>JANZLQ010000005.1:8290388-8305901 GCA_026212715.1 Elanus axillaris
CCCCCCCCCCCCCCCCCCCCCCCCCCCCCCCCCCCCCCCCCCCCCCCCCCCCCCCCCCCCCCCCCCCCCCCCACAGCTGTCTGTTTAAGCAGGGCCATCCTGAGGCATGTTCAGGTCTGCTGGTGTTAGGGGGGAACATGTGAGGTGCAGGGAACACTTCACCTCCTTGCCAGCAGCCAACAAATTCCCACCTAAGACACTATCAAGCTATTCATTCTCAGGCACTGAGGCTAAAATAAGCTTTTCCTGACAAGCCTCATCTGTGCACTCCCACTTTTAAAATTTTTTTAAAAAGGATTTACACCACTGTAATCGATTCAGACATAGTGAAGAAGCCAGCTGCAAATGAGCACACCTGCTGCATAAGGACTTGGTCAGTACAATCTCCCTGAGGTCCATGGAGTCAGAAGGGAACCTTCCTGCATGGCAGAGCTGACCAGGGAGCCTCAATGGTGCTGCTGGGTGTGCTGGGGATAACGTGGGTCCTGGTTGATGCGGTGCTCTGGGCGTTTGTGGTTACCTGTCTGTTTTATGTGGTTTGGGGTTGTTTTTTTGCAAGGCTTGTGTGTAACTGTCCTCTCTTTTCTTCAGGACAGAATCATCAATCTAGTTGTTGGCGGCTTAACATCCTTGCTGCTTGTAGTAAGTATCTCCCATCCTGTCCCGTGTTTTGTGCCTCTCTTAGGTAACGGTGAAAATGGGAGTTCCTCCCCAAAACAGGTGGCAAAACTTCACTGACGGAACAGTGTAGTTTAGGGCCCAGGTAGTCACTTTGGGGCACATCCGTCTTTTGAAACTCTTTGACAACAGAAGGAGAATTCCTTTCTTCAAGCTGCGTTTTAAGATCTAGTTGTGCAATAAAAAGTCGCCAGTCCGTGGGCAGATTGTCCATCCTGGCTGAATATGAGGCTGGGTGAGAACTGCTTATGATCCAGGAGAATGTATTTGCTTCTCTTTATTTCCTTCTAGGTATGATTTATTTCCCTCTGTTTATGGCTTATAGAAGTTTTTCCAGTTTGTCACTTTGTCTTGAATTAAGCTTTCCCCAAGCTTTAAAAGACAAACACAACTCCATCATGACTGGAAAGCATCAGTTCTGTGGTCTGTGGTGGCAGCATCGTTTGCGAGCCGAGGTGCAGGGAAGCAGTAGGGAAAGCCAAGTGGAAAGCTTGGCTGAAGGGCTGCTCCTACACAGGCAGCGTGCACCCCCATGCCTGCTGGCTTTATGGGTACTTGGAGGATGGTTTCCAGCAATATGCCAGAGTAGCAAAGCTTTTATTGGTGTTTTTTTAGCCTTCTAAGTCTGCAGTTGCATCAAAATGATTCTCCTCCAGAATTTTCCATTTCCCTCCAGCTTTTCACAGGGTGGGAGTTAAAGAGCAAGGAGGGGGGTGCAGAACTGGATGTGAGCGCTGCGGTACGCCAGCCGTTGGGGCAATCATGTTCTCATTGCAGCTGTGATGGCAGGCGAGAGCAGTCTTCATCTTTGTTTTCCTCCATACAGGTCACTCTAATCAGTGCTTTTGTCTTCCCGCAACTACCTCCAAAACCCGTGAATATATTTTTTGCTTTCTGCATCTCCTTGTGTTGCATTTCTGCTGGCATACTTGTAAGTACCGCCACGTTTGCCGTGCAAGCTTTTGAGTCTATGACTGAGGATGAAGTCTGAATAAAATCTACTTTACGTGGTGCCGCCTTCTTTTTTACACTTTCCTAGAAAAGCTTTCCTGCCTCCATAAAACAAGTTGACAATGAAAGACTGGTGACCAGTTTTGTATTTGCTGCAGAGTAAGCATGTGAACTAAGCCAACTTCTGCAGACCAGCTGCGATGCAAGACTTGTCACCTCTGTGACAATGCCACCCGTAGCTGCCGGTGGAGATGTGAAGTAGGAGACTGGGGGACCAGAGCAGTAAGATGGGAAAGCAGAGATGGGTTGTGCTGCAGAAGACTAGGGTGGAGCAAAACACTTGAGCTTGAAGTGGGGGGGCCAGCCAGGCACTTGCAGAAGTCAGTGACCTCTCAGGCCCAGGGGATGAGTTACAGTGGTGGGAAGCTACAGTAGGTGGCATTTTACTGGGGTAGTAGCAGAGGGTCCTCTATTCAACAGTTGTGGCACCGCAAGAGAGCTGGTCCCAACTGTTGGCAAAGGGAACTGGCAGGTCAGCGTTCACAGAATCACAGAATAGTTTGGGTTGGAAGGGACCTTCAAAGACCATCCAGTCCAATGCCCCTGCCACGGGCAGGGATATCTGCAGCTCCTTCCTCTGGTGTACATTTGCATACTTGGAGCATTCTCCTTCCTCCAGCTGTGACCTGGAACGGTCACAGCCTCGAGCCCCTGACCCTCACTGCTGGGTAGGCTGGGAAGGTGCTCTGTGCTGCCTGGTCAGTACCAGTTTCTGGTTCTATGGCTGCTAGCTATGACTCTGCCCAAGATCAATTGTGTAATGCAAAAGCTGACATTTGACTGTGTCAACCAGGGAGTAGCCAGTTTTGAGTGTTAAACCCCACCCCCACCCCCCTCAACAAAGCTGACAAGACAACCCATGTCTTCATAGATAACCTGGCACCCTAGTTTCACAAACAAACAGCCTTGTTTGAGGGAGAAACACCCTGCCAAATTTGTTTGTGTATTCCACAAGCATGCTAAGAAAGCTCGTGGTATTTCTTAATTGTTAAGAAAATTATCTGAACTCTACACCTAGTCTCCTCCAGTCAGATGAAACTGGATTGTTTTCAAGAAAAAAGAAAAAAAAAGGTCTAGAAGGTGCCAGTTCAGTTACCATAGAAAGCTGCCTCAGAAGTACCTGGCACTGTAAAGTAATACAAACTCCTTCTCTCTTCTAGATCTACTGGTATCGACAAGGAGACCTGGAACCTAAATTTAGGAACCTAATTTACTATATATTATTTTCTATCATCATGTTATGTATATGTGCCAACCTGTACTTCCATGAAGTGGGTAAATGATGGACATTGGGAATACCCAGCGATGACGCTACTGGGTCAGACAGACTGCTTTCAGCTCAGCTCTTGGCTCTACCCGAGACATTTAAGTGAGGACAGTCAGCGTGAGAGGAAAGAAGGGGGTTGTGCAAGGATAAAACAGTACATGATTTTCATGTAAATGTATATGTAATGTCCCTCTTGTTGGGGAGAATTATTGCCATAAGACGTGACATTCTGCTTTTTTTTGAAGAGCTACTGTTGCACTTAATGAACATTCCAGTTGTACTGATGTTTCAGAATGGCACAAGCTTTTTCATTTTGGAAAAAACCTGCTTTTTTATTATTGTACAAATAAACTGCAGCATTGCAAGGATCTGTAGCAGTATAAATAAATGGCATCTTACAGTTACGTAAGACAAATACTCTTTATTTTGTTTAAACTGAATATACAATTATTTCTGTTCCCTAGGCAACCATTTAAAACTACAACTTATTTTTCACATTAACAAAACCACAGACTGAAAAAGACCAACTCTTGATTATGAAGAGCTAATTACTGAAATAAATAAAATAATTTATACATGAGTCTTTAGTTTCTATAGCTTTTTCTCTCAATTCCTAACTAACAGGCTGCTGCTCAGCCTAGTGTCTGTTTCAAACCCTTGAATGTAGGAATTAATTGGCTTCCTTTGCCTCGGGGCCCTATGCCCAAACTCTCACAGAGCTACTTCTCCAAGACTTTGCCACCTCCACACCACCCCCCATCTACTGACTTGCTGCATAAATCACCTCTGGAGAGGTGGCTGATAGTTTCATGTAAACAATAAGAGAGACAAATGTTCCAGCCTACTCACAGCAATCTTCAAAGAAGTTACAAGCTTGTGGGGGGGAGGCCAGTAGGTCCCAGTAGCTTCCCTTTCTCATAGCCCTTCCCTTTTTATTCAGCTTGCTGTAGTGATGAAGGAAAAGAAAAAAAGAAAAAAAAAATTTCCACAAGTGATCTCTCTGAACTCTGTCCGTTGCCAGCAACGGACTCCAGGAACAAGCAGACCAGGCAAGTCCCATAAGCATCTGTGTGTTCTTCCTATGCTGTAGACGTACTAATAAGCCAGATGAGATGGGAATACAGACCATTTCTTCATGATGCTGCCCATGCTCCCTGAAGTCTTTGATGGAATACATTTCTTCCTGAAATGCAAGTCTCTCTTATTCCATGTATTACAAGAGTCAGTAAGTGCAGAAATCCTCACCCATTCTTCATGAAACATGTGCAAACTAATTCTTGCTGTGGCACTAAGAGGCTACAGTCCACAATCCTTGACTTCTGTCCAGTTTTCCAGATGTGCAGTTCAGCACACCAGTAACAAGTCAGATCAGAACTGACCATGTGGATCCTAGCAGTGAGCACTCCAACAGAGGTTCTTTAAAACACTGAAACACCCCAGCTGAGAGGGAGTACATCAGGCTTCGGCTGGCTGCTCTGTAACCCTTTACAAATGAGGTAAATAGCCTGAGCAGAGAAAGTGCGCTGTAGTCATTTCAAACTGGAAGTTTCTATTTAAAGATACGGACTGACTGCTTTCTTTGGAAATGTGGCACAGGGTTGTAACTAATTTCATAATGCAAACATGGTCAATAGAAAATGGACATGATTACTGCTTCTCAGTGACAGCTCACTAAATCTTCAACATCCTTTGAATCTTCTGACTCAGGACTGCCCAGCGATGAGCCAATAATGTGTGACCCATCTCCGTGATGCTGTAGGATAGGATCTGTCAAGAGATGTAGTACATTAGAGCTGTTATTTGCTGTGCCATTATAACAAGATATAAAATACACATTTGGAGACAGGTAACGCCGTCTGGAATTTTAATCAATTTTAAGCAACATTGCTCAAACTAGGCAGCTGTCAATTGAAACTAGAGTTTCAAGGTAAGCTATGACTTTTATGGATGCAACTGGTGTGACTCACATTTGGATTCATCAGGTATTACTATATCAGGCCTAGTGCTGACCCTCTGATGGCTCTGCAAGGAGATCCTTCCTCTGGAAAGGAATATTTGTTACGTGCAGCTGTGGGAGAGTATATCTGTGTTGCTTCCAAGTTTGAGATGACGCTTGGCATTGGGGAGTGTGGCACAAGCTAACAAGCCCTTCCAGGTGAGTGCTGTGCAAACACCCCCCAGATAGCCCAGCCCCTCACCATGAGTGGCATCAAGTGCATTTCTGATGCCTCTGGTCTTCTCTCAAGTAAGAATTTTCATTGAAGCACCAGGCATGAAGAAATGCACACTGAAGAAAGAGTTACTTATTAGCCTATGTGTACTAATTCAAGGCTCAAGGGGGATGGAAACGGCTCAGCAAGTGATGAAGCAGCTGCTGTTCTAATGCTTTTCCCACAAGGTTAAGTGGGACTTTCTTCCACTTCTACTGATAGCAGTTGGGTAACCAACTTGCTTAAAGTTTCACAGCAATGACATGGAAAATTATTTAAGAGAAAGCAAGGATCTAAAGAGTGTTCTTTACAGGAACTCAAAAGTGCCATACTGCTTTAATGAATCCTAGCTCCAGCATCAACCATATAAAGGGACTGTTGTACCTGTTAAAGTTGTCAGGGGCAAGACTGATTCGCTGTCTATATCATCTGTTGTCTGGATAAAACCATGGGAAGAAGGAACAATAAGCACAGTCTCATCATCTATTGTAGGCTGATCAACTTGTTCTTCTATCGTTGGAGATCCCAGGTCCTGAACAACATAGAACAGGACGTGAGAGTGTACTCTTGGTAGCATAAACAGAAAAATCTCCTTTGCTCAGCCATACTCCACAGTAAGCAATACACTGCCTGGATGAATTTTCTCTCATTAAGTTGAAATGTCAGCATCTGAGCTAGTTTACTTCAGCATTTATAGGGCATGTTTCATCCAAATGCAGGCATCTAAAAAACAAGATGAAAAGAATTCTACCTTGGGAGCAGCATAAGGGCAGGGGGAGAGGAAAAGAGGGTGATAAATGTTCTCTTGTTAATTCAAATGTTTTGTCTATAAAGAGGAATAATTAAACTTTTCCACTACTTGCTGTCTCGATGTTCTCATACTGAAGCAATACCTTTATAGTACTACCAGCTCCACAAATGCAATAGCTTTACCTGAACCTCTGTGCCAAGTTTTAACTACTGAACACAGAGCTCAAAAGACCCATTTTAATTGCTGTGTCTTGCTTGCCCTGTCACTTGCTGACTGTAGGTTGGCTCCAAACTTCTTTAGCTGGACCTCATTATATCAAAAAATTGGCAACACACTGATTCCTTCCAGGTACAAGTGGTCAATACCCCTGCTCTCCTCTAGTGCCGTAACAGCTGCTGCTGCCTCTTCCCTAGCTCTTGTAGTACTGGAATGGCACTAATACATCTGGCTTACACAGTGTCACAACACACTCCGGCAGACTCCTGCTTCTGTAAATGCAGTGAAAAGATATTCTAGATAGTACTGCCAGAATATTCGGAATCCAGTTTTTGTGTGTAACACGCATACGGTTTGTTCAGGCTTCAGGAATCACTGATGCAGAATGCTAGCAACTGTTGCTGGCAGAATGGAAGGTACCAGGATTTATCACTGTTTTCAGAGGGAGCAGGAACTGTTTGGGAGAGGTTACAGCCCTCTCTGTTCAAGAAAATCCCAAATTTCCTGCACCTAGTTATAGCAAAACTTATATTTTCCTACATAGTTTCACAATGTTTTTGTAAAGCTGCCTGAAAACCCTTTCCCTGGTACTACTGAAGGAGTTGACTCCCTTTGCTGCAACTCAGCGATTTAAACTTAGTCCAAATGTGTACCCATTCATGCAAATCACACTATGCCCAACCTGCAAAAGCAGCTTCCTGCAGAGAGCACAGCTGAACCTGCCCATGATAAGCAGTATTTTGAAAGGCTTGAAACTGGGAAGAGGAGGCATGAAAAACTAAAGAAGCCATTGTGGCAAACGGGCACCTTTCCCAGCCAGAAATAATAAAACTCTGCAGCATGACTGCTGCTTCCCACTACCCACACCCACAGTGACAATACAATACTGGCAAGCACATAAAAAACCAAGATTAAGGCATGGCTTTCTAGAGTAACTTTTCACTTGGAATCACTCACAGACAGTTCACTATTTCCTAGAATTTAAATACACGTCAAACTTGAATCTGACTAAAAGTGTAAGGCAAATTAAAATTACAAACACAGTTTGTCTTTCTGTATAGAAAAAAAAGTTTAGCACTTCTTTATATCCTGCTAGCCAAAAGTGATTTCTACAAAGTTTAATTAGGAACTAGGTTTATATCAAAAGTTTACTAATTCTGCCTTGAGAAGCCAAAATTCTAAACTGAGAGTAGAAAGCTGATGGGCTGCCTCAACTGTTGAGAATCTTATCACAACTATGTCAACCATGAGACAAGAAAGAGGAAAATGAAGAATAACCCCCAGCTTTGGATGCATTCAGTATTCAAATGCTTCTGTAGCAGCAGACTGTTGAGACATACAAAGACACTCCTCTTTGTAAGAGCACAATGGATATGCAGTGCCTATTAGAAACTTCTTCATAAAGCCTAACGAAGTCAAAGCATATCAACAATGGATTTTCAAGACTGATAAAGCAGAATTACAGGACCTGTAGAGCACTGTGTTTTAGAGAACAGGATGGGGTATTTGAATCTAACTCATCTCTTCCCACAGTCTAAACTAATCAAGCTTCTAAGGAAAGAGGTATTTTCTACCCACTAAAGAGAGTTACCTTCTTTTTACCATCTCTATTTCCTCGACTTACTCATTATCATAGTTCCAGCAGCTGAAAGATGGAGAACTTTAGTATGAACAATCCAAATGCCTGAAATCATTTGGATAAACTCATTTCTGCATCTCAAGGTGTTGCAGCTGAATAAAACTGAGGCCAGAGAAATAGCTTAAATGCTTCAAATTCCAATTTAACAGATACTTACTGCAGTAGTATGCTTAACAGAAGTCCTCAAAAATGGAAACTGTGGTGCACCTCAAAATAAGTTATTAGATTCATAGAGCAAAAACTAAATAGTCTACCTCACCTCCCTTGCTCAGCAGTCTATCTACCTGTAAAGTATGCATGTTGGACAATTAACAGCCTAGTTTAAAGCAACAGCATCAAACCATAATCGGAGGAAGGCAACTGTTTGGTGTCACTAATATTCCCATTTTCCACAGTCATCATGCAAAATTACCCAGAGTAGTGAAGCAACGCCACAGCTAGTGAGGTATTCAATGCTCCAGACTAAGTCAAATATAAGCCATAGTACCAAATTAAATGCTATCACTTTCACACCCATAACATATTAACAAAGCTCAAAGATAGAGGATCTGAAAAAAATACTTGTAGAACTACGATATACATGAAATCACTGACATATTTCATATGAATGGCTTAATATAAAGGTCAAAGATGCAGAAATGGGGAAAATATCAAGTATCATGCACTCCCATACCTCAGTAACGTAAGTGCTGGGTAAATCAGAGTGAGAATCCTCTTCCTGTTTCAGGCTGGCATCTGAAATCTCTTCCCCGGTTCTTACCATAACTCCATCCATCAGTTCACTACTGTTCCTGCTGCTGAATTTAGAGGCATTATCCTCATTGTAGGCTGCCTGTTCTTCATCACCCAGCTTAGACTGATGGATATCATCTGGGAAAGTATTTGTTTCTAGGGTATCGGGAGGATCTGTCAGATCAGCTGACTGAATATCTGAATCAACAGTAAGTTCTGCCTGAGTGACAGAGGAGGAGATATCTTCAGCAGCAACGGTGCGGATTATGACACTTGGCGTGTGGCACTGCACTGTGACGTTGTCACTTGTATTTAACAAATGCTCTGGCTGTAAGTAGTATTTGCAAAAAGACACACAAACAAAACCCAAAAAATGTCAGAGACTTTTCTCCAAGTATCTTCAAATCTTTCAGCAAATAAAAGCAAAAGGATTCAAAGAACTCATTACTAAGTATTATTTAGAGTTTTACATATATAGTATGCCAGCCCAGATAATCTGTTGGCCTTTCTTGGCCTTAAATGATGAATTTGTAGACTGAATTTGGTGTAAACTGTTCTTTAAGTCACAAACAATGTGAATATGCAATATGAGAGGGGCAACTGTTCAGGTGAGGATCACTGTAGATTTTTTTTGCCTGAATTTTGCATCACTTCTGTTATTCAGTCTCCAGTTTGCTTCCCCTTCCCGCCCTTTAATAAAAAGTAATACTGTCACTACTATACCAGTTTTGCGAACACCAATATTCATTTGTGAGAGTAACTGGAAACATCAGGAAACTATAGTATTTTGTTTTGCTGGGGGGCAAGCCACCAAAGAGAGACATCATGTTCAGCCACAGTAAGAATTAAGTTGCTTACTAAAGCTAAGTTTTGAAGTGATGTGCTTTTTAAAAGCAATACAAAAAGAATAAATTCTCACTCTTCAGTATTTTAAGCAAAGTAACGCTCTTATGGCTTAAGAACTGCTTTGCAAATTCAACATGCACATACAGGGGCAGGCATTATTATGTTCCTGTCCCTCCACTGCTCAAACTCCAGTCTTTTCACTGCTCAAAATACATACTGATAAGGCATGAACGATGATCTGTTCTGGGGAGGCTGGAGCAGCAGCAGCAGCTGTTAGGGTCATGGTAGGACTAGTCGTCAGCGTTAAAGGAAGGCCTTGGCTTGAGCTTGTCTGTAGTAAATATGTACCTGGCGTTCCAGTTGGCTGGAGATGGAAAGACTACAAAAGACAACACAAATTTAATACCTAAACACACTGCCTTCCTGGGCCATACCAAGCACTCGGAGCATGTTTGATTACATGAACGAGTCTAACTAACTCCCCTGGAAAACAAACAAATCCAATCCCTACTGCATTGATTGCTGTACTGCACTCAAGTAGAAAGAAACCCAGCCATAACCTTAGACGACCAAGACAAGTATTAAGGCCAAGAGTCAAGCAGGACTGTATTATGCCGTACAACAGCAGGTAAGAAAGGAACAAATTCAACTTACTCTTAACATTGAGATGAAAGAGAAACTGTACTATAAATTACAGTACAAAGAACTGAGAGAATCTTTACTTATTGGGAGCTTCCTCTGACTCCATTATGTCAGACTTCAAGAAGAAAACGATGAGCACAAAGGAAAACTTCATAGCACTAAGGCATTAAGACAGATTTAAACCATTTAACTAACTGTAATTCACGTTTTACTCCACAGCACTCATGAATTACGCTTTCAGAAGTACATTTTGCTTTGAGCTTTTAAGTTTTAGATCTCTTAACTTCCTCTTTCCACTTCAGAACTGTTTTTTTTGGAAGTGCACAGTTCCATAGTCTAAGAAGCAGCTGTGCTTCTAAGAAAAAAACCACAGTAATAAATACCAGTTTTCTGTTACTTACTGGAAGAATCTCAAAGGTCTGTAGTGTTCCACTGTTTAGTGTTATTGTCTCAGAGTCAACAGTAGCAGCAGGGGAATCAGTTGAAGCTGCAAAAGGAAGAAAAAGAAGAAAAATAAGTATGTAAACCAAAATGTTGCAGCCCCGCAGAGAGCGTAACATACTATAATTACTACATAGCAGAGTACTGTTAATTCCAGCAAGAGGAAAAAGAAAACTGGCTTCAATCCTAATGACAAGGTTCCCTGATTGGTACCCAAGATACAATACTATTTAAAGAGGGCATTCTACAATCCAAAAATGCAAAAGAAAGAATGTATGGGTTTAGTGCACAGGGATAAAAGCAGACAAATAAAGTTATCTGACGTGATCTAATTACTTTTTGGTAATGAGATTTGTAAGAGGTTCTGGTGTAATAATATCCTTTGAATCATGTATAAATTGTATTAAACTGGTGTCAGGTTTAATATTGCTGTTTCCCATGGACCTTTTTTTTTTTTTCTGTATTTTTCAACCTTTTCTGCCCTTCACAGTATGTTCACCACTGATGAAACACAAGATGCTCCACAAGATATCTGCCTACCCTGTGTATTATGATTGCAGTGTATAAAAGCTGTAAGTATTCTTACTACAAGTGTGTAATTATTTATGCAATTATCTCCATTAATTCTAAAAGTAACAAAGAGAAACACTAAAGCCAGTTTACATATCAGACATTTCAAGATCACCAGGTCCAAACAACTCATACCCAAAGCTTTGTAAGATACCCAAAAAACTATTCAGAGCTGTAATCATGATTTTTACTTAACTCTTAAAAAACTCAGAAGTTCTAGGAAACTGAGGCAAATTAATACTTTGCCTGGGATTATCCAGTAACTCCATAAATACTGAAAGGGCAAAACACCTACATGACAACAGCGCTGCTCCAAGCACTGGAAACTTGGCAATCTCAGACTCTTTAGCTTCAAAGTAGAATAATTTTGGTCTCTTAAGAAGATACAAACTCCGATTTTGAAGCTTTTATTGTTGGAATGGCATGATCAAGCACTCCTGCTGCAGATTTCCTGACACTTAGTAGCAGACAGCTGTAAAGTGTGGCCTGTCTCTTACCTAGCCAGTTATGTTCATAAAGCTTATAGAATTACCCCTTTGAAGCCTTGAGCCTTCTAACAAATGCAGCTGAAAGTGGCTAACAGGTTCAGCTCTCATGGGATTGGGAAAGACAGAATACAAAACTCACTCTGATTACACAAACAGAAATTCTTCAGGAAAGCAGACTAAAATGGGTAAAAAGGCTTGTTAGGCAGACAGAGGTAAGTGACATCACAAAATAACCATTACAGGATTCAATTCAGAAAGGACGAAAGGTTACAGAATACCAGCACATCTTGCCTGCTCATCAAAACCCAACAGCTTTGACCAAGCTTAGTTCAAAGTCTGAGACCACTGATGTATTACGTCAAATAAAAAGTTCTTGGCTTCCTATTGCGTGTCATTCCAATTAAAAATTAAACCAGATAAAATGAAGATGGCACTTAATAAGTAGATTAAGAGGCTAATCTAATGAAATTATAAACAGGAATTTGTTCACCAAATGCCTATCTAGTCATAGTCTGAAGAATCAATTCTTAGCCTGATTAATTAATTTTGTAATCAGCAAGACTGAAGCACTACGTTTTCCTAATAAAATTCACAAGTGACAAACAGTGCAAAACAGTATACAATGGAGATGACAGGCTGCATATGGGGTGACTGGAGGTACTGAGTTAGATTAGTTACAAAAACAAGCAATGAGCACTACAGTCAAAGTAGACCTGGTAATAAATGTTTGATAATGAGCAAAGTTCATCCTTAAGAGTGTGGGAAGCACCAACTTAAATAAAAAATACAGTGGTTAGAGCTGATCATCAGCTGAGTGTCAGTGTGACTCGGCAGCTAACACTTTCCAGAGTGTTTGTGCCTAGAAAAAACTGCATAATAAACAGCAGGACTAAAGAGCAGAAAAAACAACATTATATACCTTCCCTTCAGTGTCCTGCATCAGAACTTAGGGACAGCAGTGTATACATTTTACAAAAGGAGATCTTGTACATGATATTCATTGTTCTGGACAAGAGCTACCAGAAGAAACTTAAGGACTAAACATATACACTGTATCTTCATTAGGAGGCTTGTGTAATGAAGCCTTTTCAAAGAACACATTATATGGCAAGCTCTTCTGTGCATGCACACAGACAGACACCTACAACCCCTATGTCCAGGCGCTCCAATTGCAGCTTCCTCGTACTACTGTCACAGTAATACCTTCATTTGCCCAACAGAGTTAGAAATGGGCAAATGGAATCCAGAAATCCTTAATATGAAGTTATAACAAGGCCAAAGCAGAATTAATCAAATTCTCTAAGACATGCCCACTCGTCCTTCACCATCTTAACGTAAGAAAGCTTTAGGTTTCATTAGAGGACTCTGAGTCGTTTGTTTTAGCTACTTACAGACATGTGTAATCTGGACTGGAATCTGCAAAGCTGCCATAGGGCTTGGTGCGTTGCCTGCATTCTCCTCTAAGCGAGCCACTCGAATCTGCACGTGCTGAACCCCCGAACTGGAATTAGAGTTTGGTAATCCACTTCCAGATTTGTTCTCCAAAAGCTGGTGCCCTGGATTGTTTTTTTGGTTCTCATGGAGTTGTTTAAGACCCTTTATAAGCACTGAGAGAAAGAATACTCACGCTAAAGCATGCTGAAGAAGCACATTTGAAATGCTGCATGTGATATTTATCCAAGATGGAAAAAGTAACCAAAATCCTTCTGAATTTGGAACCTAAACAATTTATAGAGATACATCAACTAGAAACTTAGCACATACATAAAACACATTTATAGTCAACTACTGGAGTGAACTTCCTTTTCTCAAGGAATCTAGACATTTTAGGATGCTTGGGAAAAAAAAAAAGAAAACCTCATAAAACTTTGGACTTCTCTAAAAACACCTATAGTGTATCCCCAAGCTACAATCAAGTTCCAGTATCATTAATTGTGTACTGCTGCTATCAGAAGTAAACCCTCCAATCTTACAAAACATGAAAGCAGATTTATTCAAAAGGTTGACAGAAGCATCACTGGAAATAGGGAGGAAAACAGAATTAATCTTGCAGTGGCTATACGACAATTCTTCGTGCATGAAGTGGCCCGTTACTCCAATAAAACTGCCCACCTTTCTTCCCTGTGATCACTTTGGTCCCACTGAATGAGTGGTTGACATATATATGGTTACAAAAGCTGAGGCCTCTGCTTTTCTAGCATTCAATACAGCAACCTGTTTAAACATCTCCCACTCTTGACACCATGACACTTTGCCTGGGAAAGAGAGGGGAGCCTGTTGATTCAGTGGTGTATTTATGTTATGAATTATTTCATGCAACAACTGTCTATTAATGTACGGTAAGCATAACAGGGGTACCCTCTCAATTGCAGCCTCCAGGTATGACTAATATATAACCACATTGATGACCACATTAAATTACACCTTTCATTATGACATGACTAATCTCTCTGAGTTTAGTTCCTCTCCCCAAGTCAGAGAAAACAAGAGCTGAAGGTCACAGAGACTGAAATACTCTTTGGCTCTGGCACTAGTTTCTCCAACCAAGAATGAGAAAATGCTATGACAGACCTATCTGGGGAGCTTTATACTCCCAATTCCTCCCCTCATCCTCACTGTGCAGCTCTTCTGTCTACAGCTAAGGTTCAGTACCTCCCACAGATTACATTTTAACATTTTAAAGGTAACAGATCTAACCTGATGTGATACTGTTAGGCTGCAGATACATATTCTCTTCCACCTGAAGAGATCACTGCCCTCCATACAAAAGATCATCATCATCTGAGATCTGCGAGCTGAGCTGCTTAGATATATGCTCTCACTTTAGCCAAAGTGAGGGGAGTTGGCAAAATCTACTGTTCAGCTGCATACATCAGCTTGGCTTGTTTCGACCAAAACACTTAAGGATCGCTTGTAGGAGCAATTCAGCCAGCAGATCCAAGGGGCCAGTAAGTTCCAGCAAAGGAGCAATGTGCTCTTTCACCAGCAATGCTGTAAGTAGACAACAAAATGCAGCCTTATTCCTTTGACATTTGTGAAAGGAGCTTTCAGAAGAGAAGTGTGCAGATAGTACATTACCAGGGAATGAAACATCTTTGTGGTTTGCAATTTGTCTTTTAATGGTCCACCATTTACTCCGAAGCCACTGTGGTGAGCGTACACTACTCCATCCTTCAGCTAGTAAATCCCAATTGATGTCATTTTCATCAGAAACTTCAAGTTCCGCTATCCTGGCAGAATACAGAAAATATTTACCTGTTAGAAACTACCCTCCAGACTGGAAGGGGCGTTGCACATCTCCAGTCTTGTCACACGTAACAGCGGCAAAATGGCATGCTAGTGAATAGTCCATCAGAGCTCATGAATCGACACAGGCTTCCAAGGCGCCACGCTGCCAGAGGTCAAGCAGAATCATGAACAACAGTAGATGGACTAGACCTGTTACATGATCCAGTCCATCTCCTTGCCATGCAGAATTATTCTCCTTATTTACATATACATTAGGACTTTGATCAGGTTATTATGAAGCATTCCAAATGATGGTACTTGCATCTTTTCTCTTTGGAAAACCATTCCCCAAATACATCTCCAAGGCAGGAAATACTTCCTGAGGTTCACTCTGAACTTTCAGTTAATTAATTTCATGTTATGATATTTACTTCTGTTTTCACCTAAATAACACTCATCCGTCCTTAACACAGATTTTTGCCTCCTCTCAGATGCTTCTTAGCCAAAGTAGATGAAGTTAACTACAGTATTATACAGTTCCTTATAAATCAAACCCATCAGGTTCTCCAGGTAAGGGACAGTCTTCACGTAGTTTTGGCAGATGTTATACATACACTGGATTCTACCAGAATCTGTATGAATACCATAAATATCTCTGAACTGCCTCCAGCTCATCTATACGTGGAGCATGAAAGACAGGTGAACAACGAGAGGGGAAAAGATTTATGTGGAAGTTAAGAAAAGTACTCCTCACAAACCAAGCAATAGCACTGAACACTCTTGCTAGCTTAAAA
>JANZLQ010000005.1:8306001-8324112 GCA_026212715.1 Elanus axillaris
TTAAAAAAAAAAAAAAAAAAAAAAAAAAAAAAAGGAAAAAAGCTACCGAAACCAACCCTCCAGGTTGAATTAAGGATATCTGGACAGACCAAAACAGCTATAATTTGTACAGAAATATTAAGAATTATAACCAGCACATTCTGAAATGTGGAATCACATTCCTCATTTTGAGTTCATGTCAAACAGCTTCAGGAAATTAGTGAATATTGCTTTGTAAATAATGCTTAGATTTTCTGGATGTCTTGGCTTTTTATTCCCACCCAAGACTATCAACCCATAAAAATCCACTGGCTAAAAAGCCTGAGTTAAAGGCATTCAAAACGGGAGGAGGACTGGAGAGAGCAAAATATTTCCAAAGTTACTACCAGGTTGCCAGTTCAAATGTAGCCAAAGATGCTGATACCCAATCAGTGTTTGGTGGCCTACGTGAAATTAATTTGCAGTCTCAGTTTAGTTCTTTGTAGACAAGACGTCCACATCACAGAAACCACCACCACACTTGACCCTTGTTTGCCGTCTCAGCAGAGAGGCCAAGGACTGAATGGGCAGGGAGACTGAACTACCCTCCAGTTAAGGGTTAAAGCGCATTGGTGGGGCAATGTGTGGGAAGCTTGCACGGTCGCTGCCTGTGCTGTACCTTTTCTGTGGAATAAAGAAGACTTCAGTCTCCAGGGTTTTCAATCTGACACCTTTCACGAACACTAACATTCACTAAAAAAACAAAAAACAAAAAATATGTTCAATAATAAATCTCTGGGAACTGTAAACACAGCAGTGATTTTTGGAGGGTTCTAGAGTTTTTAGTGTCTAAGAAACCAGCAAAATGGACCCCAGTGGAATCCTGCTAGCATCATGTATTATGAACCTTTAAAAGTAACTAAAATAACAAACCTCAAGATCAGATTTATTTCATCTTCCTTGGTCCACTCAGTGCCCCCACTTTGTTTCCAGTTGAGATAGTTGAGCCATTTAGAGCGGCATTGCTTTTCAGAGCGTGTCCCGACCCGTTCTGCCACAGCAGCCCATGATACACCTTGTGTGACAATGTCACCTGGTTCTGTGCTAGTTAGCTCATGCACTACTTCTGCTAGTCTTTTTTCTTCTTTCTCTGTCCACTTTCCTGAAAGACAGAAAAGCCCTCCAACTTAACTAACAGGAAATGCCCTCTGTTCTGCTCTGTAACAGGTCAACAGACATTTAACTTCAGTGCCTTATTCAAGATGCAAATACTGACTTTTTATATTAACCGTTCTTACTAACAATTTATATTATATCCATTCTTGATTAATAAATGCATAATTCCATCATATTGCTGCCAAGTTTCTTTCTCTTCTCTTCCTCTCACAGATGGATGAAGGTGCACAGAACTTACCAAAATACTGACCAAAGCAAACTGGTCCAAGCTACCTGAATTGTATTAGTTGAAGTAAATTAACCACACAACAATTTAGTATTTGGTAATTACATGAGGTCTGACTAATTTTTCCTTCCATTTGAATATATACACTACAAAATAAACAATACTTTACTCCTAAATTGCACCTGTCTCTTAATTGACACCAAGTATACAGTGTATGTTCATAAACATCAAACACAAGGGAAAATACTTTTTAATCCACCTCAATAAATTATGCTCCAGTAGCACAACGTACGATGGAAAACGGATTGCAAAAATAAACTGTGTTCTGATCTTTAAGAAGTGATACTGGAGAAACGTATACCAAATACATTCTAAAAATGACCCTAGTTTTCACATTGCAAGTTCCTCAGTTCAGTTACAAATCTCTGAAAACACCATTGACAAAGGCAAAGGTGACAGAGTTTTACCTAGAATATCCATTACTGACACCAGCATTTACCTCACCTGTGTTGCAGGTATCCTTCATCAATCTACATCGATCTTTTACAGATGAAGCACTTCTCCCCAGTGCAGCTCCTATTGTGGCCCAATCGTTACCATGCTTTATTCTCAGCCTAAATAGAAACATGCTCATTAGCACTATATCCAGTTACAAGTTCACCAAAATATCAAATACAATCTAATAAAAACAGGATGACTGTGCAGAATGGGGAATCACTTGATACTACAGTATTAATAATTTCTATCATCACTGCTGATTTTTCTATGTGTTTCTAGAAGCCTTTGGGCCAGCTAAACCACAGGATACTCACTTATAAAATGCTTTATATAAAAGCATCTCACAGGAACGCTGTGAGGCTTAATTACTGTGTTAAATACAGTATGAATGTTTACATAAACAGTCAACATCCATTCTACACAAGTTCCTCAGGGTTTTCAGATGGTATAAAGATCACGTAAGAAATCCAAATAATGCCCAATGAAAACCCAGGCATCCTACAATTTAAATGAAGCAAACCACTGCATAATCATTTTCATAATTTTAACTATTATTTTCCTCCCACACCTGACAACAGGTTGCTTAACATGTTGAGCCATGACTACTTTTTACATGTCTGGAACCACAGGCACCTTGTGAATGACACAAACCAGCTAAATTGATCCAAACATATCCCTCAACACAATGAAATACACTCCTTTCCTTCCTTCAGTCCAACCTGGTTTCTTCCAACTGGTCAACACTGGAAAGCTGCAAAAGGAGATAAAGTCTGCAGCCCCTCCTGCTTGATCTATCAGGTTCACAGTCAAAATCAAAAAGCCTTACTGACTACTTATGTCTCTCTCTAATACTTCATAGGGGAGATCCTACCCTTGACCTGCCACTTTCTTTAGAAATAACCTTTGCTTAGGTTTCCTAAAGAAAGGGAATGTCTGTTTTTCACAAACATAACTGCAATGTTGACTGTGCTTGTTAAAATCTGAAACATTACTAGTTCCAACAGAAGGCTTGCTTTACAACTTTATTGCATATTGCTTATGTCCTGAATACACATTAGAAAATATATTTAAAAAATAATCCAAATGTAGTTCAATTCTCTTCAGATTAATTTAGTGACCACTATTTTCTGACAGAGTTGGAGCAGTCAAATATACTTGTAACTTTTCAGTGATTTCATATAACAAAACCCGTTAAAACTACTCAAGCTACTAAATATAAACAAAGCAGCATAACCTTGTTAATAATAACACTTACTCTTTAAGCTTTTCAATTTCCTCAGGAGTATACCTAAGCAACAGGTAAATAGAAAGACATTATATTAAATAGAAAGCATAGAGCATAAATATTTTTTTTTACTAAGCACACAGTACACATTTAGTTACAACAATAGATTAAGGAATTTCAGCTCTAAGAACCAGTGTAACTGAATGCTTCAAAAGAATGTGAAGAACAAACATCATTTACCACATTAGTACATTTCTAAGGTTATCTGGTCTAACATTCCTCTCATTTGCCAGCAAAATTCCTCATTCTTGATCATCTTACTACTAAAAACAGAATTAAAATTTTGTATATTAGTCTCAAAAACCCAGCTGTTTTTTCCATCCTGTCTCAGTTCACAATCACCATAAGGCTGACTTTCCATTAAAAAAAAAAATCAGCATTGAGATGGTATTTTTAATTTTCAACTACCTTTAAAAACTAAAATCTAACATCCTTTTCAGCACTTCTGGGTGGCACTATACCCACTGCTTTACAGATGGGCCAACTAAGGGCACAGATCAATTAGCTCAAAGTCACAGTTCCAGAAAGAAACTACATTTCAGCAGATCTGTGCTTGTTTCAGTCCTCTAATCATATCAGCATTCTCTGCACCCTTGGGTTTTTTTGGGGGTTTTTTGTTTGGGGTTTTTTTTTAAGTTGTGGATACCATCAACTTAACACAACTGTTGTCAAGGTTGATCTACCAGAATCACCAGGTGTGACTTATGATCAGCAAAAGCTAGGTCATTTGGCTAGAATCTTCTGCCTCACACATGACACGTCAAACATTAAATATGTGACCCTACTCATACCAATAAAACCATGCAGCATTAGAGGTTTTCATACTTTCCAACATGGTTTCTGTCATCATACATGCGAAGAACTCTTCTATAGACAGCAAAGAGAGGCCGATTCAGACCCCAAGCTATTGTCCTGTAGAAATCTTTTCTTTCATCTTTAGACATTTCAAATATAATTTCAGTGGCATCTTTTATTCCACGGGCCTAGAAGAAAGTATTTAAAAAAAAAACAACAAAACAACCACAAACCACAAACAAAACACCTTAGATAAAGTGTCCTAGAAATCAAAAAGCAGAACATTTAAGAACTAAAGCCTAGCATACTATTATGCAACTTTCTATGCATCTCAAATACTACTATCCAAAAGTTAAAGTGAGTATTTATGAATTAGCTACTTCAAATACAAACCCTTGAACGCTAGGGGTTTTGTTGTTGTTGTTTTTTGATGGTTTGTTGGTTTTTTTTTTTACACCAGAGTCCAGGCAGACACGGAAGCTCTAACTTTCATCCACATTTAAAAAAAATATCCGTCCAAGTGTATATTTAAGATCAAAAATTGAACTGTCATTTAGAACATAATGGAAAATACACAGGAGTGGAATTAGCCTGGGGTCATAGAAGGGAAAGTTGTCAAACAGTGCTATATCAATTTATTACATAATTTTAGATATTCCTTATCTGAAAGCATTGTTTTTCAATTAGACTACTCTTCTTGTTCTGATGGAAACTCAAAGTAAATTCAATACAAAACCACTGGAGTTAAGTACAAAAGGAAGCTTTTAGTTTAACTTCAGCTTAAACTAAAAATCACTGTATTTCAATTATTCAAAGCAGTACCAGAAAGCAGATAAAAGTGAAAATAATTAATCCAATGAGTTACCAGTAACTCAGAAAAGTTATTAGCTAGCTTAAAAAAGCTTCTATAGATTTAAAAAACAGTATTACCTATGAATGATTTTGTGGCAGACATTCTAATAGACATCTGGGCAGGAACACTTTCTACAACTAATACTGAGGATTTTTATACAAATGAAGACTAAATGCAGGGCTCTCTTTGATTCACAAATGAAGGATTCTGAACCTGTAATACCCAGACTATATATTCTCATGTGTAAGTGCTCAGCTCAAATATTCTCAGCTGTAAGCCTACCACAAATATGACTTATGGGCAATTATCACTGTCAGCATGTTAACTGCATGCCTATTTTTACACTTAACTCTGACACTGATATATTAAGGGGATGAAAGCAGATACAGGCATCTTGTCAGCACAGTAAACAAATACAGATAAGGCATCAAAGAAGTCTGGAAGTTGTATTCAATGCTTTGTAAGGAAAATTATCTCTAGTCCTAGTGCCATTTTTTTCATCCGCCTTCATCAAAGGTTTCATGAGTGATGCATATTCAGAGAAAGAGATTAAGCCACTTGAGCATCCTGACATGAAATTTTAAAATGGGTTATATTCAGTACACAAATTAAAAGCAATGTTATGTTCAGTAGTCTTAAATCCTGTGTATGGATACAATTTTCTCATGTATTTCAAATGAGTAATGACCATTTCTACTACAAACTGATCAGAATCACTTATTGCCTATTCTGGGAAGTACTAAAGAAAGTTGGTTTCTAGCAGGAGCTGCATCACCACGCCAACTAGCAGATAACATACTCCAACACATACCTTTAAATAACGCTCAATGTTACTCATCAAAATGTCAATTTCTTCCTTTGACCACATCCCTTGCTTCCACTTATGGCCTGAAAATAGAAATGATGAACTAATTACTGAAATGAAAGTCAGCAAAACAACAAGAACAGAAATATCAGAAAACACAATGCTCATTACTGCAATGAACAAAGAAAAGAGTAATTTTAGCTACTTAAACTAACTAGAATTAATTTTAAACAGATGTTATTTCAGAACTGATAAAAAATCCCTAGAAACCATCAACCAATGTTTAAATAGTATGTCAGACCCATCTTCAAAACCATGCATTTTTTCAAAACAGAACATGAATTCCTCTATGTACTGTCAAGTCACATTTTTAGGTTATCTCTTCAGCCATAAGTAGAAAACTTCTGTCTTTAAACTGACAGCTGAAATTTCCATGCCCGCAAATGATTCCAGAAGCTGGGACTTAAAATGTGACTCATAATACTACTCGAGGAATTGGTAACAACATGGGGCTCTCTTATATGCTTTATGGCTTCCCAACATATGAGTAGTGCTCCCTACTGTGAGTGCTTTTCACAGAGGTAAATGCTCTACCTAGTCTGTTTTGACAAGCTGGTCCCTATTTCTCTCCTTCTTTTGCATTGAGAATAATGCCCAGTGGTCATACTCAAGACTGATGGCAAGTGTTTTACTCCCAAACAAAAGTGGTAAACCAACAGAAACTAACATTATGTTTTGTCTCCGTCTATGCACTTAGTAACTACAATGACAGCTAAGCTTTAAAAGCAAACCCAATCAACTTCATTCAGAGAGAAAATTTCAAACCTGAGGTCTATCAATAAAACATTAAAACATTCCTACCCTAAATTTTTATATATATATATATTCCTCTTTTTTCCCCCTCATGCTCATACCATACTTAATATTAACAATTGCTTATAATTAAGATTATGCTGGTGACCCAGTTTACATTCTGGTCTGTGCTGGCTACCTGCCCATCTCTGCTCAGAAAAATCAGGGTACTTCCTTCTCAGCCTGCTAATTACCACAGCTGAAGCAGAACACACCAAAGAGACTGTTTACTCAAATCCAATTATAATGAAAAGTACAAGCATTATTACTAATTCCGTTGCAATTGGTGAGAGAAAACTCTTCCCTTGTGCCTGATGGTTTCAATCTCTTCTTCCAAAGCTACAGAGACATACCAATAATCTACTACTGTAGCTGTGATTCACAGCTCTATCCAAGCATCTGAACTGACTTAAAGGGACACTGCTACTCTTTGCTGGAAATAACCTTTAATACCCAACTATTTTAGGAAAGGAAGTATGTTCTGCACTTCACAAGTTTGCATATTCAGTGCCATGATTATTATAACCTGCCCACAGGTCATGAAAGAAAGCATTATCAGGTGGAGACTGCTATAAAATGATGAGCTCAGGCAACACACATCAAATTCTTAGCTACTATAAAAAGAGACACATATAATAATTCCACCACAGCTGATCTTTGTGACAAAACATAGAGACCCCAAGAAAAGTTCAGCTAGTATGGATTCTCAGGTATTTTTCTTGGCATATTTTATTAGAAATGTCTTCCTCAAATTATTAACCTCTTAATTAGAATCACCAGATTTAGTGTCCTCATTCATTCACAATTGTATATGCCACTTGTGATACACGCTCAGTTGATACACCTGTGAGACAGCTACATATGCAGTAGTTTCTAATATATTTAACAAGACACACATCAAACATGAGGCCACCAATTCACATGAAAACAGTCATTTATTTCTCTGCTGAATCACCAGTACATACTCCTTTACTTACGGCTGAGAATGTGCTGCTCCCAGCCCAAGTCCTTTACCACTGTCTACTGGAAAGATCATAACCTGTGCTTCCTCTCACCCTATAGCACAGGAACCGTAGCAACATGATTTCTTACTATTTCTATCCAGCTGCCTTCAGTGCTGTGATGCAAAGGGATCTCTTTGCTATCCCATCCCTGCCCCAGTCATTGGACTGAACACTGAGTATCTTTGAAGCCCTATAAATCTAATAAATAAGAAGGACAGAGAAAATGCGGAGAAATTACTTACTAGCTGTTAGAAGCAACTGTTAGTGCACACTTGGGATCACTGAGTGGTCATTGACATAGTTGCTCAGCTCCCTTTCTCTGAATTTTCTGTATCCAACACACAGATTCTACATGCCTCACCCCCATTTTTTCACTGACTCAGCAGTATACTCAGCTCTCTGTAGTAGAACTCACTGGGTAAGAGATCATTTGCTTCTGTGAGAGAAAACCATTACTTTCTTTCCTAAAGTTTTCTAGTAACTGAAAAAGATTTAATTTTTTTTTCCTAGAAAGAGGTGAAGTCAGAGTAAGAAAAATAGTAGAGAGACTGAGGAAACTGGAGAGACAACATGTCTTCATTTGATGCTAAGTTGTTTCTCTAGGTTTAGAAAGGCACTTCCCCAGTGGGGGAAAAATAAAGCTCTAAAGTTCAGCAGCTACTACATGATTGTGCAGATATATTTTGAAAAAGAGGAATGCCAATGGGCTGGTAGTTTTAGGAGTAGCGGTGATTATTCAGTAGATCCTGGTCTGCACGATCCCTCTACTTCTGAAGCAACTCCATTCCAGAAACTGTTTAACATGAATCACAACACAGTAGCCAGACTAGTAAGTCCTGCTTGGAGGAAGATATATTAACCTGAGCACAGATTAATTTTTTTCCTGGTGCACCCCCCTCTGACTGTAGCTTCCCATCTCCTAACCAGGCAGAAGTGTAAACAGAGCAAACACAACCGTCTGCCCCATCTATGCTGACACACATTATCTACAGCAGTTCTCTACCACAGCCACTAGAACCACCGTCACCACTGCAAGTATGGCCCCTCTTCCTCTCCAAGTTTATCTGGAGTTCCAACTTTCTTCTTGCATACAAAGTGTAAGAGGGACAGTGAAGACTTAATGCATTAGATATCTCAGCTTTTTTAGAATAAGTCTTCTTGAATATCTTCACTAAAAAAGCCAGACCAGAGATTGCTTCATAGACCTGAAAAATGTTCTGAAACATCTGGAATAGCTTACACCTTTTCACAGCATGGGAGAATTGCATTTGAAATATACCACCTTTATTTGTTAGAGAATCCTTATCCTCTTTGGTTGTGAACCAGGCTTGACTAACAGCTGACACTTCTTCATTGCCCACTGGGGAGATTTCATCCAGCTGTTCATTCTGAAGAATCTTGAAAAGACCAATATGAAATAATCCACTAAGATCTTCAGTTCTTTCTAGCACCTTGCATTTAACACAGAGGTGTAACTTGAAGGAAAATGAAACCAGCATGTCTAGTTACCTTGCTGACTGCTCAGAAAGTGCCACTGTTTAGATATGGCATTAAAAATATATTCACCTTTCTTAAAACATCCAAGTAAGATTTAGCATCTTAACATATAGATGATATGAGAATTAATTAGATAACATTCCTCATCCTGTTTAATGTAGAGTGAATATGAAGAGTCTCACTGGCTTTGGTGGAAGGACGACGATGTCCAGCATCTCCAGTCGAGACCTTTTAAACACGGCATACACATGAGGAAAACTGTATGTAACTGTTTAGGACTGGTGACAAGACAAAGCGTATTTAGGCCTGTTATAAAGCTTACTTTATAATCAAAGAATGACAGATATAACAGATAAACTTGTCTTCTATGCAGATCACCACAGAGCAAGTAATTATCAGTGGGGGGTTACATCTATTTCTGTTTACTGTATTGCTCTTTGGGCAGTAAGTTACGCTACAAATAACCTCTTTCATATATAAAATGATTCAGTTGCACTTCTACAGAACAACACTTTGCAAACAAGATCTGTGCTCAAATACATTAGTTTCATGCTAAAAATAATCTTATTACTTTAATAAGCCCCTTCTGCTATTTGTTTCCTTTTTCATTTCAGTTTTAAAAAAAAGTACATCAGAAAGTTCAAATTTGAAGTTTTACTGTACCTGAATCTGAGTAACAGTTCCTTCATTAATCTCATCTTCAGCTACCTCAGTGGTAGCAGTCATGGTCACCTCAAAGCTCTGATCATTTTCTGAAACTTCAGAATGCGCAAGTTAGTTGTATACCTTACCCCTGTAACATTTTTTATGCAGGCTACAGGTTTTATAAATTGTTACCTTTGCACTGAAAATTTTAACGAGGCCTTATTCAGTATTTACTTGTTGACACAGTAAAATCATCAAAATTATTATTGACTGTTCCTCATAAAATTTAAATAAGGGTTTTGAAACCTTCAGTTTTACACTTGACTATAACTAAAATCTCATGTGAAACATATAAATAAAAGGTGTTTGATCTGGTGCAAACATTTGGCACTGTATTAATGCTTCCTTTCCAGCCCTATCTTCAGTGTTTTCCAATTACTAAAGTACAGTGTTCAAATCGTTTGGCTGTATTCTTTTTCCCCAGTTTTCCTTCAACTTCAACATGATAATGTGTTAGCTTCTAAGGAGTTTCTACTAAATTCCACCAAATAAACTGCCACTCTAGGTATTGTAAATCAGTATTTTAACTTGCTAGATCTGGTTTTGCCTCCCTTTGGGAGATTATATTGAACTACCTAATGCTCAATCAACTCCCTTAAGACTAATTCAGCATGCAGCCTACCTTTTGTACAACAATCTCTACCTTAAAAAGACCATACATCTCAGTATTACAAAACATGGAAATACTAACTATACTGTTTGATCATTAAAAAAACCTAATTGCTCTTTGCAAGAGGAGAGCATCTAGTTTGTTGTTCATTCACTTATCTTTCAACTTATCCAATGCACCTGTGCCTGTAGTCCTCTATCTGTAAGGCAGGTTTATTTTGCCAGTACTCTATAGATAACAATTGCTGCAAAACCATCCAAGGCTCTGACAAGTAAAGATGATACCCAAGTATATTAATAAAATTTAAAGATAAAACATGCAAAATATTCTAACGTGATCCAGAGCCCACTTTTAACCTTTACCAACAGAAACATTTGCTACAAGAGTACATAAACTTAAACCAACTTACTTGGAACTGCAACAACAGAAATGCACGGAGTGGAATCATCAAGGCTTTGATCATCCTCTGATAAGCAAAGCCTCTTGTGCGGAGGAGGTTCAGTGCTGTCTTCAGAGTCTACTTCATCAGCTTCTAACAACAAAAACATATGCAGGTTACTTTCCATCAATGAAGTGGAGCTTTGGATCAAGTTCTGTTAACAAAGTGGACCAAAACAAAAGGTAGAAGTAAATGTGATAGGTTGGTTTGGTGCTTTACTACTGCCCAGGAACTTGGTCTAAGTTATGGGCAATAACATTTCACATGACACCTTCAACACATACTTTCTGTGAGATTTTCTTTGTAAATTCCATCCACAGTCCATTACACACAAACAAACCCCCTAAGTCTACAGAAATTTGGGTACATGTCTCGTTCTAAGAACCCACTTCCACTGAAATAAATCATAACAACTACATCCCTGTTGGGCACATACATAAAAAATTTTGTGATTTACACCTAGTTTGACATTTAATCCTTCTTTAAATTGAAACAGAACAAATTGCAGCACAGTAAGCTGAATGCAAGTAGCTCACAGAATTGGAGGGCAGGGAAGTATGATGGTTGGATCAATGAAAAAAGAAAAAAAAAATACTATGCAATACAATTCTATACCATTTTGAGGGCAATGAAGTATAAGGTTCCCTTCAGTGTCCTGAGTCAAAGTCACAGAGTTCACGGTTTCTACTGTCACTGTGTCAGACTCTTCTTCAACTGTGCTCATACTCAAACCTGAAAGAGCAATATACAGATTACATTTCTTCAGTCAGACTGCCCCTTTGACCACAGTGCTGCTTCCTTTATCTCAAACAACCAGTGTAAACTCCCGTAGAGAATGATGGGTATCTGTCCTTTCACATGAACAAATCCATGGCTTAAGACATTCACCTGCCTCTACTTTTCCTGCATACTTCTATATTGCACAGGGTAGCAATATCAGGTAGTTTCAAAGATACTTCTCCAACTAAAAATAGTACCTGAACTCCCTATTCAGAAGCATTTGCAATCTACCACTATTCTTTTTTTTTTTTAAACCACAAACCTAGGCTATTACTTTTCCGTATCTGATATTTTTTCTTTCACTAACATTTGTTCCACTGATCATTTAATAATTTTACTATTATATAACCTAAAGCTAGCCAGGACTGAGAAATATTTTTGTAGTGTCATACTACTCAGAGCTGTACTATTTATAGATTGCTAAATTGCAAAGCTTTAGTCTCTTTCCATGCATGTAACTAAGTGTGAAGCTAGTATTTTTAATTTAGCATTGAAACAACATGAGCAACAGAAAAACTGGGTGCAAGCAATCACCAGTATAAAAAAAAATCTCAGGAAGTAAGTTATCCAGGATAAGCAGTATACACTGAAGTCTGTGAACTAGGGCAAAACAAAGTACTTTTGATGATCTCATTTCCACTATGAAAATACTAAGAAGAAACCCAAAGCCTGCAAGAATTTCAATGTAAATTAGTACTATTACTAATCTTGAAAAAAAACCTAAACAAAACCCCGCAAAAAAAAGTTCTAATCCATCAAATATGAAGAAATGTAACCTTTTCTGCTGCACAAGCTAAATGGAATCACATCAAAAATATCCAGGAATGTTGCAATAATCTCATGAATTTTGAGCACCTGTGTTTGGTGGCCGTCTTTGGTCACCAAAGAGCTTTGTAAAAAGAAGGTATCATCTATTTCTCCTTGAAGTGCTAAGTCCTTTTTATGTGTTTTCTCATATGCCAACAGCAGAAAAAAAAAATACTTGTAACTTTTATTTTAAAGCCAAAATACAGTTATCAACAATTTTAACTTGCATTGTTAAAAAAATCATTGACTATAGCTTAAAAAAAAAAATCAATCAAAACTACATTACAAAGCTTCCATGTATCACACAGGGATACCTGTATGCAAGTGGAATTTACAACCTGGATTTTAAATCCCACGTATAATTTTAATAATATTGCTTCAGCAGGAAATGATTTAATTTTTAATCAGAAAACACGTTCTTTGGTATTGAAGATTCATAAGAGCAGTGTTTTCTTGGAAGGATAAAACTACTGCCAGTCTTTCAATAAAATTACTTATCACCTCTCAAGCTTCATGAAGATTTGGCACATCTTTAAGGACATGTAATGACTGATTCCTAGAATGAAGAGATATTACCCTTCTGAACATGTCAAAAATTTCAGATACCATTGACATTTTACATTGGAGAGTTCTCAAATTTACTTTTTTATCTACCATCAGCAACAGCTCCTTGCCACATGCAAGTGCAGGAGGCAGTAACTTCCTTGGGATTCATCTGCTTCTGAGTTTTACAGCTTCTGCCCTATCCTTTACTAGAAGTGATGTTTGGTGCACAGCTACAGTACTAATTTTTAAGAACAAAAGGAAGCATCATGAAAACATGAAGAAAGAAATCCAGACTGTTACAGCTAAATTAGTCAACTGTAACTTCTTCAACTCAGTTTTGAGTTATTCATTTAACTTTTTGGGAGCGAACAAACTGGTTAATTCTGGAGGGCCAAAAGAAATAGATAGCTTCTCTTTTTAATGTTCATATGTACTTTCTGAAGAACTTTTACTACAGGGAATGCTGTAGCAAAAATTCCCAAAGTTACATGAAATGCCATGGAGGATTCTTCTTTAATTGTACCTTAACAAATAGTGGTAACATTTATTTTTCTACAATCAGCTGAAAGCACCGTTTTTCTTCTCACCCCTATAAAGGCCTGAAAGACATGAAATTTATTTTTATAAAACGCATTATGTCAGTCATGTACTTCACCTAAAGCTGATCTAGAAGCAGTGGAAACTATAGCACCATCCACAGCAGAAGACAATTCTTCCTTTTTATTGAAAGAATACTGAAAACTGAATACAGAGAGAGCAAAGCTAGGCCATTCTTTCAGTAGTTATTCAGGATTTGCTAAGAATCAAAAACCATGTTTATAGGATTAGGCTCCCAAACCAAAACGACAGAGTAATTAGGTTTGTCCATTTGCATTCTCTACCTTGCCAGTTTGCCATGTTAGAAGAGAAAATAATACAGCACAGAAGGGTTCCACGAGTCCAAACCTGGCATTTCCATCAAAGGTGGGTAGGAAACTATACCACCATCCATACCTGCTACCCTGTCACTTCCATACAAACAGAGCTGTAACAGGACTCTAAACAGACAACAGCTGAGGCACCATGCCTAACAGCAGCCCTGAGTCTTCTGATCAAGGTAGACATCTTCAGTTGTCAGCCTGAGCACCCAGGCACTGCTTACAAAGCACCAAAAAATGTGCACAACACATTGTTCAAGGAACTGTCATTTCCTAAGCAGAACCTCTTAATGTAATTCCTGGACTGAGCAGGGTTTTATAACTTTCTGCCAATCTCCCAAGAACAGTTTATCCCAACAGTAAGTGCAGGCCCTGTGATAAAAACAATAATGTTCTGCATCAGATACTTGAGATTTAGCATATCTCAAGTTTTCTGAGTAAAAGTAATAATAACCAAGCCTTGATAGAAACTTAGGAAGAGCCAAATCTTTGATCTGACTGGAAAAATTCCCATCAAGTTTAATGGATATGGCCTTGGAGCTCAACTAAAAACTGACTGCAAAGAACATGAGGAGTCAAGCCAAAGTCAAATGCATATTTTGGACGTTATTTTTTATTTATTAGACCACATAAATACAAGAAAACTGAACGAAATAAACAAACTTGTTCTTTCAAAATACATTTAGACCAGGACAGGAGTGCTAACCCATGAAGACATGAATTAGTGACCCAAAGGTGAGAAAAAAAATCTCGAGTAACTGTGGTGGTTCTTCTGTGTGAATAGAAAACAATCTCCAGATCTTATAAAAATCACTGCTTTACACTTGAATAATGACCAAACTACCACATATGCTGAAGACACATCCAATACAACATGTGATGGGACCACCTGGAGTTTACGGTGAGCTCAGTGGAGAAAGCACAGTGCTGCTGCAGGAGACAACGCCCTCTGATGCAGGCTTCTTTGATACTGGCTGCAGGGACACTGTACTCGCCCGATGTCCTTGATTTATCACGAGATGACAGCCGAAGCCAGGCTAAACAATGCCGTACCACTGCAGAGGTCTTTTAGGATGTGCCATGCAAATTCTGTTTAATATAGACACCTGCACATCCACTACAAGTCTGCTCTTGAAAAAGTTACATACAAACTTAATGACAGCCAATGTTCAATTGGTGAGAATTACAATATGAGTAGTCTTGTCACGTCTGAAGTATCACCTTCTTTTCCTAGCTTCACCAAGTACACTTTTGAAAATGCACTGCTTTCTATTTTAAACAAAAAGCTTGTTTTAATTTAAAATGCATGACACAAGGCTTTTCTTTAATCCTTGATTCAAACACAAAGAATGTTTATATGTTATAGAAATACTGATCTACCACTAATATTTTATATTCTGAAGGAGGGTGTTTGTGGGGGAACACTCTTGGATGCACACACACTAATAATTTGGATGCATATTATGAAATGCAGTGAAGATAGCATAACCTTAAATTTCTAAGATAGCAGCTTAGAAATCAGTGTAAATTTAATAAACACTTTTTGGCTTGTTAAGATTTTCAGGTGCGTTTACCAAATCCCACATTTTTAAGAGTTAAATTACAATTTTAAACAGGTTTCAACATGCAACCAAACAGACAGGAAAATACTTCGCCTACAAGAATCATTTAATGTAGAATCCCAATATAAATTTTCCACTAATGCCACATAATACAGCAGCTCATATTTATTTGGGAAACATGCAGCAGATTTAGGTACAAAAAACCCACAAAGCTCATTTTATACCACATTACCAAAAACCTGAACATTTTTATACAAAATTCCTGTAATTCTTAATCATCTTCATCACATAGACGGGCTCGATTATTCTGTGGGCTGTAAAAATTAAGCACTTCTAAGAAATAGTATTTTCACCCTTGCAGACAGAATTCTGTCATTATGTCTAGTTATTAACTGAATGTCATGTCTAGTCTTCTGTGGGCTGTTGTAAATATTTTAAAATATCCACATGGAATCGTATTAAAGGCTGTGTTCTCTGCACTGGGCAAAGTGTAGAAGTGTATTCCAGTAAATCCTGTAAGAAGCAAAAACTGAAGTTTAAAGCAGGCTTCCACTACCGAGGCATTTAACTGGAACAATCACATGGGATGCACTGGGATTTTGAGGCATTCATTCAAGAGTAACACAAAGGAAACAAAGTCATTAGAGGACCTCATATACCTCATATTTAAGGAAGCATGAATGTTTAGTGTATTCCAAACCAACTCAATACTTCCAATACATAATCAGGAGTATTTATTATTTACCTAGTACCAATTCTCTCATGCTATTATTCAACAAAACCCCGCTTTTCTCCACACCAAGTGGGTTCCACTCAAATTTAAAATTCCACCACAAATTGTCTTTAACAGCTGCAACAATGCATGCAAGAGGGGACCAAACCAGACAAATATCAAACAGAAGGACCCAAAGACCTGAGTTAAAGGCATACAAAGATTTATTAAACTGTAACAACATAAGGTTACAGTCCTTTAGGAACAGTTACATTCCACTCATCAGTGGTATTTAGAGAAGCGGGCCATCACAGAAACAGAATATATGGGAGACACAATGGGACAAACTGTTCTCATTTGCATTGATCCAAATTTGGCAGCACTCCATGACTTCTAGCCTATCCATTGATATTTTAATAAAGAGCATTGAGCATGCTTAAATGTCACACAGGGGAGGAAAAAAAAAAGCTAAGTCGTAGGTCTTTCAAAAGAAAAGAACACAGAAAGTTGCAAGTTTTCTTTTTCAGTAACAGAAAAATGGCTCTCAGGCACAAGGTTATGACTATGGACAAGAATCCTGAGAAATATGATATGTACTAAAACAAATATTCTTTTTCCTTCATGTAAGTCCAGTTTCATTCTAAGCATTCCACTAACTTCTTCACCTTTATAAACAAAAGGTAGAAAATTAGCATGCAATAAAATATGAAAAGTTATCATCCTAACTGTACAAGGCCTAAGACTGATAAGCAAAGCCATGGCTCTGTTACTTTCCGAGCACAGAATTAATGCTCATAAATAAATGACTATTATAATATGTAAAATACAGTACAGACACATGGAGGTCTTTGTCTCTTATATATCCACCTTTTATAATTTTGAGTGGTTAAGACAAAAATCGGTATTTTTACACATTCTATTTATGGAGTTTCAATTAATGTTCAATCTCTTAAGTAAGTCATAAAACATCATCTAGAAAGTTTCACTAAGTGTCCAGAAAAAAAGAATGAAATTGCTGCCATTATTATATTCATGTGGATTGATGGAAATGAGACTTTGAATGAGATGTGCCCATCTCACTGCAAAGCCTCCACCTCCTGGTTTTGCAAAGGGATTTTAACTATGCTGTCAAGAAGCCAACTTACATCTATGGCCAGAGCAGCCCTGGCAAACAAAAAGCATTTTCTAGATTACTTCAAGACATAACTTACAACGGCCAGGTGGGGCTGAACAATGGTAACTCTGAATAAATACATTCAAATACTATCTGTCAGCTAAAGAGATAGCTAGTAAAAGTGCAATACGCTTCACCGTGCTGAAGTGCACAACCAAGAATAAAGAGACCTGAAAAAAAAAAGAGGGGGGGATGGGGGTGGGAAGGAAAAAAAGGCTTGCCTGACCAGAATCCTTTATTTTGGCAAAACAGAGAGCATAACTCTAGTGCAGAAAAAGCCTGGTACCGCTTTTAGATCCCCTGATCTTGGCAAAGTTACACATTTCAGACTCCACTTAAAAACAAAGCCCCAAGCAACCTCAAATCACAACTCTCGCTGGAAAAAAAAAAAAGATTAAGAAACAAAACAGATAAAAGCCAAAAGCTTAGGATACCCCAACCGCAGGCCCAGCGAGGGGAGATCGGGAGATTTAAACGCGCTTGTGCAGGTGGCCTTTTATTATGGACGTGAAGGTGAGGGGACACCACTTCAAAACAGAAGCAGCAAACAAACAGACAAAAAAAGCCCCCGCAACCCAAGCCCAACCCGTACGACCCCCCCCCCCGCCCGAGGGAGCCGAGGTTCGGTGATTTCCCAGTTTTCCCCAATTCCGCCGCCCCGCACCACATTTCCTCCTGCGCAGCGCTCCCGGCGCCCGGCAGCGCCCCAGGAAGGCGGGGAACAACGGGCGGCGGCCCGGAGGAGAACGCCGGCGGGAGGCAGCGGCCCTGCCAGCCCGGCCCCAGCCCCCGGCACTGCCCCCAAGGCGGGGGCAGCGCCCCGCAGGCGGCGGCTCCGCGCCTCAGGGCCCGCCTCGGCCCCCCGCTGCCCCCCGGCCGCCAACGCCATTTGGTCCCGGGCCGCCGCCAT
>JANZLQ010000005.1:8324812-8343134 GCA_026212715.1 Elanus axillaris
GGGGGGGGAAGGCGTATTCCCAGAAATGAGCCTTAAAAACGAGAGTAAACGGGTGTCCAGCGGTGCGCGGGTTGTGGTGCTCGCCGCCTCATGGAGCGGGTGCCTGCGGGCGCCCTGACTCCTGGCAAAAATAAAGTCACCGTCGCAGACAAACCAGGTAGATCGAGGCAAGACGGTGAGTGGAATCCCTGTCCCCGATTTTGTGTGTAAAAGCCTCATTACGCTTCTGCCACAAAGACCTTTTTTGGCTGCCTCATAGGCAGCGGATCTCCAGCCGTGTCCTCCCCCAGACCTTCTCAGGGGCTTGACGATGTGCCCTTGTCCCCTGTAAACAGCTCCTCTGCAAACCGTCCTCACAGGCTGTAGGGACCCCAAATCTGTTTGCAGGGCAGGATTCAGTTGCCTTAAACATCTGGCACCTTTTAATACCTTAAAACCCCTGAAGTGTCATCCCCAGCGTGACCAGGGGAGCCCTGTGTGCCTCTGAAGCAGCAACTGGAGGGAGGCAGGGCAGGAGAGACGCCCCATCTAGTCTAGGATCTCTCCAACGGGGCCAGGTGACTATGGTTAGGCAACTATATCTTACCCATAAGGTTTCCTTATATGTCTCGTTTGCCCTGAGCATGCTACAGCTTCGAGATGCTGAGGCAAACAGGGTCCTCCCTGCGTGGCTCTTCCCAGGGAGTTTCTGTGGAAGGGAGCGTAGCAAAGCTCGGTTTCACTGTCTTCTTACTCTAGATTAAAACAAAGTCACAGAGGAAAACTGGGCATTTGCACCTGTAAAACAAAGGCTTGTAGTTGGGACATGGAAGCAACAGGGCTAAGACTCAGAATTGTAATGAGAAGACAAGGCAGGGTAGGGAGGAGACATTGCACATAAAATCATGGTGATGAAAGAATGGAGATGAAATGCACGGCTACGATAAAGAGAAGGTAGCTGGGATAAGGAGCTGAAAGCAGGATTTATAGCATCCGTTTTGCTTGAAACACACTTAACTCTGCTGTCTGTGCACTTGGTCTTTATGGACACCAAACCTCAGGGATTCTACATCCGGCAGTTGACTTCCAGGGAAAAGTTTGTTTTAAGTGCCCAGTGCCCTTAGGCACTCCTTGGCCAAAGTAGAGGTACAATTCTCTTTTCTAGGGCTGCATACAGCTGTTTGATTCATGAGCCCCTGGTCTCTTGCAGCTTCCTGATTCACACCCCACCCCACCCCCCAATTTTCACAGCAAATGGAGCGGGGATCCTACATTTGCCTTTTTTGAAGTACATCTCTGTTTTGCTTTTTTTTTTCAAGGTGGCTGTGGTCCTGCTTTAAAAATAACAGAATATCACTTGGTTGAGCTGTACCAAAATGCGTAATCAGGAGATGAGTTCAGACTGTACAGGAAGCGGTAATTTTGACATTTCATATATATCTTCATCACATGAAAATTTCTAGAAAGACCTCATGTAGTAAGTTGCAAACAGGAAGAGGACTCCTTCCATACCTTGCTTATTTTCTCCATATTTTATCCCCTCAGTTATGAGCTTCTTTCATGCTGGGTATAAAGTCTTTCTCCTTATTCTCTTTTTATCTTATTTATCTGGATGTACCCTGTAGAAAACCATATTTAAACTGCAAAATTGTTGCCTGCTTTAATGTAGTAGTGTTGTTCTAGGATGTGTTGTAATGAGATATGAAGATGACAAGCCACTGCTGTCAGATCATGCGGCGGCATTTTGCGGACTGGGGCACCAGGACTGTATGCCACTGTCCTGTGTCTTAGTCACAGATCTGCAAGACTTTTTGCTCAGTTTGGGGGTTATGACCTCTGTTTGTGCCCCATTCCCCATTTGTACAATCGGAGTAATATCACTTTCCTGACAGATACATGATATAACCATGCTCAGGAACATTACTTTATATCAAGTTCAAGGTATATGTAGAAAAAAGTGATGACTGGAGTTCTCTGGTGTTTCATGAACAGGATAAAATCTTACTCTGTAACAGACTCTTGTTCTGTGGAGTAAATGAGATTCATGCATCCTGCGTTGTCTCGTGTTAAGGGAACAATTACATGTGTATATACCTACTTAAGTTGATGAAGGAATCAAACACGGAGTTTGCTATGGACCTAACAATCCCTTTTATAAAGTAGCAGTTGCTTTTTTACCCATCCATCCAGTTTTCTTCCATAGGACCTATGTTCCTGCTAGCCACCAGGTGTCTCTACTGCAGTGTGCTCTGGACCCACCAGCTGCGTCTCAGGGATGGAACTTCTCTCTGCTGCAATGAAGTTATTCTAAATTAGCATTGCTCTGTAGGCACAGTACGCTCACTCTTCACCAGGCATTAGGGAGAAAGTGAGGCTGTGGAACTGCTTGATAAGAAGAAGACATGAGATGGGGGATCATCAACATGCTGATGACTTGTGGTGGTGCTTAGTAGATCCTGAAGGCAAAGCATGAGCTCTTAATAATCCTAAATCTGATTACATGGACAGTGACAGGAAGTATACAAGATTGAAATCTTGGTGTAGATACTTTTTCTTAATAGGAATAAGAAGTTTTAATCTGCAAGATTCAAGAGAAGAAAAGTAAAAAGAAGTTAGAGAAGGCCTTGAACTGTATGTATTAAATACTGGGACATGGGCAGGCTGGATGTTGTACAAGATGACAAGCAGTGTGGCTGGCCTTAGTAGCTTGCTTTTGAACTGACCCGTAAGGGTGTGTATGGTGTAAATATGAAGTAAGTGACAGAGAGGAGTAGTAATCAATATGGGAAGCCCTGGAGCAGGTTTTCATGTAGCTGGAAGAGAAAATCGTAGATCTTAGTTATATTATCAAATCCATGGACTGGGGTATGAACACATCACTTACTGCCTTCTGCTCTCAGCTTAGGGAGATTGGCATCCCAGGTGATGTGCAGCTAAGGGCCCCGGAGCAGTAAAGGCTGGTGGAGCAGTTGCAGGGGTGGGCAGGTATCGCAGATGAGCTGACACAGGGATCTCCCTAATGTCAAGTCAGAGCAATTAGCAGAGGTGCAGGAGACATTTTGCACAAATCTTTTATTTCTGTCTTACTCTCATGTTAGCTGGCTGGGATCAGAAAACCTAAAACCTACATAAATTGCTTTAAACATTTAAGTCCTGCAGATCCCAGCAGGCAGTCCAAACTGCTAATGCTTCAATCAACCTAACCTCGTAGGACACCCTGGTCTGGGAAGTTCCTTAGGCTCCTAACTTTAGTTTCCCAGGGAGACGTGAAGTATTTTTGTTCTGAGATGAACCTCCCATCATCAGCTCCACTGAGATGCACTTTCAGACAAGCATTTGGGGTGAAGCTACTCCTTTCCCTTGGTGTAGAGAGCACCAACATCCCAAAAGGTAAACCGTCTCCTGCAGTAGATAGGTACAGGACCATCGCCTGGAGCTTCAGAGGACCTAGTTGTTGTAGGAGAAAGAGTCTCGAGTTTTTACTTTATTTAATTTATTACCAGTTAGCACCAACTTCCATCACTGTTTCAGGTATAAAAGAAGAACATAAACAATCAGACACTTAGGCAAGCACAATTTCTCCCCCTTCTGCAGGCTCAATTTCTCTTAGGTGCCCTATGGGTTATGCTCAGGCCATTCCAGTGCCTTTGGTAAGGGGGCAATGCTGCAGGTTGTGGCCAAGCGCGTAACAGTTTCTTTCTGCCGCTCTTTGCTTCTTAATGATTCTCCTCTGCTCTAGCCAGGGTCGCTGTCAGGCTGCAGTCATTCAGGGGTGTCCCTGCCCCAGTGTGGTTTGCCCATGACTGCAGTCCCTTGGGAATGCACCTCTTTGGCATGGAACATCTCCTTCCAAGAGCACATTTCCAGCCACCCGTCTCCTCAGCTATCTCACTCTTAGCCTGTCTTTTTACCTGTATCTTCTCCTTTTGCGGCTGCCTCTTTGCCTTAAATCTGCCTGAGCAGGGGCTCCACATGCTTCCCTGGTCAGCTGGTGTTTTGGCACACAATGGCTCATTTACAGCAGTCTCGGAGATGGCTGGAGGTTCTGCAAGTGGCCCAGTGTAGGCCATAGCCTCCTCCCATGCAGACACCTGCAGACCCAGCTGCTCAAACTCTGCCCCATTGTGCCTCCTGCTTCTGAGGCAAGATGGCTTTCCACTCCCTATGCTGTAGGAAGGATGGGTATCTCAAAGGTTTTGACTTCTGGAAGTTCACATTGTACATGAAATGGTAAAATGCAGAAGGAACTACTAATTTCAGTGGACTGGATCTCACTAGGGAGGTCTTTGGTTGTATGTCTCTGCCCTGGCATCCGAAGGAGCTTTGGGGAGCAGGGGAATGGTTGTTCTGCTCTGCTTTGGTACGTGAGCTGTGCCTTGCTTAATGCAGTCTGGTTCACTGGTCCCAGTTCAGACCCTGGACTGGTTTATTATTCTTGTCTGTGGTTTCATGGAAAGATGCTGTCACAAGTCGTGCCTTTTTCCCCAGCTCATTGCAATCCACAGCTCCAGAGGTTCTCCTCATTTGACTGCATGTATTTATCTGTTGTGCCCACATGGTGTGAGATGCTCCCTCTGTTCCTTTGGGCTGGTAGAGCTGAACCACTGATTTGACCCACCAAATGTCCGCTGCTGTAACTCCATCCGTTCCCAGTTGCACTGACAGGCCGTGGGGTGCTGAGCAGCAGTTTGGAATTCACTTTCCAAAAATGCATCTTCATGTCAGTCATAAAAATTTTTCTCCAAGCAAAAGACAAGTCGACAGAGAAGAGCTGGACCATCTCTTGTGGATTATTCTCTGACTAAGCCTTTGTATATGTTTTTTTCCATCCTTTCCTGAGGAACTGTATCTTTCTATTGCAGACATGGAGATGTTAGTCTCTAGGGCAGGGAATTTCTGAGCAGAGGCAGTAGTTGGCACAAGCTGGAGGGAACAAACCTAGAGGGAAAGATACCTCTCCTTACTGCACTGTCCTGAAAACAGTTTGACTCCTGTTTGTTTATAAGATTATTCATATTTACGTAGATTTCTATCTGTATAGATGTGTATCTAATTACATATGGGTATTGCAAATATATTCATTACTTATTTATAGAAAAAATACATTTTTATGTATAAATAACCTAGTATTTATATAACACTTGTTCATTTATACGCTCACAGTTTGGTAGGTGCTGGCTATGGAGGATTGCTCAGGCTTTGAAGAGCTGCCATGAAAGACAGAGATGCCAGAGAAAGTGTAATATAGCATCGTGTGAGCTTCTCCACTGCAGAGTGAATCTCCTGTAATAAAAATTATTACCTTGGTGCCTGGCCTAGGAAGAATCCGACAGAGGGCGGTCATTCATTTTGAGACCATGTCTTTGGTGGCAATGTTATGTATTTCCTCACTTGCACCTGACTGAGGCTGTAGGGGACTGACCCATCTTGAAAGCCTCTGGTGATATGCTTTGAATGCCTACTGTGTCATGTACCCTCTGTCAGAATCCTGGAAAGTATTAGAGAACGTTAATGTATTCAGGAGCCTTGATACACAGTCTGTGGAGCTGGGAAGGAGGGCATTTTCCTTTCTTTTTTCCCTGGGGCCTCTACTGATACACCTGAATTATGATCACAGTCAGCCTAGGTGCATGGTCAAGCACACTTACCACCTGGGTTGACATCTAGAGGTGCCCAGCTCTCCCCACAGACTGGGGCCACAGCAGTAGCGATCCCACTGAACCTAACCCAAGTGTAGCAGTGTTTGTGTTGATATAGCTAAATATGAAGAAGAAAAAGGAACAGAGTCCCAGAGACAGGGAGAAGAGGGCAAGCTGCCATCAAGGTCTACATGGGCCTGAGCTGTCAGCAACATCAGGATGATGCATTCTTCCTACTATCAAGGATAGCAGGAAGGGAGCTGTGCAATTCACAGTATCCATAAAGGATTTGGTGGCTGGAGGGGATATCCAGGAGAACAGGAAAGAGGAACTGGTTTCTGTAATCGGGGTGTGTGGACAGTAGAAGAGGAGAAGGAACGAGGCTTCACAGAATCACTGGCAGAAGAGAAGGGAGAGATAAAGGACAGAGCAGATGGGAGGAGCAGATGGATCCCAGTTGGGAAGCGACTTACTGTGTGTCACCAAAATCAAAGGCGCTGATGGCAGGGGGAGGCATGAGGGGAGGGTGGCAAAATTTAATTCTTGCTGTAGGAGGGACAGACAAAAGTGGACAGGTGCTTTCTGTGCTGCATCGTACGCAGATTGTGTGCAGGGGTTATGGGTGAGCAGGGGAGCAGCAGCTGTGTAGGGGAAGGAGGGACAACAGGAGGGACAAGAGCTGGTTCCTTGGCCTATGTTACCCATAAAATTCCAGTAACTGGAGCTGTATGGTCATGGTCTTGAACTCTCAGAGGAGCTGTGGGAGAAGAGTGATGTATTCCACCGTGGAAAAATGCGTCCTGTGTTGGAGCTGCAAGTTGATTTAGCTTTCACATAGATTCAGCATTTTGGCAGTGTTTGCCAAATGCTGCTTAACCATGAAAGCAATGACAAAGCTCCCATGCATTTGAAGGGGACAAAGTGTTATCTTCAGGCATAATGTACCATTTATCATGTAATTCTACTCTCTGCTGGCAGATGGTGCTGTGATGTATTCAGGAACTGGGAACCAGCTGCTTCAACTCAGAGGGGATATGAGCAAGCAGCATCTACTTTGTATTTTCATTCTGGTTTGTTCCTAAATTTGTTTTACTGTGAAATGAAATTCTTCTCCTCTTTGTTGTTCTGTTTCCAACTTTGACTATCTAAGCAGGTCAGCCAGTTTTATTTTTGTCTCTTTGGATTAGCACAGAGCTGGCAGGCAGAACTCAACTCCAACCCCAAATCTTTCCATTGGAAGAAAAGCTATTTGTGGCATGATTCCCCTCAATGTACTCAATGTAGGATTTTCTTGTGTTTACAAAACTTGCCTTTTGGGCCCATGCTGGTCTAGGAGCCTCCCTTTAATAGTAGGAGTTTCTGTTAGTAGGTACACCAGAGACACAACCTAAACAACCTCTGAGGGTCACTTCTGCCCCAGCTTTTAATGTTTCTTTTTATCTTGCTTGCTTGATATGTGGCCCATTGCTGATCGTTTTTCTTGCAATGTACAGTGTGATTAAAGGTTTCTCTCAGGGTTTCTTTCTGGGAAACAACAAAAACCAACCCCAAAACATTTGCTATTGAAAAAAAGAGTATTTGGAGGATTTAGTGAAGGGTGGGATGAGCCTATTTAATCTCTAAATTTAAAGGTCTAAAAAGCTGCTGAAAAATCAGTGATAGACCTCATCTGCTTTCTAGAACTTCTGCCCAAGAGATGCTTAAACTCTTCATGTGTCTCCTTGCTTAGTTTGAGAGGTGCCTGGAGCCTTGCATCCATATTCTTGGAGAGCGGCTGAAAATGCTAGAGCTGAAGGTCAGAAGCACCAGGAAAAAGAACGACCCTATTCTGGCAGCAAGCACACTTGGAGCCAAACAAGGATGTCTGTCACTAACCTCAGATTTCTCCAGTGAGGGTGTAATGTAAAAGTTCTACACACTCCAGGGAGCAGGGTGTGAGGCCCCTGTTTTTTCCTGCCCAGCTGAGCATCAGGCTTCCTATGTGGGCTCATTGTCAGGCTCTGCATAAAAAGAAAGGGAGCAGCACTCCCCCCACTTTCACCATCCCTGCCAGAATGCAACATGACTGAAATGGTCTGGGTTAAGAAAAATGTCCAAAACAGGTATTTTTTGTTTGTTTTTCTGCTTTGCCCGGGATCTTTTCAGTGACTCAGTTTTCAGCACAAACCCACAAAGCTGTTACAAAGCCACAGAAGAGGGCTGCAGGACATGTGAGCAGAAGTGGTTGTGGGGGTAGTACCTTAGAAACTGCTTTAGATAGCTTCACCACTGAGGAGAACATGTCCATGGACCCCTGCCCCACACTGAGGAGGAACCTGGATAGAGGCCTGCCAACTCCCGGGGAAGGCATTGTGCCAGAAGCTCTCATGCAAAAAGAAGTGAGCACTGGTGCTCCTCTCCCATTCTTCCCTTTTAACAAGAAAGCAGTCTGTTAGGGACCTGTTCTGAGGTGATGGCCAGGTGGATGAGTCCTCTTAGAATGTAGGTGCCTAACATTTCCTGTGGATGCCTCACACTCAAGAAGAGACAGAGGCTAAATTAGGCAGACAAGATCATCCTACAGAAATCTCCAGAGGCACTTTTCTCTCTCCTCCAACATCTTGAGAAACACCTACATTTACATCAGAAGGACCAGGGAGAGGCCTCTGACATTTAAGCATATCTGGGCCTCAGGTAGTAGTTTGCAAACTCAGTGCTTCATAAATAACATCAATAACATCAGTCCAGTCCTGCATGACCAAGTTCTTTGGATACATTTATCTTGCTGATTGCAATTCCACCTGAAGTCACAAAGAACTGAGGAGCCTCAGTGCAAGCAAGATTGTACCCAGTGCCAGCACCCAGTTTCAGTGGTGATTTGAAGTGCCCACATCCCTCATCTTGGGTCTCGTGTTCAGAGCAAGGCTCAGACATGCCAAGTGCTCTATAGAGTAGACTTGTGTGCCCATATGCCAATGCACTGATGTCAGGGAGGTTGAGCACAAGTGCAAGAAGCTCATCTCTTGGAAAATTAATTGCAGGGCAGGACTTGAAACCCGAGCCACAGTTGATCTATTTTTTCCTATCACAGATGTGAAAAACTGGTGAGAATAATCTTTAGAAGCAATCAAAGCAGTAAATCAAATTTGGGCAGTGGCCAGGATAACACTATCCATTTCCAAAAGTAACAGAGTGATATGTTTCTGGACCTTAAAGAGGCTTGTATTTCCATGAGATTTAGCAGAAATATGTTTCACATTCTAATCTGATTTCCTAGGCTAGAGAAAAAGTGACTAAATGAGCTGCTAATACTACCTGGCAGCTGTCAAATGATTTTTTGCTGTCTAGAGAGAAAACGGAAGAAAGTATGTTCTGAACTCCTGCTACTTAAGTTAGAGGATGAAAGAAATAGAAGGGTTTAAGTTGGAAATGAGATCATGCATTATGCCCTTTGGACAGCATGTAATCTGGCTAATGGCATCAAGGAGCTATATAAATAACTTCATTAAAATGAACTTGTTTCAAATGAGCTAAATAAATCAGACTCGTTTGTCAAAGAGCTGGGATGAAATAATCAGGTTAATTTAAAGCTGCTCACTGGGGGGACAATTCCTGAATTTGTTCCACTGGTGAAACTGCCATCAGTAGCTTCAGTTACCAGTGAGAGCCCTGAGCCCAACGTGAAAATGCAGACTGGGCTTCCACATCTGCATTTTCAGAAGCCTTTCTCTTGTCTCTGCAGCACAGTCTCCAGAATCCCATGGCTGAAGGTATGTGTTCCAGGGCATTTAAAGGATGGTTCAAGACCTAACAGATCTAAATTCTTCGCTGGTGGTTGTGAGCTGTTCACCCCCTTGATCTTCACTCTGGTGTCTGCTCTCTGCCTCTGAATGAAAGGTGAAATGAATTTTCTGGAAAACTAATTGCTTTTGGTACCTATCCCTGCCTTGGTGGGAGGACTACACGGTGCAATAGGTCATTTCCCCACACTTAATTCAATGCTTTGTGCCTAAATTTTCACTTTCTTCACTAAGCCCTTTGCTTTAGTAGTTTCTGCAGAGGTCAGAAGGATAAACCTAGTTCTTCAGGCTACAGGTGGACTTGCTCCTCCATGATCCCAGCAACCCTTACATTTCTAGGGATGAATAATTACCTGCTGTAAACCCACTCCACTGCAATGGAGTCAGTTGAGCAGTGCAGATCTAGACCAACTGAGGATGTGACTCTGTAGAGAGTGAATAAGTAGGAAGATTGTCCCATCCATATGCAGGCTATCTGTCTGTCTTTCCTGGTTTACTACAAACCTCAGATTTTAGATTGTACTCCGATGTAACAGGAACCGCCCATATGCCATCATCATGCATTGTACATCCCGCCTTTACCATATGACCAGTTTTGCTCTTCATTGAATTTTGGATAGTTTTCTTCTATGTAGTGGAGGGAAAGGATGAGGACGTGGTTCACAAAGAAAATGAGTTTACAATCAGCATTTACACACAGCCACATTTCAAACAAAGGAGCGAGAAATTGATTCTTTGTGTTTATATCTTCCAAGATCAGAGTTGGGGGTACAGCACGTTGTGCTCTTATGCAGTGACTCTGCCCTGAAGTGTCTGTAGCTGACAGCTATGGATTTATCAAATGAAAAACTGGACCGTGAATTCAACTTCCAGCAATAAAAAGGCTTTCAGCCCTTCAGCAGGATGTCTCGGTCCTGCCCTTTGGTTGTGCTCCAGCAATGATCTCCCAGCTGAGGTAAAGGGTTGTGCAAATGACTTTAGGCTGCAAGAGAATTTCCTTGTTCCCAGAGCGCTGATTTATCCAGCTTGGTTGCTGACAGCAGCCTCTGGGCTACTCCAGCCCTGTCAGATACAAACAGCTTTAGGGATGGGTTCACCAAAGGCGCGGTGGATACCCCAACCTCACTCCCCCCTTCTGTCTCAATCATCTAGGTGACATAGTGCCCAAGGACTGTTCTAATCACAGTTTTTCCTCGAGTTCCCAGCCTGGTCTGTACATGTAGATGGGTACATGGCTGTGCTTCCCCGTGACCCCACAGGGTTCGGGGTGTTGTTTTTTAAGCTCAGTTCCGTATGTTTGTAGTGATTTGGGAACTCATGTGGTTACAGTGAAAGGCGTGCAGTTACCACCCACCTCTCAGTGGGGTCAGCTCAGAAGCAAGTGCTAGGCAGAAGCTAAAATACCTTCCTAGAGTCTGGGGTACAGGGGAGCATAGCAGAGAGATCCCCACCTAAGAGCTGCAGGACTTGGCTTGCAACCAGCTCAAAAGGGGATCAAACTTATACATCCTAGACTTCATTATCAGGATTTTTCCATTGGCTGAGATTCTGTCCACCCACCCCCCCAAGTCCAAGTTACAGGGCAGCTTTCTCCTCTGGTAGGCATTAACAAACTTATCAGCTCACCTAGGGCCAACACAGCTGCAGCGTTCATGCAAGTCACACTGATCTCAAATAGCAACCGTATGTGTGGGGCCACGGGTTATACTGCTGCCGGTATATTTGATATGATGCAGAATGATGTGCTAATCCATTAGTAAATGTCAGCATGCTGTCTGCAGTGGAAATCAAATCACATTCAAGCAGAAAACTTTGCTTCAAGTATGAATATGATTTGTGTTATTATGAGTTTTTTCATTACAATAATTTTGATAGTGGCAGTTTCTCTCTGTAGGACTGAAACACATTATTCTCTCACTTTTATGACTGGAAAGGAGTGATCCTCTTAGGGATTTGAATGCATCTGGAAGATCTTTTCATTATGTGCCTTCTTTTTTTTCATGCCAGGTGGGTCATATCCTCCTGATTTATACTGCTATAAATCTAAATTTATCCCACTTGGCTGACTCTTGTCAGAACCTGTCCAGTGTTTTTTAACAGATTTTTAGTTTAAACTGACGGAGTTAGCCAGTAGGACCACTCTTACTAGTGAAGTGAGCAGGATTTACGTTTTAGATATCAGAGGCATTCCTTCAACTCATTTGTAAAAGCCTTGTAACCATCTTGAGCCAAACAGAATTAAAATAAAGCACAAAATATTACACTCACGAACATATGGCTGGTTTCCTGTATTGTAGCAGTGACTGCTATATTGCAACCTGCATCCTGGTTCCCATTATAATTTCTCTTTTCATCTGCTCACTTGTTTTTGAGATGAATTTGTTCTCAAATTAAATCAGCACAGATCTTTAACTGTGTGGTTGCTGGCAGGGTACCTTTCACTGCAACTTGTTATCCAGGAGGAGCAGGACACAGGACAAGGAGATGCTGGTGATGGGAGGTCACTCGGTGACAATAACAAATTTGGAAGGGACATTTCAGCTAGAAGCAGAATCTGTATTTCCATCTCTTCTCACACTAAATCAAAAATGTTTCTTAAGCTCAGAAACTCAGCCTTTTCAAACATTGATAACAAGGCAAAGCTACCAGCAGAAAATGAAGCATTATACCATTAAAAAACAGTATTAGCCATCAATCTAACAGACAGTGAAAGGACACCTGGCCTACCTCTAACAGGTGATTCTGAGTTATCTGTGTAGGAAATTCTTTTTTATCTCTGCATCTGATGACGCATGTCACTGGTGATCAGAAAAATCTATGTTCAGGGGAAAAAAGGCATCTCTGCTTACAGGACTGACAAGAAGAAAAAAGAATTGCAAAATCACTTTTTTTCCCCTCAAATGAACAATATACCAATTAAAATATTCTATCATGAATCAGGTAGTTTGGAAAGAAAGTCTAAAGTCATCAACATTAAGGTAGTAGTCTTGAGATCGACTTCTTGCATGTTCTTCCCTTTAAGACAATGTGAGCATCTCTATGAGCAGGAGGAAATGTGAATTCAGTGTCTGCAGGATCTTCACCTTTTTCAGGACAGTCCTTCTAGAAATTAAAAATATCAGCCCTCAGGATTCCCAGCGTGTAAATACTTAAGTATTTTCTTAACTTCAGTCATGACTGGTTCTATGAATTTACATCAGGAACATGTTGGGAGCCAATGCTATACAATTTTTGTAATTGATATTTGGGTATTTAGGGCCTTTTTCAGCATGGCTGAAATCCAGGGAGTCATAGAATTTAAAGAGCCTGAATTTGAGGTCCTTGCACAAGTATTGCAAACCTCTTTTCTTTGCAAATCCCCCACTGAGAAATAGTCAGCTACAGCAAATAGAAATATTTGCCATATATAAAACCAGAAGTATTGACGGCTGTGGTAAACAGCCCTATGATTAGAAAGCCTAGCTACTTCTAATTCTTTTGGAAAAAAAATCAGTTCTGGTTACATATATGAAAAAAATCTCGATAAATACCCAAACCGAATGCATGGTTGAAAGAATGTCAATTGTAACAGCTCTTTCAGGTATTTCAGAGCACTTCAGCCCTCTTGAAAAGATAGCTTTTAATAATTCATGTACCCCTGTAGCGTGTATTAGACGTCACACACAGTTGTGAAGAGTAAATAGGAAAATATGGAAACAGAGCCAAGAGAAGTACATTTCAATTTACAGTAAATATTGAAGTTTTTCATTCAATAAAAGAACAAATAAATACTGTTGATGTATAGGCAGTGATGTGGCTGAAATCAGTGATATAACTGTTGTTTGGGTTTATTTTTTTTTTTCTTTTCTGTACTGTGGCTTTAATCTCAGAACTGTTTGCTGCCTGCTATGGCAGCAGCTGTGAGTCAGGCCAGTTAGTCTTTCAGGTCTGATGCAGGATGCTGCACACCGAGTCCTGGCTTTTTCCTCGGTCTTTCCCTTTCTAATGATGATTTGACCATAGAAGCCCTTCTAATTGACGTTGGAGAGGATCTAACCTTTTGTATCCTGCTCTTTCAGGCTGATGGAAGTGCCTTAGCTCTAAGACGCTGCTCACTGGTAGCAAGAAAGTCAGACTGCAGCATTAAAAAGTAGGTTTCAGGTGCAGATTTCCAATGTGCTTCAAACTCAGCTCTGAATATTTCCTAAAATTGAAGCTGCTTATATCTCAAGTCAAGGCTGAGAGACAGCAAAGGCTACTTGTAGAAATTATATCTACATCCAGCCTTCTCCCAGTTTTGGTAGAATTCAGATGAAGGGATATAGATGTGGACCCCTGTCAAAATTTAGTAGGATAAGATGGTTGTTCTGAGTACCATGTGAAATTGTGTGAAGTCCTTCTTGCCCTGTGACCTTCATGGAGTCTGTCAGTCAAGTTCAGTTTTTTCTATGCAGCTATTTTTTAACCTCGCAGTATGTAATAGCTCCATTATGGGCATGAAGAGCTGAAAGGTGTGAATACAGCACTGAAGAAGTGACAAAAGTATGATGTATTTTCCCAGACATTATCTCTATGCGACTTCGTTACATTGGTTAGTCTCAAAAAATTGCAAAGAGAATTAACTTCTCAGTAAATTAACAAAAATATCTGTTTTGTGCTTTGGCAATAGGAAAAAGGTGAGTCAAGATTATCACAAGGAGAAAAAAACCCTGAAAAAAGATTTCACCAGCAGCCCAGCAGCATATATGACAGACAGACAGATTTCTTTAAAAATGTCACTGTTTTCTATTTGCTCATTGCAGGTAATCATTACCTTTTGATTTGAACAGCTCTGTGCAAATTCATTTCGTCCTGCATCTGTATATAGGAAATCCCTGACTACTCTAAATATATGGAAAGGAGCGTGGTGTAGTGGTAGGGTCACACACACAGCAGGGAGCCAGGAGTTCTCTCTCCTCACTTAGCTTCTGCATTGCTGCCTAACCTTGCATGAAGTACTTAGGCCTTTTCCTGGTCGAAAATTAGAACTACTCAATTTTCAATTCACCTTTTTTTCAAAAATGAGGTTTTCTCTAAAAAAAGTTGTTGATAAAACCATTATTGGTAACAATATTTGGATTTGATCACCAAAAATAAAAGTTTTAAGCTCTATTTTCAGTAAGAAAACCCAAACCAAAAATAACCATTTTTAAAAAATGTATTATTATTTTCCTTTCTGTAAGAAGGAGAAGTCTGAGCTGTCCTTTTAAAATACATTAGCCTCTGGGACATCATGTGTAACACAGCTGTTCTCAGGGTGTGACATATACCAATTTGGGCTCCTATACAGACTTTCACAGTTTCATAACATGGTTATAGCACAGTTTAGGTCTACTCAAAGGTGCAAGACAAATTTTAAATGCCAGTCCAAGCACTGTCATATTCTAGTGTATTCTCCCTCTAATCATTGTGAACCTGGCAGGTTTTCCATTTTTGAGATAAGGAGAACATTATTTACTATCTCAAAATGCTGGGAAGTTTGATTAACACTGATTCTAACTACACAATTAGCAAACATTTGTATTCATTTCTTTCTTGAATTTGAAATTGCCTCTTTAATTTTGCCTTCCAACATGGCCATTTAGACAGCCATTGCCAGTCTGAGATAATTTTCAGTGCTGAATGACACATGGGTTACTGTGCAGAGCTTCTCTGTCTGTTCAACCATTTGCCCATCACAATTTGGAAACCACGATCCTCATTAGAGCATGGGAAGCTGGAGAAGAGCTTCTTTACCTCTGGCTGTCTTTGCCTCTGAGTTTCAAAAGCAAAATTTCCCTGTGGCAGAGAAAGGATGAAAATGATAGATGAAGGAGTAGGTGTGTGACAGCACCAGGCTTGAGTCCTGACCCAGGGCAGTGACCCAGACCTCAGCCTACCTCCTGAATACTGCAGGCAGCACGGCTGTTACCTCCCTGGCATGATTCTTAGTTTCTCCTGTGAGATCTTTTACACTTTGTCTAATCAATTAAATAATCCTTGGGCTAGTCAGAGATTTCTCTGCCTTGGAAGTAGCCGGTTTCAAGATGGTTTGGACACAGAGGTACATCCCTTCAGCCCAAGTGAATACATTTAATACAAAGTGCTTGGCTCTTCCAATGTTTTTTTTTCCTCTACCTTTTCACAAATGAGCTTGCTCCATGGTGCAGAAAGCAAGCTGACAATGGGCCCCAAATGTCACATGATGGAAAAAGTATTTCCTGGCCATCTGTGTTCAGGTTACTGCACTGGCAAACAAAGAAATAAATAATGGGATAAATTGTTTATAGAGCTGCTAGGACAATTACGAGATTTTTCTTGTGATAAGCATGAAATTTGATTATTATTACTTACAGCTATCTGAGGGCTAATGCTTCTCATAGGAGCTGAGAGTCTGGATCAGTATCGACATCCGTGTGGCTCAGCATCCTGCCCCCGGCATGTCTGCACAGCTGCGTCCGAAATCTCACACAAGCAGATGGGGAAGAAACCAACTCCAGCAATGAGCTCACCGAGACTGACTTTCTCTGGATTTTGACCTGCTGTGAATGAACATCCTTGGTATCTGTGTAACTGCTCAATCTCTTCCCTAAACACCAATGCTTGGATACCAGTGTGAGTTCTTTTATTTCCAGGGGCTCTGCACACATTAGTGATTAAGGATTAACTATTACCTATTACTGTTACAACTGCTTCCATAGGTACAAAGTGACAAAGCCAAGACCAGACACACCCCCCCTTGTGTAACTCACCACACAAGAAAGAATAAAAACATCATTTTGCTCCAAACTGTTAACAGTCTGTTTATTAGAGAAGAGATGGCAAGCAGATGCAAATCAACAGACTGAGGAATGCTACGAAACAGGGAATTTGGTCAGCATGAGTGGCAGCAGTTTCAGTCTCCCAGGTGCCTTTTCTTTGATGGTTTGTTTGGAGGCATCACTCCTGTATGTCCTGGGAACTGAGGGACTGCTGGGGTGAGGAAGAGTTGTCTGCATTACTCACAGAATCAAATGGGGTTTTTTTGTGGACCAAGTTTTTGCTTTATTTGTTGTTTTGAACCACACCATGTTGTTAAAAATAAAGATTTGATCTTTGCTCTCACTTTATTAGCATCCACAGTTCCAGCCTGTTGTTTTTGACCATTACCTGAAATTCATATTTGTTGAGCCAGCTGCTGTTTGCTTTGGCTCTTGTTTAATTTTTTTCTGTTATAGCTGCAGTGGAGGTTTTATCAACTTCCCCTTTCCACAGCGCTCAGAGAGAGGGGCTGAGAGAAAGAATTTCTCAACTTATAAAATGGATGTAGGCAAACAGTCACCATAACATACAGTATCCACTGTGCTGAAAATAACCTTTGCTGGCAGGTTTCTTGTTCTCCCCGTCAAGCCTTTTGCTCCTGGAGGGGTGAATGCTATGCTGAATATCATCTTCTGCTCAATGAGAGCTTATGAATTAGCTTTTGAGACCTCATGTGCCTGTTGCTAGTGGAATCATTTTACATTCACACCTACTTTCAGCAGTGTCACAAAATCAGGCTTTAGCTACCAGGGTCCGTTGTTGCCTCTAACTAACTTACCTCTTGCATAGCACAAACCTCCAAATCCCACTCTGGTAATTTCTGCATGGAGTGGGAAATTTTGTTTCAGCTGTAGCAGACCTTCCAGAATAATATCTGGCCAAGATTTAAAGACTTCTGGTAGTATACAACCCACACAACCCTACACATGTTCCATGACTCACCTTTCCTGTCACCTTTCTGTGACTTATCTTATTTTTAATGTGAAATTATTTAGCATCAGGTTCCAGCTGGAATTGATTTTCATTATGTCTTTCTTGCAGGGAAGGAACCACCTAGAATCCAAAATAAGTTTCTTGTACATGCTGTGAACAAGGCACCTGTGAACAAAGCACCTTTTAACTTTCTTTGAATAAATGGAGGAAAAGGGGTATCTTTTCCCTCTTGCTGTAAGCCATGCTTTCCAGACTTAGTTAGATTAACTACATGTCCAATTTTTTCAATTGCAGGTAGGACTGGGGGTCTTAGATGCCTGCATTTTGGTTCCACCATTTCACAACCTCAGAAAATATCTGTCTATGGCTGAGCTGACAGTCTCACCCTGTGAATTTCCATTCTGTGGAAATGTACAAACCATTACACATACATCTTTCATAGTCATGAAGAATCAGGGACACCTGATACAGCTCCCATGCATTGAACAACATGGTTATCATCTTGATTAAGGAAGTAATCTCCATGCTGGATCAGAATTAACTCGAAGAGCTGTGATTTCAGGAGCTGCAGAAAACCACTCCTTTTTTATCAGAGGTCTGTTAATTGTATGTGGAGAAATCAATCTCATCAGGAATATCTTTGCTAGAATGTAATTGCACATTTCCATTTTTTTTTGACAGATCTAAAGAGACCTGCAGGATCTCTTTTTGCTCCAAGCAGCCCATGGTTTGACTTAGGACATGTTAAGTCAATACGTTTGTCAAGTGAACAAATAGTTAACAGCTAAGTAGTTCAATATACTGTCAATGTAGGTTTTCAGAAAAGTATTAAATTGTCTAGAAAAAGAAATGAGAAGCAAGCAATTGCAAAGCCTCTATACCCTGCTAATTTCTGCCCTGACAATCTTTCCTGCTCAGTTGCCTTTGTTTCCTTTAGCAGTCACAGGCAATCCTGACCCAACCCAGTCCTACCTGCTGGCTGAAGGACGGTGATTTGGCTTCCATTTCCAGGGCACATATCCAGCAAGGGATTTCTATCAAAAATGCTAAGTCTTTTCTCGTGAAACTGGAGCAAAGATGGTCATGAGCTCCTGCAAACTGCCTATCATATTCCTTCAACTTTCAAACTTTTAAGCATGTGGTGGGTTGACCATGACGCCAGGTGCCCACCAAGTCGTTCTATCACTCCCCCCC
>JANZLQ010000005.1:8346641-8367273 GCA_026212715.1 Elanus axillaris
GCCCTGCAATTCTGGTAGAAGAGATGGATCTTGAGAGAGGCTGTATAATTCCTGTGATTATTTTGCAGTTGCCTCCAACTTATAAATACAGATTGAACTCCCAAGCCTAATTTCTTTATGAATCCAAAGAAAAAAAAAAAGAAAAAAGAAAGATATTTTGGAAGGCTCTTGTAGAACTTTACAATGTTCTGAAGCCACTTTTTTTGATGGGGCAAGCCCAGAGTTATTATACTAAACCCTCAATAATTCAGAGCTCCGCTTTAGTTCTCGATTCCCTCTGCTTTTTGGCACTATGTGAACTATGAGCAGCTACAAGGTCTTGTTTTCTTAACTATTAATTTTTTTTATTGAGCACCCTACAGTGACACCCAGGCTTTTTCCTTAATGGTTACACTGGTCATGTAGACTCCATTACAGCGTCAGAGAAGATAAAACGGTCCCTCTAAACATGCATGGCTTTGCATTTTCATTGAGTCTCTATCTTCAAGCTCTGCAGTTTGCCGGTCACAGAAGGTTGCCTTAAACCTCCCAGCGTTTTGCTTCAAAAGGCACAGAGTGGAACCGTGTTCGGTGGTTGCAAAGAGGAATAAGCAAAAAACTAAAAAGACGGCTCACACCCTTTTCTTGCACACAGCATTCAGCAGCAGACCGACAGCTATATAAGCCCTCTCAGAAGAGCCAGTTCCCACCCCAGCAGACAGGTCTGTATTTAGCAGGTGCCTGTGACGAACAAAGTCCATGATATAAATGGCATCAAAGGTGACAGCCAGGAGCAAGAGGAAGAGAATGGAAAGCGATGAGAAAATGAAATTAGAGTGGAGCAATACAGACTTGGTTTCTATGGGGTAATTTGAGACAGCTGTATATTTTAGATATTTAATGAGAATAAAACTTCTGCACGTTGGTATCATACCACCTTATTTTCCAAGCCCTACTCATAACTTACAAGTTCAAAGAATTAATATAAAATTTTCTGTAACCTATTGAAGAACTGGATCACTAAATGGTTCCAACAGTCAGGAAATATTTCCCTTCCACCGCTAATCACAGGCATCATCTCCTTTCATTAAAATGCTTTTTTGGGGAAAGAACCTGGACTAAAAAGTCAGGCTGGGCGTTTTTTTGTTTCTTCTTCTAAAGGGACTCCCTAGCCTTTAGCTACCTATTAACTCTCTAATAACAGAATAGCACAAACCTTATTGCTTTAGGGTATGGGAGCACATTTGATAAAATAGCAGTTGCTCATCCAGCTTAAAGAGACAACCAGGCAAATTGCAGGTGGGTGTTGCAGGAAGCATCAAGAAGCAGAAGCAGCTCGGTTTAAAAGAGGATGTTAAACTGGAAACACACTGTCAGCTTCTGAGCAGAGCAGTGAGTGATTGGTGCATCTAAATTTCTAAAGATTTTCATTTTTGTTAAATAACCCTCTCTACAAGAGATGCTGGCCTTATGAAAACAATTATTAAATAGTCAATAGAGTGGTAAAAAATCTGAATGTGATCAGAATGTTGAACAAAGCCACTGCAGGCCTTTAGCATATATTTTTAATGTAATTAATTGTGTTGGCAGTTTCACATTTGGTCAGATCAAATTCCAATTTTAAATAAAAATATGTAAGGTAACGATTTTTGAAATACCTATCAAACTCAAACAAAACTCTAAAACTCACAAGTAAAAAAGAGGAGAAGTCTGATTCTTCCCAACTATCCAAAGATTTCACTGCTTCTCATAAACTCAGTGAACATTTAAACCACAACCAAGGTGGGGGGGGGCTTTAGATTATTAAACCAAAAATATTATTTTCCTAGAAAACAAACACAATTATCCCTGCAATGTCACTGGAAATAAATGGTACATGGGCTGCTGAAGATGGTTAATGTCCACTGTAAGTGTCCTATAAATATCAGGAATTGAAACACTGCTCTATAAATAAATTTCATGGGAGTTTAAAAAAGAAAATCTTATGGAGCAAATTACTCATCAAGAAAACCCTTAAAGTTTATTTAAAGATAATGGATACAGTCGTATGGATTCTGCAGTATTTCAAGAAACTGAAGCTAGACTTATACAACCAATTTTCGGATCCCTAGTACTCCCAAATGACACATACAATAAATGTAACTCATAATTTACTGTCTCTACAGATATATCTTTTTTCCTAGGATAAACCAAAAGAAGGGTAATACTCAAAGGGAAAATGAACATAAGACCACAAACTTTCACATCCTGCCTATGATATGAAAGGATGACCTTGGAAAAGAGTGAAGATGGAAACCTAAATGTTTCACCAGGGCTGCCCCAAATGCCACTGAAATCAGTGCCAATGCAAATGGGATAAGCTAATGCACAACAACATTAAGGACAGAAGAGGACAAGGCTAAAGACCCTAGAAAAGCTGTTAGGTGGAGGGTGACATTATAAACCACAATCACAGCATTTTCAGGAAGGTCATTTACAATTTCCCAGCATTTTGTGTTCAGCTATGTGGGACAGCTCTAGGGCAGCGTGGTCCATACGTGTGGAAGGTGAAGGTGCTCTTGAATCAGGAGGGTGCTGGGTGGGAGGTCTGCACCCCAGAATGTTACCCTATCATGTGTGGTCTTCCAAAAAGATCAAATTGTGGGTTTACAAATTGTTCATTAGACCTGTGAGGAGCTCTGACCTACAGAAGAGGCTCTGCACCCTCCAGAGAGGACTAAATAGCTATTCTCAAAACTCAGAAAGCCAGTGTGGGTGAACCAAGCACCACACACACGTTTTGTCATTTCTCTCTACAGGCTGAGAAATTCTTCCCGTAGGACTGGGGTAGGATGTGTACCAAAGCAGAAAAGTATAAATATTTTAGTCAAAACCTTATAATGAAGTGGAAGTGGGAAGATCTGCATAAAGATCAGCAAACAGACTTTACTGCCTATTAGTTTTGTTTAAAGAAAGTTGTTCAGGAAAACTCTTCAGAATATTTGGAAAGTGTTGTGTTTGTATTAAATGTTTTGTTCACTGAGAAATCATATGGTGCTCTTCTCTCAGAGGCTGACTGGCAGCTGTTGTTACCCACCTACGTGCAGGGTTTGGCACAACACAGCTCTGAGGTTTAACTGTGCAACATTTTTGTCCAGTTTAATACTCCATGCTGTGCTTCTGCAGATATGTAAACTGAGGCACGAGAGACAGGACAGGGGTTTAAAGGGCGACTGAGTTAATCTTCTGTATATTCTGCTAGATGCGTGCCGGGAAACTTGGCAAGTACTGAGTTCAAACCATGCGAGTCAAGGCTATGCCTAGAAAGGATTTTTTCTTCTGCAGGATCATGACCCTTAGTGATTTGGAAATCACTTTAGGTCTCTACAAGAACAATTTTTGTTGTGAAAAGGAAAGCATATGGATTCAAGCTAAGCAATCTGTCGGGGTGCTGGGGAAGATGCAAAAAGAAAGGCAGCAACACATTCCTGCAATCGTGTCACTGTTCTTCCTTTTTCCATCTCACACTTTGGGGAGAGGATAAAGCCCGCCTACGGCACACGAGGCACATGAGGATAAGGACATAAGGATAAGGGCGAAGCTGAAGAAGAGATCTGTATGGTGTGCGATTAAGAAAACAGCACAAAAGCAAGCATAAACCCCCCACGATGCAGAAAATGGGAGTCTTCCAACTTGTGAAGAGAAATGTCCAAACCCTGAGGTCATGGTTGTAGGCATCAGAGCCAGCAGTCATCATTTCAACCAGGAGTGTTAGATGGTCCTGTCTTTTCCAGGACAAGCGACCATGACCCATTTGATTCCCTGTAGGAGCAGTTAGGTCTACCACTTATGCTCATTTTCCACGAAGCACACCCCCCCCCAAGTTAAGCTGATATTTCTGGCTTGGGTGAAACGTTCAACCCTTTACTAAACAGTCCTACACCTGGAACAAGCGTTAATCATACTGGAAGGGATATACTTGTGAACAGAAATAAGTAGAAGTTGAAGAGAAATGAAGTATTTGAAAGGATCACTTGAAAAGTTATCAGTTTTCCAGGAATATCCACTGTGGGAATAACTGGATATGCCAAGTGTGCTGATAAGCTGTGTGTAACAAATGGCAATAATGTTGATAACTAGGAAGTTCTACCTTGAAATATTTCCAAATATTACATAACCGTGAAGTTGTTCTTTGTTTTGCCCCATGGGCAAATCTGGCTTGCCAGAACAAACAACACGTCTGATGTTTCGACCACTCATTCCTGGCTCTGCCTACACACAGACGGGGAGCAGACACCATACCACCAACTCTCCACACTACACTCAGCAACACAAGAAAATCAGGGTAGAGAGGAGTCCAAAACATACTGTTGAGCAACACCTCTGAGCTACAGCATTGTGACCACCTACTCAAAGGGATACGTCCCATTCATTTCAGTGGCTTTAACCAGACTGTCAACAAACAGCTTTTTAAAATTCTAGGGGTCCATGCTTGCACTGCGTAGACATGCATCAGTGATGTGGCAAGAGAAAAGGCAGCTACTAATTGTCAGTATAAAGCAGAACTAAAGAAAAGTTTACAAAGGGAAATGAAGGATTTTCCACTTAAGGCAGGGGAGAACAGCTGAAGAGGAACATTAAATTAGCTTTAAAAGGACGGTTGTATTGGGAGGAATATAATTACTTAGTTGGAATTTCACCAAGACTTGGGAGTCAATGCCTCTACTCTTGCAGAAAAGTGCCATGGGATTTTTAATGACCACAAATGGTCAGGACATTGATTTCACATTTCAGTTGAAAAATGGCACCTCCAAAGACACATTGTTGTCTCTGCTCTTCCTAAAATCACATGGGGCATTACATCGGAGTTGACTTGGAAGAATTAATAAAGTGTATTGAAATACCATCGTGAGACAAAAGATACTTCGCTGGTCTTAAGTTGGATACTTTCTCAGCTTTGTTAGTGTGCAGCAAAATAAACAAGCTACAGTTGGATAAAATATGGGGTTTAAATTTTGAATTCAGTTTTGCTATGACTAATTTAATGGATTTCACAGAAGGTTTCAGTTTCTCTCTATCACATACTTTTAGCATATCTTTTTTTTTTAGAATTGTTCCCTATGACCAGTAAAGATCAAAATGGTAGAAAAATAATTTAATCTTTTTAAAAAATTATGATATTAAAAAAATAAAGATTTCAAATTGATACTACTTTTGTAAGTATTTTATCTTTCACATAGTAAGCAGCAAATAAAAACACTGCAGTTTTAAAACTTCACACAGAGCTTAGCTACCTAACAAGGATCATACATTTGCAGCAGAAATACTGCATAAACAGTCTCTGAATGTGCTATTTAAGTACAAGCTAAATACTCTTTTTTTAGGAAGTGATGTAACAAGTTCATATGTAAAAATCTATTTCTATACAAGCTGACATTCTGCAGGATTAGCTGACTGAGATAAAGGACATGAGCAAACATGCTTGTTGTTTTCTCCAATGATTATTTTTAAAAGCTGCATTTTTCACTATTCTAAATTTGCTACTTCTGAATTTTTGATTCCTCCTAAGGTAAGGAGGAAAGAATTCTCTGTGTATTCAGTGATAAGTGCCTGCCACCAAAACAGTGTACATCCAGTGTACATCCAGTATACAAATAATACCCCAAATAAAACATGCCCTCATCACTGTGACTATGTTATATATCTCATAAAAATTTAAGTTTCTATTTAACACCCCTCCTCCAAACATCTTTGAAGACAGCAATATTCTAACTTACAAGGCCAAATCCTCACTCCTTGCAATTTAGCTACAAATTCCAGCTAAGATCTTGGCCTCTTGTCTAAGCACCCGCCAAGGACGTCAGATGAAAGCTCCTCTCTCTTACGTCATCTGCTCTGGTGTTAAAGAGCAAAATAAAAATGAATAGGTGGAAGAAACACAGCAGTGTGTCCATTATATAGATTGGTAATGGGGACACAGATAAGATGCAATTTAGCCAGGGTCATCAGGAAGAAATGCCAGGGCATGGAGGAGAAATGAAGAAAGATCTCACTTTGGTGCTTTGCTCCAAGGTCAGACCCTGCCATCGTGGATGCGCAGATACGGCTGTCGCAGCACAGGGACGGCTGTTGCTGTGTGTTCTCTCAGGGAAGCGCTGCATTTTGAAAGTTAATGACTCAGAAGTGAAGGAAGGAAACACCATGGGTACGGAATTTGGTGCTCTGGGGCACAGCAAGTGGCAGGAAGAACATGTAGGAGAATCCACCGTGGTACCGACTCCCACATCCTCACACCGTTAGTACAGGGAGAGAAAAAGTGATGTACAGGGAGAGAAAAAGTGATGCACAGGCTCCTGCCTCAGGGAGCTGTATGAACTCAGTGAGAGGAAAATACCCTCTGTCTCTCTCCAAAATGAGAAGACTGACCACCCAAAACAGAGCAGACATTCCTCCCCTCCCCTTATGCTCATTAAACCTACTGTAACCTGCCTGGGTAGAAAATTTGGCATGCTTCGTATTTGACTGACCTGTAGCTCATGCTAACATTTCCATTGGTTGCAGTGTTAAACTTTACCACTATCTCTTCTCCACAGTACAAAGGAAAGGAAGGGAATCACACCTGAAGTCTCAGCAGTAATTTGAGGTCAAACTCAGTTGTACAAATACAGAACTGAAAGAGAACTCTCGGCCATGTGTTAATTCTACAGAAGAATCATGGAATCACAGAATGGTTTGGGTTGGAAGGGACCTTCAAACATCATCTAGTCCCAACCCCCTCTGCCACGGGCAGGGACACCTTCCACCAGACCAGGTTGCTCAAAGCCCCGTCCAACCTGGCCTTGGACACTTCCAGGGATGGGGCATCCACAGCTTCTCTGGGCAACCTGTGCCAGGGCCTCACCGCCCTCACAGTGAAGAACTCCTTCCTTACATCTCATCTAAATCTCTCCTCTTTCAGTTTAAAGCCATTACCCCTTGTCCTATCACTACGTCCCCTTGGAAAAAGTCCCTCTCCAGCTTTCTTGTAGGCCACCCTTAAGTACTGGCAGGCTGCTATAAGGTCTCCCTGGAGCCTTCTCTTCTCCAGGCTGAACAACCCCAACTCTCTCAGCCTGTCCTCATAGCAGAGGTGCTCCAGCCCTCTGATCACCTTTGTGATCCTCCTCTGGACTCGCTCCAACAAATCCATCCACACTACCAGGAAAAGTCAAGAGGAAATAACAGTCCCAAATGCAGTGGCACCTCCAGGAATCCCCCATGCTCTCAGAGTTTCTGATGCTCTCTCCTGGATCCCTCACCATCCCTGTCCAGGTAAGAACAGCCATTGACCACTCTTATCTACCCAAATCAGCCCATGTTTCACAAGCTTTGGAAAGCTTGCTGTGACCTCTGTGACCACCAGAGATGACCATGAAGAACTGTCCATGGAATATTTAAATACAAGAAAATCTGTGTGTTTCCTATGAAAGGACTATTCCTCCCCATCAGATTGTTCAAGGAAATCTGCTTGTTTCAGAAAATTGGAATATATGCCTGCTCACACTGTATAGAGACTTCCCATCTTGAAGAGCTGGAGAAGTTTGGACACCCCAAATTAGAGTGTGTGTCCTACTGTGGTTAAAGAAATGCCTGCAAGGTCACAGCAGTGCCTCTTCAGTCAGGCATAGCCATTTATTCTGAAACACATGAAATTGTATCTGAGGTTCCTCATCTTTTGGCGGGGGGGGGGGTTAGAGGGGCTTAGAGAGGTATCTTTCTGCCATTTTAACTTTCTACTCAATCTTCATTTTGTGGGGTATTCAATTTGCTATCTTACTATGTTGAGATATTAAATTCCCATTTACAGTCTATAGGAAGAGACTCTTAAATGCTCCTTAAGTAGAAGATTCAGAGTAAGAACCATTTCTTTCGGTCTGACCCAAATCTGATGTTTATAACTGCGTATAGTCTGAGTACACGTCAGGATTTTCTTCTGTGCTTGTAACAAACTCATCAAATTTGTGGGGAAGTCTTTTTTTATTGTTCTCAGAGAATGAAATATTGTTTTTTATTTCTCAGTCTCCATGGGAAGGAGCCGAGAAGCAATTTTGGAGCTGACAACTTTTTGCAAGACTGATCTGGAATACTAATTCAAAACTCTTAAAGTCACATTAAACATCTGATCAAAGTGTTTTGGGTTCCATTATTGTGGATTTCTTAAATAGAAGCAGATGGTATTTTACTGTGTGAAAGCATTGAGATTTCCTTCCTTTTAGTTTTATCTAGGGGGAATACTATTCATATGAATTATTATGTAACTCCTAAAGAAACCCCAAAGAAATAAAAAACTAGCTTGATTCACACAACTCTTCCTAATGAGGTAACTTGTCCATCTCTGTACCACTCCTTATTGCATCTTTCAAAACAGAACTTGGAAGCCCCTGATTCCCCATGATTAAAACACTAGCACGTAAACAGGTTTCATGTGATTTATACCTTTTGGTTCATCAGTATTCCCCTTACAATAAAATTTAAGCAGGAAATCATGTCTATCCATAAGCATCACTATCAGCTAGGAAGCAAATCCCAGTTAGCATGGACGGTCACACTGAAGTCCTTTCTCTTGTAATTTTAATAATAACCTGACATTATGTATAAGCTAAATTCTCTCATAAAAATGATGATGGGGCTTCACCCAAAATTAAAGCTCTGCCCATGTAATCGGTTGGCTGTGAAGGGGCCTAAGATCAATGTTTCTGCATTTTTCTCCTGAAAAACACTCTATTTTATCAAACAAATACAGGAGGAACATTGCTCCCTCCCCATCAACTTTGCTTCTGCTTTATTTATTCTTTGCCCTGGAATTACAACTCATGTAGCTTTGCAAGTCTGTGAGTTTGTCTCTATTTTATGAAAAAATGTTGTTATTATGCTCCAGGGTTACAATGAAGACTAAGAGAGCAGTTTATGCTATTTTCCTTCCAAAGCTGCTCTCTGAGGCAATCCAGGGCCATGCTGCATTACAGGAGATCTGAGAGGCGATTCTCCTTAGGAGATTAATGGTGTGATTAATGGCACAACTTCTTTGGGAGACCAAGTGGATTCTCAGGGGACAATTTTATGAATTAAGCAGGCAGGACTAGTTCTCTAAGCCAGGATTTGTCCTGTCTTGTCTAAAGCAAAATGAAAACTGAATAGATATATTTTTCTTTGCTGTATGGAATAAGAACTTCAGGAATGCCAGACTATTACCATGACTGATGTAAAGTGAATCCTGACTCTCAGCACTCTCTGTTTCTATGAATTTTGCATAGAGGTTAAGAAAGATAATGATCTTCATAAAAGCAGCTCCCAGAACCACTGCACAAGGCCGGGAGTTTCAGTGCCTGGAATGTGGATGAGGTATCCACTGCCCTGGAGATTGCTTCCAGACCTGCATTTCTAAGATTAGCAAGGGCTCTGCTTTCAGTTATCCTGCATAATGGTATCACGTCAATGGGGCATATTAGTTTAATATAAATTATACAAGATAGCTTTGCATTTCTGCTCAAAAAAATTGACCCTTTTCCCTGGCTAAAAATCAAGGGACCATTAAAACTTATAAAGCATTTAAAATTCAGTTTTATTGTAGGGAAAGTTGCAGGTTTTTACTGTTTTGGAGAATGAGGAATTCCACCCAGAGCTGGACCCAGGGCAGTTCAGCTTCTCCAACATTACCCTGCTGTGACTTGTGGACCCTGGCTTGGAGCAATAACCTTGTCTTTGGAGGCAATCTTGGTGAAAACAACAGTCTTGATATGGGCTTAATCATTTAAATACCTTGTAGGAGCTTTGTAGGGTCACATTTAATCCTCATTGTAACCAGTGGAAATATTCTTAGCAATGTCAGTGATTTTTTAATTATCCTCTGAAACTAGCACTAGTTTGGGATGCCCCTGAGCATGCGTATATCTACAGCACAGACACTGGCATTTCAGCAAGCTGCCTAGACCATTCTAGCCAGTGGAGAGAAATAGGTATCTATTGGACGTCATTCATCCTATTTTACTGCAGATGTCTGAAATAAGCCATGTGAATCCAAATGTGCAGCAGATGGCTCTGAGATGCTTGATATTCTGTCTGCTCCACCTTAAAAATCAGAGAGAGCTTTAGTCTATTTTTAGCAAATCAGTGTATGGGACAAAATCCTTTGATAACTCAATACATAGCAATCGTCCCACAATCTTTTTCAACAAAAACTGTGGTTGGTACAAAACACTCATATTCTTTGCTTACTTTCTAAATATGTGTTATAAACTCAATGCTACCATTGGATGGAGACCCCACCATCTCTCCCCTCACAGCCTTATTGAATATTAGAGCAGCTTTGGTTAACACTTGCTGGTGAGAGTCCCTCCTCCATAAACTCAGTTGCCAGCTTTGCAGCAGCTCCCCAGTTGCCAGCTTTGGGGACTCCTGACACCACTTGGGGATGTTTGGTATGGCAAGATGACTTTGTTTTAATATTGCTCTTCCTTGGGTGACACTCTGCCAAGGATTTTTCAAATCTCTGAAACAATTAAGGAATCATTAAGGTAGGAGTAAAATGAGCATCACTTACTAAAACACAAAGTAAGAAATCAGTTATTAGATTTAGAGTGACTTACCAAAAGAAAAACAAGAATATACCTTATAGTTACCTCTGCACTGGCAATGGGATGTCTGAAAATTGGGTGGTGAATGTATTACAGACGGAGAAGGTCCTGGTCAGCTGGGCTGATCCAGGCTTACAGTCCATTAGCACAAAAACCCAAGTGTGTTGGGTGGCAAAAAGTGGAATCAGACTTTACAGCAGCTGTGCCACTTCTAAACCTTCAGGTTCTGGGGTATTTTTGAACCTGTTGTACTTCCACTGCCTCCAGATGACTCGCTTTTTGTCGATACTTTATTCATGAAGTCCCATTCACCTGGGTTTGCTGGAGACACGCAAAGGGGTACCCACAGAGTGGAGCCTTTTGGGAAGCTGGATCTTCATGTAGGTGCCCGTGTAGAGAGGACAACTGCAACTGGAGCAGGATGAAGCACCCAATTCATCTTACACAAGTGCCAACAAAATGTCTACATTGTGCCTCACTATCAGGGACACACACATGTCATTGGTTCTCCTTTTTTTCTCCCAAATGGGGGTTGAATATTTTCCTGTGATTTCCTGGGGAGAAGGAAAGGAAAGTACTTGGCGATATAAACCAGCTGCATTGACTAGGCAGGGAAGTGTTGCATTTGGAAAGAAATTATAGTTTACTCATCTGATCTTTCTAACATAGGACTTCTTTGTGGTTTGGCTTTATGAGTTTTTTCTCTTCTGTGTTTGTATTGTGCTCAGCATATTAAAGGCCTATTGTCATTGGCCTCAAGCATTAATGGATTACCTATACAACAACAGCCTGCGTATTCAACTGGCCAGCTCTTTGCCTGTGCCCATGCCTGCAGAGGTGACGTCTGTCTCGGTTCAGCTGCTTGTGACACAGCAGGAAGAAAGCTGAGTCACCTCTGTTATCCCTGCTGCTTAAAGCATCTTTGCCTGTCTGGTTGTCTGGAGCATTTGGGTGTCAGCTGGGTTACCTCTGCTGGGCCACTTCAGTCACCAGAAATATATACAGCTATAGCTTACATATTACATACATATATATTTTAATTAAATATACATATAAAATAAATATATGTATATTTAATTAACACTGAAGTTTAGCAGAAATATGCTCGGAAATAAGAATAATCAGTCTGCAGGATTTGTCGCTATATGTGGGAAAGTGATAGACAAGCAAGTTGTCCAGCTACGGCAAAACCACCTAGTTATTACGATGGGTAAGCTGAGTACAACCTCTCATCAGCTTTTGAAAAGGCCTATAGTATTTTCATTACCTTGATAAATATCAAGGGTCACTTTGAGTCTTAAAACAGAGATTGCTTCAACAAAGCTTTTAAATTCAGTCTGACATTTTACCTTACTTCCATGGTACAGCACGTTTTTAGAGATTAATTCAAACACACTATTCACTTTGCAAGGTTAATTTCAAATTCACTTGGTCTGATCTCTTGCAGGTGTGTGGGTTTCTAATGACATTAATGTTTGTATTTTTTAAAGCCAAAGGTACTAAAGATTCACCTTGCCCTCACCTTCACTATTTCTTAATAATATCTAGGGATGAGTTAATATGTAGCCTCACAAAGGGTTTAAAAAAATCTTTCCAGCCCTCAGCAGGTAATAAAATGCAGGTAAAACAGAGGCACAGCTCTGCTATCTTTTCGGTCTGGGATGGCGATGTGTTGGCCGTTTTGGTCCCATCCTGAGATGCCTGGTCCTCCTCTGGAGCCCTGTGGAGCTTATGCCAGGACCAGGTTCCTTGTGGGTCGTCCTGTGTTACTCCTTGGGCAGGTCTAGGCTGGAATGAGCATCCGTGTAACAAGGAGAAGCAGACAAGCACTCCATCATGAGTATCTGTGGTCCTATAGAAGCTTGGATCAAGGAGACTTGCACTCCAACTTCACTTGCTAGATACTGCACTTTTTTGGCCATAATCAGCTGGCAGATAAACCCTTCCTGCCTTTCCATAAGTCCTTCTCATCCAAGCATCTCAAAGGCTGAGCAAATACTAATTTACAGAGAAAGAAATTGAAATAAGGAAGTATAAAGTGGCTTCCCTGAGAAAGCAGAAGCCACAGTTCAGTCTGGGGAGGAAGACCCACAAAAGCATCATTCATCTTTCAAGTCTATTGAAATCCCACCTTGAGCCTTTAACTAGAGCCTAAATAAGGTGCAAGGTTCAGGTTGTTGTTCTGCAAAAGAATAAATTTTACCTGGAATGAGCCTGTGGCAGTGATGCAAGTGGAAAACATGTCCCTGGAGTGCTCGTTTTACCCACCAGACACAGCTCTCTCACAGGAACTCGTCCTTGCTGCGCTGCTCTACATCTTCATAACCAGTGGGCTGGCGTGTGAGCTGAATCTCTTATTCAGAAAGCGGGGTTTAAAATGAACCAGAGTGCCCCACAGACTTTTAATTCAATGTATTTTCTTTCAAGTGAGTTTGTAAGGAAAGGGGGCATTGGGGAAGACGTTGGGGAAAATGCATCTTTGGGTAAGGCAATAAGTTAAGCAGCAGTTTAAAGAGGGGGAAAAATCAGACACCAAGAAAAGTGGTAAAGAGGAAAGCCAATCCATGAGGGAACAATTAATAAAGCATCAAAATTACATTTACAAGTATTCTACTTAGCTTCGTGCCACTTGAGCGCTGATATGTTAATGCAGTAGGCTATTTATAGTGCAATATATCACTTCACCCCTTAAATTGCAAATTTACATTTGTGTATTTTGAAGGCTGTGGTGTGTTACCAAATTTAAAGTTGCTGACAGAGCGATCGGTATTTTGTGGAGCAAATCAAACTGAGGCTTTGTGTCAAAACAACATCATCCTGAGGGAGCTGGAGAAGTAAACATGTGCAGCCAAAGGTATATTCCTTTTTCAAGTACTGCCATATCCCCGGGGAGTGAAACAGCTTATGCTCCTGAAGATGCCATAATACTCTTTAATCTATAGGTCTCAGAGCGTCTGCTTAAGAGACGATTCACCCTGAAAACACCCTGAGCAACCAAGGGTGTCTCTGAGGCATCTCCCGAAGGTGGGGACAGGGCTGCTGTGGTACATACACGTCTGCTCCCTCCTCCTGTGGAAAACCATGCAAAGCCCAGCCATCCTCCAGCTCTGTGCATCCTTTCTCCCAGACGTGTGGTCCTCCCTCTTGGAGAGGAGTGAAAGCCCCCAAACTGGGGGGCTGCTGATCTGCTGGGTTTGGCCCCAAACCTCTCTCTTTCACTGAAGATCAATAGAGAGAGCTGGGTTTAATGAATGAAAAAGTGTGGGAGTTTCAGGAGAGGAAGGCTGGAAACTCAGCAAGACAGGCAAAGAGTTTATGAAATCTTTATTTCTGAGCATTCAGGCATCTGCCTGCGGCACCTGAATGGCTGCAGAAATTGTTTTCAGAAATTAAACATAACCGAGTCCAATGCACTGGGTAAATACTCTGACTCATACAGAGCTGAACGACAGAAAACCCAAAGGTCGACTGTCACAGTGTTAGGACAAAATAACTTCTGAAACACGTGATGCATGTGACAGTTAGATGTGCTCATCTAATTGCAATAACCGACAGAGTAAAGAGGTTGTTACAAAGGTTTTGCATTAGCGCGCATGTTTGATGGTATTTATTGCTTCCAGGACTGGTGATGATGGAGGCAAAAGCCTCCCAGATGCTGAGAGCACTGCTAACAGCACTGTGCAAGCTTTCCTCGTCATCGCTGCAAAACGATCTAACACCACATGCTCTACTTTAACTTCAGGTAGATCCTTACCCCCAGGAGCACACTTTCGCAGCATTAGGAGTCAGGTGCAATGTGCATGGCTGTAGCCTCCTCACAGCTGAAGCCCCACAAATGCAGATGGGATTTTACACTGACTTGCAGGTCACCCTGTCAGGGTAGATCAGGCTGCTTGGTCACAGCATCACCTTGGAGTCACCTTGAAAAGACCCGTTTCAGCCACGTGCTCGCATAGGGTCAGTGCAATTTCACACCCATACGTGTGAGATCAGAGTCAGTCTTCCCACATGATAAATTACATCTCTGCCTTCTACTAAAAGGACTTTGTTACAATCTCTGACATTTAGTTGGGTGCTTTTTATTTGGAAAAAACTGCATTTTGAAAGTTTACAAAGGCTCTCCCAGGAGCAGAAGATCAATACTGTTGTTAATGCTGAGTTACAGTCATTTGCTGCCATTGCATGTGTCAACACTATCAGCAGTGTCAGGTCAATTAATTTTGCTGCCAACCATAGCAACAATGTGGTAATAAATTATGTCATATCTACAAAACTTCCTGTTTATCAAACAGGTGGGAATTTCAAAGCATTTTCATGTTGGCTCCATACGCCTCCCACTGATTTCCCCGGGAGAGCCTGGCATTGCTTTCTTTGAAGCTTTTGAAGAGTGAGGAGATGTTGTCATTGATTCAGGGGAAGCAGAAGGACCTTTGAGAAGACCCTTGAAAATGCAGCCTTTTAATCACAAAAGCCTTCATCAAGATTAAGCTGGTTAATAGAAAATATGAGCCCCTTTTCCTTCCAGGGGACACTATCATAGAATGGTGTGGACTGGAAGGGACCTTTCAAAGTCGTCTAGTCCAGCTACGTGAAAGCCTTGTGGCATTTTGATTTTTATTTTTCTGGAGAAGCAAGATGCTTCTGGTAGGGTGGATGGGAGAGGGAGTTCTCTCCACCACACTGTGGGACAGTGGCCCCTGACACTATGGTGATGGTGCGAGGGACAAATGGTGGCTGGAGAAGGTGGATGATGTAGAGACCCTTTGGGCAGCGATACAGCACTGTGCAGAGGCCGCTCTGCTTTCTGCTCTTTCCCAGAGCCAAGGATGTGCAGCTGCAGAGCCCTTGCTAACCTACAGTGAAGATGATGAGCCCCAATATGCCTGGCATCGCTGTAGAAGTGAATACAGGATTAGCCCAAATAATCTTTCTTTGCTGCAGAAAGCTATTTATTCAGTGTCATTCATCCTAACTTAGTTCACACACCAAATCAAGGCAGCCAGATTGTACAGATTTTAGCTTTCTAATAGTTTGCACTTAGTGCTCTATAAATAGAGCTATGTTACTTTCCAGATTGCTCACCCAACTCCCCTAGACGGCATGTCCTCTTAGGACATAACCATGTCACGATGGGCCCCTGAGAATCATCTAATGAGGCTCAGTTTTGCATGCAAAAAGTCAAGAGAATCATCATTACTCAACACACTCTTGCTACCTGATAGCAGATAAATAGGTCTGCTGGGAAAAGGCATCTGTGGATGAATGGCTAAGAAACTCTAATAGCAATAGTAAAAGGCTTTGGATGTTGATCCCGCTGTCGATCACCAGTTATCTGGGAAATATTTACCACTGCTGTTCCTCCTTGCTCAAAACAAATATGCTAACTGATTTTGATGCAGCTATCGCCACTTTTTATTCTGTACGCACTGGTGGGAAAAGTCATCTGGTCTACACATTTTAAAATTGAAGAGGAATATTTTCCCCTTAGTCTACAAAGCAAAGACGGAGCTGTCAAATCATGTGGCTATCTCAAAAGCAGAGAAATTCTTCTCTTATGACTGAATTTGTTGTGATTCAGATTCAAGCAAGGCAGCTTACCTCTCTAACCTCTCTTCTCCAGGTCTGTAGTTTAAAATGGTGCAGGAGTGCTTTGGGTCTTTTATGTTTAACCTTTGCACAGCTAATATTAAATTGTATGTATTCAAGGAGCTCTTCTAGTGCCAAGCCACAAGCAAGATTTACAGGAAAATTCAACTAAAGTCAGAGTGAGGGAAAGGATGAACAAAGAGATCACAACTGGAAGGCTCCCAGAGGTTTAAAGGGGATCCAAAAGATGAAGTTTGCTAGAAAAGCAAAATGCAGGTACTCTAAACATCTCCAGGGAGAAGAGGTGAAAATAACAGCATTCAGGATCAAGGGTGTTAAGAAAGGAGGGAAGGGGATAAATGCTGTGTTACATATAGGAGGGAGAATTACGAAAAGGCAGTATAAGCTGATCCTGGCTTTACTCCAGGCAGAAAGCCTTTTTTTTCCAGGGTTTTGCAGGTGTGGGTTTACATAAGGAGGCTATGGCTACATAATGAAGCCTGCACAACCACATCACGTAGCCCAGCAACAACTATCCCAGGTCCATTTCACTGTGCTGTACTCTGGATGCAAATGGAGCTGTAGAATGTAGCGTATATGCCCGTCAGACACGTACCACCTAATACACACCTAAAGCTGGAGGACATGAACCTTGTCTAAAGAGGACACTAGGCAGCAGAAAATTTTCTAGGGTGGGCTTCATTTGACCATGTGTATATGTCCATATCCGAGCTAGCTATGTGGTTATTGGAGAGAAAAGATACTCCAGTATCTGACGTGTTTATAACTTCTTTTTTTAGGAGAGGGTGAATGGTACTCCCAAAGTACCCAGCATCGGATTCTTCCGTGGGCTACAGGAGAACCTCAGAGAGATCCCACTGCAAATGTTACCCATTTTTTATAGTGACTGCTTAGCCTCTGTCGTGACACGTCAGCTTTCTCAGCATGGTTCTCCAGACTATCCTAAGATGGACTCACGATGGTCCTTGAATGACTTGAAAGTAAAAGTGATGTGTAAGTAGGTCAGAGCTGAACCAGAAGCACAGGTATAGAACATTCTTCTACTATTGCTATGTATCTTGAATTTCCAAAGAGTTCGAAGAGTTTGGGATTCCAAAAGTAAGAACATGTGCATGAACAAGAGTGCATTAAGGCTATCTAGAACCGCACTTTGACATGACGTCTTGAAAGAGTGTTAATTTTTATCTTGGATAAAGTATACCTTCATGGAGAGTGCACAGACGACCAGTTTATATAGGAAAATATATGGTCCATAAGAAAAAGGAGATGTCTGAGCAAAACACGCTGTAGTAGAGCCCACAGATGGATGTGTCAGCAAATTAAAAGAACACGTTACCTTCTGTGGGAAAACTTGTAGAGGGATCACGTCATGTGGCTCACATGGAGAGTCACCAACGGTAGAAAATGGGTTCCAGTGAAGAAACTCCATGAAATTGCTTTATATTGGTTACCCTTTCCAAAAGCTGCAGTGGCATATGAATGCAGGCAAGGTCTTTAAGGAGTTTTCATCAGAAGCAGGCAGAATGAAAAAGGGTTAATAGTTTCATTTACCCTATGATGTATTCCCACACAAGCCAATGTCAGCCTACAGGCCTGACTAATCCCAAGTGTAGTTACTAATTGCTGTCATCCAAACAGTAGCTGGCAGCCATTTAATTTTCCCTTTCACTTGGTGTCATTAACATTAGCGACATATGGCTGCTTCCCTGCCCCGGCTAAACGGCTACTGGAGAAACCTATGGCTTGAGCTCTGCAAACATGAAAGTCCCTGATTAACTTTAAGCATCTCACTGATGTCAGGAAGAACTGTTTACAGACCTGGATCCTGAATGCTTGAAAGCTGTTGGGTTTTTCTGGGCACAGCTTTCAACAACAGTACAAAGGTACACTTTTTAAGAGCATCTTTAACTTACACCAGACTAATGGAGAGGCTCAATAAAACACAGGCCATTCCGGAGATGTAGCTTGAAACACATCTCACAGTTGTTACAGTATAAATGATTACTTACTACTTAGTTTTCTTCCTTTCTTTTTCTTTTGTGCTTTAATTTAGTAGAGCAGGGCAATCGTTTTTAACTCGGATTGCATGATTCTTTTGAATTACTGATGTAACCTCTCACTTGACTCAAAATATTAGGTCAAGATTTCAGATACAGGTCTCAAAGCTCCCAGTTTCACTGCCTGCTATCTGCTTTTACTAGAATTAAAAATCCTTTAACTCTGCTGCCTTATATACTTTTTTTTGGTGTTAAAGTTACACGATGCTTCTCAAATCCAGCACTGCTTTCCTCCACTTCATTTGTTTATGTCTGTCTAAGCTGATTAATTTTTTAAATAGGATACTTTTTTTCTGCTGGTATCATGCTTACTATACACTGCAGAATTTTTGCCATGCTACCTTCAGGTAAGATTTGCAGGATTTAATATCACAGGCATTTCAGATCCTGTTCAAATAGCACAGCAACCAAAGTGACAACGTTGCTTTTAAAGCTTGAGAAATTTCTGGACCTTCTGTCATTTGGAAACATAAAGCAAGACAAAAAAAAAATCTCATATCTTAGAGATTTTTCTTGCTAGGAAGACAGCAAGTCCCACAGAGGACAGTAAGTAATTTTTGGTAACATACAGCAAGCACTGCAGATGAGTATCTAGCCTTTTATTTGCAAATTGAGTTCTTCCCTTTCTGAGTTTTAAAATGAAATAATTTACTGAAACAAAAGGGTGACAGAGCAGCTGACAAAGCCCACTCTGGTACTCCCTTTCCCCACCCATCCTTATGCCATACGGGAATTCTGCTCACTTGAACTGACTCTTGCTGTTGCTGTATTAGTGGCCCCATTGCCTTCTTGAGAGTCCCTGAGAATCAATCCCTGGGAATCACTTTGGGGGCAGTAACCCTTGTACTGCGGAAAGCAATTCTGCCAGCAGACCCCGCCAGGTCTACTTCCCACCCTGAATTTTTGTTCAAGGCCAACAACTGCAGGAAGAAGCGCGCTTTGGTGGAAGTTGACCTTGTACACATTTTCCTTGTATGAAAGATGCTGAATCCAACCAGTATAATTTTTTTCCATGTATTTACAGGGTGAGTCCCTTGCTGCATGTCTAGGAGTGCCTGCAGCTTTATGTGTTTTATTTTAGCAAATGTAAAAACAAGCACTGCTCCAGCTGAAGTCAGTGTTCCTCAAACATGGGCTTTTATCCCACAGTTAAGGTGAGCCATGAATCCTTGGGATCGACTTGGTGCTCTACCTGGTCCAAGAGAACAAAGCAAAAAGCAGCATTACAGTTTCTAGCCTATTCTCCACTTTTTTCTGGAAAGATAATTTGACTTCTTCGTGTAACAGTTTACACAAGCTGCTTCATTTGGCACCCTGGTGAGGGATGGGGACCGTCAGCAGAAGAACTGATAACCCATTTTCCTTCCTCCAGCTGGAGCTAAAAGCAGAGCAAGGCTCAGTACGAGAACAAAGAGAAATTTCAAACTTGTCTCCGTTAGCAGAGCATCAGCTCCCTCCAGACTGCTCCAGCAAGGTCCTCAAATGACATAAACCAGGCAAATTAAACCATTTTTGTGTTAGCGTACAGTCACAGCGATGACACCAGCCGGGGATGGCGAGAGGGGTTACATGACGCAGGCAAAGATCTGGCTCTACCCTCAGACGACTCATCTCTTTTCAGGAGATGAATAAAGGCTGAGTCCAACCTGGATCACGGTGAGCAGCAATTGCAGTAAAACTGCCAAAAAAAAAAAAGTGTCACTCAACAAACTAGAAGTAAAAACCCCCACAAAACAACGGGCTATGTACTGGAGTTCGAAAAGGCAGATCAATAGGAAGGGGAACATGCTGTGCTAGGGATGAGGAGCGCTGTGCCTGTGCTGGGCTTTGCTGTTAGGGAAGAGGAGGCAGAGAGGAGGGAAGAGGCAGGAGGGAGCAGGACTGAGGAGGTTTGGCAGAGATGCTGGGGAGGCAGAGGACCGTCCGTGCACTCCATTAGAAATGGGTAGCTGGACTTTGCTGGGGAAGGGGAGACAAAATCCGGGCTGAAAGGCAACCGCTGAGGGAGAACTCTGCCTAATTCTGGGGATAAGAAGAATTTGGGTCAGGCCACGAATAAGCTGCTCTCCCACCCCACGGAGCAGGGTAGCTGGCATGCTCCGGCTCCCGCAGCAGGGCCAGGGCAGGGGGATGTCACCCCCCCCCCCCCCCCCCCCGGGCTGCTCCCACCCCGCAGCCTTTTTGGGGCCGGGGAGCTCTAACCGGGGGGGTGGGGGTGTGTGTCGCCGGGCTCCCACTTGCCACGCCGGGGCTGGACCAGCCTCGGCAGCATGCGCCTGCGCTGCCTGCCTTCCTCCTCCTCTTCTTCCTCCTCCTCCTCCTCCTCCTCCTCCTCCTCCTCTTCTTCCTCCTCCTCCTCCTCCCGGCCCCTCCTCCCGGCTTTGGCGGTGCCGGCTG
>JANZLQ010000005.1:8368021-8390962 GCA_026212715.1 Elanus axillaris
GGGGGGGGGGGTGTGTGTCCCGACCTCCCTGTGTCAGCCCGGGGTGTCCTAGTCTGAGCCGAGCGTGTGGCATGGGGAGAGAAACTTTCTGCCTCTCTCCTACTATAAAGACCCGAGGCAGGAGGGAGCTGGCGTTTTCGGAGCGGGGACCGCTCTGCGGGGCTTGGGCGGGATGCGGGAGCTGAAGCTGCCGGACAGGGATGCCCAGCCCGGGGTGGCCCAAGAGCCCCGAAGGAGGGGACCAAGGCTGAGCCTCTGCTCCAGGGTTTCCAGCCCCACTGCTACATACAGGGAGATCCGCTCTGCTGCTTTTAAAGAGCAAGTGGGTTTTCCCTGTGTTTTAAATCTAGGTGTGGGGGTGAGGAGGCTGGGTACCACCTTCCCAAACAGGTCTCGGTGGCTGGGGCACTGGGTTAGCAAGCAGAAACCTGTAAGTGGGTTGGCAGTGGTCAGTCTTCCTTCTCCTACCCCTCCGAGGGTGCTCTGGGAACAGGGCTTCCTCACCTCTCCTACTGCACTTGAGCTCTTTAGCCAGAAATGATTTGTATATGCTCAGACGGGGTTGGGGTGGGTGACTGCAGCCAGGTCGGAGCGCTCGGCTGGCAAAGGGTCTTCATCCCTGCTTGGGGGCATCGCAGGGTGGGACCTCCTTGGCCGGGGGTGCAGGAGCCCATGTCTCCTCCCCGTGGGGAAAGCGGACATCCCTGACCCAGGGAATATTCCCTCTTTGCCCATTGAATCTATTTGTCTTCCAAGTAGCAAGCTTCAGGGGGAGAGCTCAGTGCTAGTCTAGCATGGGAAATCTTGCAGTAGGGGGGACCTGTGGGATACTCAAATCGGTGGCTGTTTCGGGCATGTTTCTCCTAAACGTTGGTCATCCTCCGAGAGGGAGATTTATGTGGCCGCCTGCTTTGAATTACCTATCTCCGTTTTCAGCTAGTGAAGGCAGACAGGCCCTTCTAGAGCTGATCTCATCCTAAACTGTTCGCTTAAAAAAATGAACCTCTGCAGATGGTGATAGGTGGCAGCTGAATCTAAGCAGAGGTACCAAAGGCACAGAGCTGGTATTTTGAGCATTACATATCGGGCTTTACGTGTGCAAATTCTTGCCTGCGCGCCAATTCTGTGCCCCTTTGGATCTGGACCCGAGTTCTTTTGCTTTCTTTTCAGAAGGATGGACATTGTTGTTTTACTTTAGTTTCACTTAAATGCTCTTTGAGACAGAGACATCCCTCACTCACACGGTTAAAAAGCTATACGTTACTTGTGCTGGTGTACAATCCCAATTGGTGTACAAGCCATGCAATCGTATGTCCCAGGGAATATAATTACAAACGTGTCTGGATGGAGAAGGAAAAAAACCAAAAGCTTGCAAAGAACCAGGGTAGCAGATTAGCTGATTTACTAAAAGAACAAAAGTTAATACTCCATGGTAAACATGGCTAAGACCTGGCTATTATGTCTCAGTCTCAAAACTTTGCCCTAATTCAGCCTAATTTGAGTGAACTGGATTTATTGCCATTAAAATCATGACAGCTCCCGTTGTGATTGTCTCTGGTTTGGGCAGACTCAGACAGGGATGAAGTCGCTCAATGAGAAAGCACAGAGGGTATTGCAGTCCTTTGAAGACTTAGTAAAGGTCTTACTGTTTTATACCCAAGAGGCTTGAGAAGCACAAGGCTTAATGCACTGGCAGGTAGTTAATTTTGAATCTATAGGGGATCTTCCCTTTAGCTGCACTTCCCCCCCTCCCTTCTTTGAAAGCTTGCTTTTCTGTTTCCTCACTGTTACAAGAAATACGGCTATCTGCCAGTTTGTGAGATTTCTGCGCTGGTACAGCATTTGGAGCAGTGGGATCTCTGGCTCTGCCTGAGGCTCCATGGTGCTCTGATAACATAGATAGTAAAAATAATAATGTATAGCAATGTCACTTTCCAGAAACCTTTTTGTCATTGGTTTCTTTCATCAGGGACTGTCATAGTTCAGCCCTTCAGGAAAGGTATGTTTGTGCTGCAAACCAAGTGTATGAGCAGCTCAAATGAGTATTCCCATGGGTTTTTGGATTGAATTGATACAGCCATAAACTTCTGGCATAATAGTGTTCAGTCCAGGCTGTGGTGTCCGTTACCATCACGAGCTTCCCCTGAAGCTGGTTTGAAGGTGAGGTAGGTTCATCGTCAAGAGGTGGAGGCAGACTCTGGGCTTGGATGGCCGGGGTACGTCTGGGGTGCAGAGGCTGGAGACACCCACTGCTGTATCCTGTGCTTCTGGGGACTTGGCAACTTAAATTAGGACAGTGGGAGAAGAATAACTGCTTGGTGAACTCTTTCTGCTTATGCCAGTGATGAACAGGATACTAATGCAAATGTTTAATGTGTTTCATAAATTATAAGTTCAGGTGGAGTTGATGACACCCATGTTTATCACTGGCATTAAATAGACGTTCAACTATTAGGATGGAAATGATGAGATGTTCATGCCCACCCCCCCTGCCACCGCAGAGAGCATCTTTGCTACATCTTATTTTCCAGTGTTTTGTGCTCTTTCTAAACTTTCCAACTGAATGGATCTTCTTTGGCTTCCCCTTAGAATTTCCCAAATCTGAAAGGATGTTGCTTTTAGGACATTTTAACTGATACTCAGCCTAAATGGATCTTTTCTTTATTTCATCATTCCTTTCTCTCTGTTGTATTTGCAACCATAAAAAAAAAAAAAAAAGAAATCACTGAATGACTCTTTTCTTTCATCCCATTCAGCCAAATGGTTTGCAAAAAGAGTTATGGAGTATCTGAGCTGCTGGAAAAAATATTTTCTTTCATACACCCTATTTGAGTCTCAGTTGCTATGCAGATTGAGAGCAAACACAAATGGTTTTGGTTCAGATAATAAACGTGATTCTTCTACACTGGGTGGTTTACCTGCCATTTCAGTAGGCAGGTAAACCAAATATAGGATTATAAAGTGACTAAGTGAATGGAAAAGGTAATGTTAAATGCCTTCTATAAGGGAAAGTATTGCTGTACTAGTCTGCTGGAATACCTCTGGAGAAGATAAAAATGGCAGAAGAAATTTATTTGGACAATAAAAAAATCTTTCATAAAATCACTCGCAAGACAAAGCCAGGGAAGTCTTAAGGAGGAAGGGGAAGCATGAACTTGAAACTGAGTCAAGTACAGCAGATGAAGTATGTTCAATTTTGTCAGTTTTCATGATGAGAAAAGGTTAAAAAATGGGGTGTGTCTAATTTAAGTGTGAAGTATTCTAAGTATATTAGTATCTTAAATCAAGGTACTAGGTTCTAAGCTAAGCAGCCTGGAAAGCGAGGCGAAGTTCTGTCCCTCTGTGTAAAGGATGGAGAGGAGATGCCTGTCAGTCTTGGAAGGACGTTACGTAACAAAGCTAGATGAAAGTTGGCATGCTTGCCACCCCGATATATGCGGCAGGAATGACAGGGATGTCTGCTGGAAGGAATCTGAGTATCTTATATACTCTGATGTTGTAAGTGAACTGTACCTGCTTGGGAAAAGGGTTGGGGTCATTCTGGATAGCTGTGTAGAGACAGCCCATGTGCTCATGATGAAATAAGTTGGACGGAAGATAAAAAAAGGAATAAAACATGTAAGAGTGTTTTTGTGCCTTATCATTAGCAGTCGGGAACCACAAATGTTGTGTTTGTTCTTTAACTGGTTAATAAACATACAGTGATCACAGCAGAGGGTGGTGCTGTCTAAGTAAGAAGGGAGTAACTTGAGGGAGGAAGAGAAAGAAGAACATGCATTAATGCATGGGGTAGAGAAAATTAATGAGATGCAGATCTTTAGGACAAGGTAGAAATAAAAAGGCTTTCTGTGCACTTGAAAGGGTAAGTGTTATTATTCTTAATACATTTTTCTTTTCATGTAACTGTAAACAACCTCTTGATCTCTGGGATTCGTTTAGTCTCTGTTGGCCTTAAAATCTCTGAAGGGATTAGCTCATTGCTAAACATTTAGGAAGGAATTCTCCTTCTATGTCTGTTCCCTCGCTGTCCCTTATTGGTACCCTTGTCCCTTTCTCTGAAGCATCTGCACTGGCTATTCTGGCAACAAAGCAAGAGCTTTCTATATCAGCTGCTGGGGTGATCCAGTGTTGTATTCCCTGATTTCTAAACACCCTGAAATACCTTGGACTCTTAATTTATGAACAGTCCATAGTCAGTAGGGGAGGCTGTGGAAAGAGTCCTGGACAGATCATATTATTTTTATCACCTCTTGCTATGCAGACTTCAGCTATGAGCTGAAAAGAAAAATGTACAGCTTCCATTTGCCACTGTGATGGACGGTCATAAAGATGAGGAAAGAAGAGCAAAAAACAATGCTATAAAACTGCTGACAGTAAAGTCGATGGAGTGGAAATGGGTGCACAGAAGGTGAGAAGACAGATGCTGAGACACAGGTAGCACAGCAGAAAGCATTGCCACTGCAGCAGGTAGGCAGACCAAGGTGGGAGGTGGAGGGAAGCGCAGGAGGAACCAGTGAGGTATCAGAATTTTAAGCCTGAGAAGGAGCACAGGTGCTGGTATAAAAAATGGAAAGTGAGCCATGGTCATAATGATTCAAGAATAAGAAAATTAGGCACAGTGGAAACTGCTAGAACAGACCATAAATTTGAAAGAGTAGTAGATATTAAGCCCACACAAGACTGCATTTCTTCCACTAGCAAACACTACTTGATCGTTCAAGATGAGTATTTATCATCTCTAAAAAAGCCCATGATTTTATTTTCTTCTTTTTACTCCCCCTTTGTTCCTCATAGCTTGTGTAGATTTAGAGAGGGCAAGTGAGGACAGGAGCTCTGCTGGGGTTCCTGACACATCCATGCACGATGCTGGTGGGGACCATCACTGAGCTGGGTGCCAGGATGGGTGTATGCAGTGATTTGGGTTGTCAGCTGCCTCCTCCGGGCCACATTTTCCACCGGGTGTTGGTTGGGAAGGCTTTATCAGTACTGTGCATTGCTTTATCCTGGCTGATGACCTGGGTCAGAAATGCTGGAATCGCTTGAAGGGAAAGCCTTGCCTGGGAGTCAGACCCCATGCTCAGCAAAGACATTGGCAGGGCTCCCACCGACTGCAACGACCGCGGGGCAGAGCCGGGGTAACCGGGACTTGCAGGGCTCACTCTGTGAGCAACGGGGAGATGCCATCAGAGCAGGCTTCCCCCGCGTCATATGTGTAAGTTGGCTATCGATGCCTGCTGGAGGAAGTTAACTACCAGTTAAGCAGAAAAAAAATTTAAGAAGTGGAGAACAGATACAGGTTGGTAACAAGAAAGGCAGCCTTGAACCCGTCATGCTTGAGATGGGTAAGAAACAGTGTTTGGGAACAGGTCCCACATGTCTCTTGGATATCTCCAAGGTTTTTCTAGCTGCTGCTAATGTGAAGGTCCCGTGCTGGTATCCAGCATGGCTGTGTCTTTCCTAACTCTTACACCTACTTGGAAAAGGGTGTCCCTCCAACTCCCCCTTGGTAATATTTTAGCTCTTATCTTGGACCTGAAAAATCTGTTTAGGTTTTGGCTGCTGGTAGTGGAAACATTATGGTTTTTAGCCTTTTGAAAGAGAAAATCTCTGGTTTTGAAGAAGAGGAATAGTCAAAACCCCCTTTTTTTCGATGTCCTTTTAAAAACAAACAAACAAACAACTTTCAATTGCAAAACATTAGCCAAATCTGATAATGACCTTGCTTCACAAACATTGTGATGCTCACTTTTATGAATAGTGCCAGACAGTAATTGTTGTGCACTTGGGACACGGGCTCACAGCTGATTTAAGACGATCTAAGATGACATGTGCAGCTGAGCTGCTGGCTGCCCTGTATTGCTACTGAGGATCCTGTCTCTGTGTGCTGAGTCAGAGCAAATGCTGATTTGGCTGAAAACTAACCTGCCAAAAAAAAAAAAAAAAAGAAAAGGGCTAGTGTTTAGCTGGGTGTGTGGCAGAGCTGACTCAGTGTTTAGTCTCTGAGGGGCTAGAAGTAGTGCAGGGAGCTTTGGGACCCACCAGGCACAAGGCTGGTCCCCTCTTATGTCTAGAACATAAAATTTTGGTTGGCTAGAGCTAGCCTGGGTTTACACTGAGATAACGGCAAGGGGATTGTATTTCCTGATATAGGAAGAAGAAAATGAGAGATGTGTGTGCGTGTTAAAGGTGTGAAGGAACTGGGTTGTTGCTCTCTGTTGTGGAGGTCTGTGCTCTGGCTTCAGAGATGCAGGTGCCATCTCTGCAGGGAAAGGTGGCTGGCTGTAAGATATGTTTTCAGTGAAAAAAACCTAATTTTGGATGACAGGCTATTCCCAACTAGAAAATTCCTTTGACAGAGAATTTTTACTGTTACAAAGAGAGGGCAAATCACTCATCCCATTTTCCCTTGCTGATATGGCATTAACCTCTCTTATCTGTTAGTGTTTTATGGTCAAGAAATATAACATATAACAGAAATGGTTTATGGTGGTACTTGAAGATTACTGGAAAGTACCTACAAAAATGATAGGAACTGTATTATTTGGTGGTGAAAATGCTAGGAAGCTCAATTTTATCTGTTTAGATTTCGTTCCACCTTAGGGGTGCAAATATTTTCCAGGGATAATCCATAGGAAAGTGGCTCAGGGTGTTTGGGATTGGTTAAAGGATATGCCCATCCTTCTGAGTACAGGAGTATCAGGAGAAGAGATTCATGTCAACAAGGTGAGCTGTTCCACAACACTGGACCTCTTTCAGTTACCAGGGTAGACACAGCCAAAAGGGTTATTTTCTATATAATAATTACCAATGTGGGTTACTAATGCTAATCTTATAATCCAATTTGATGAAAACCCCCTGCTCTGGGGAAAGGGTGAACTTTCCCTCTGAGGTTGGAACTGACCTGAACATGCTTAGAGGTATTTTTTGATGTAATGAATATGGTCAGAAAAGTGAAATGCATCAGATAACCAGGCTAGAGGAGGAAGTGGTAGGGAGTGCAAAACCTGAAGTTTCCATTAAAATAGTTGCTGCTGGCTTGATAAAGTATACTATACATCTAACAGTAGAGAAATCAGTGTCTAGATTGATTGTACTGTCCCAGAAAACTAAAATGCACTGAGGCGGCAACTTTTAGCAGCAAACTCAAGGGTAAAGGTGAGCTAGACCTCAGCTGTTGACTCTTAAAGTGTTAATTTCCCATAGTGTTTCTTGTGGCATGTGAAATCCTTCTGGTTTTTTGTACTTACTCTCTGAAGTTTCTCAAAGGAAGATCTTCACACAGGCTGGCCGTGTTTTATACACACATAGGGGTGGTGCTGTGTCTTTTGAGAGACGTACGTCAGAAATGGATAACTTCTGATTTTTCCCAGCCTTTTATATCCATGGCTCCCTCCTACTGGCAGGTCAACAGTGCTGATCAAATGCTGCTTGTTTCTGGTTAGCTGCTTTTTTATCTCCAGCTCTGTGGTTCCTTAAAGCAAATGAAGAAAAAGAAAGATTTCCCAAGACAGTTCTTTTCTTCGCTCTTTTCTTTGGTCTTATTTCATCTAATTTTTAAAAAATTCAGAATTCTCTTGAAAGGAAAGAAACAGGGGCCCTAACCAGACTGCCTTACAGCAGGATTTATGTTTGCATGGAGGGAATATGAGCTGGCGTGCTTCTCAGGGATGCTGGGGGGAGGCTGCTCTGTAGAGTTGGAGTGGATAAACAATTCAGCTCTTCACGCCGCACCTTTATTGGCAAGCACCTGCCCTGCAGACCTGCTGATGAGCAGCTTGTCTTGCCTTGTGATGAATGTCCAGTGTCCTGGTTAGTAAGGTAATGGCTGTCTCCCCTAGAGCTGCTCAAGTAACAGCTGAACCCAGGCCAACTGTCTCCTCTTCCAGAAGACCAGACAGGGTGACTCTGTTGATTAATGCCTGGTTTGGATGCTGAATATAGGATTCACCAGGACTCTGAATTCTTCTTTTTTTGGCTGGAAGCCCACTCTGCTCTGTGTTAGCCTCTGCGTGGTGAGAGGCAGGGGATCCAGAGGCATTGCTCAATCCTGCACCAAAGCAACATGGCCTGTTAGTGTCAAGGCATCCTTTAAGGGATGCAAAGACCAGGTATCACAAATAGTTCAGCACTGAGCCTTGCAGTCCTACAGAAATCGCTGTGATTGATGAACAGATTCCCACTCAACCTAGCTAAGAGGAGCCATAATATAAAAAAAGAATCAATTCCCGTATCTTTTTGTTTTGCTTTATTTTTAACTGCACTTAAAGCCAACCCTACTTAAATGTTTGCCAGCTTCTCTGAAGAGTCATCGCTTTTTAGTTCCAGCTTTTAAATTAAAAAAAAAAAAAGTTGATTTGCAGCATTGCCAATTGCAATACTGACCTGCTAATCTCTTGAACTGCTTTGCTAAACAAGGGAAAAGATTTCCTTAAAGCCTCATCATGTGGTTATGCAGGAATTGCAGCTTTCATTGAAAAAGGGGGAAAGGAAAAGGTAAGTCAGCTCCTCAGTATTGCAGAGAAGAGTTGGAAAACATGAACCTTGTGAAGCAAAAACCTGGAAAATTAAATGAACTGGAGCTAAGGTGCATGGTGTTTTAAGGTCCTGTGGCACTTAAATAAGTCATGTGAATTTGATGGGGTGGAAGCAACGATGCCTGACTCAGGGTTCTGTGGGAGGCTTTATGTGACTGTTACTGAAAGTACAATTTGATTAACAAACTTTGCCATTATTCAACTTTAGCATTTACACTGTAGATAGTCTGATGGGGAGGTCCAGTGGCATCTCATTGGGCACCACACATGCTGGAAATAAAAGTAAATTAATGGGGCGATATCCTGCTTTCATAGGCAGTCTCTAGCCTGCTAAACATGATGGGCCCAAAGAGCTCTGGTCCTTGAACTGTCGAGATTGCCCCAAAGTTTGTTAGTGTGCTCCCTGGCATGGATTTTCCCATGAAAGCCGGCATGGGATGGGACGTTGCAGTAGAAGCTCTGATGAACTCCCACAGTAGTCCTACAGCTAGACAATAAAGATGAGTGGAGGCAGTTTTGTCATGGGATAACTATAACTGGGTGCAGTTACTTGAATATCTACCATGTTAGGAGGGCACGTAGCACCCTTGTAGCTCTTCAGGACAGCAGAAAATAAGCGTGAACAGAAAACTTGCTCCAGTGATCCATGTGTAGTCCAAGCACGAGATCCTGGTGTTGTGGAAGTAGCTAAGCACTGGGCAGAACCAGCATTTCATAACATGAAAAGGACTTATCTCACTTTTAACTGTACAGCTTAGGCATCTAGTCTGACCTAAATGGCTAGTTGTCAAGACAGAGGCAATCACACTTCAAGACTAATTTTTCCCATCCTGAAAGGGTGCTGTGATTTTTTCTGCTGAATGTGCCCATTTTCTTCCACTGACTACAGAGGGACTCTGGCTTATGTCAGGTAGATGCTCAACTTTTAGTTATCATCTAAAGTAAAATTAATCTGGACCCACCAGGGGAATTAATCTCCACTGTAATTTAATTACATTAGCTGTTACAGAAGCTACAAGGTTGCTTTGCAGTGCTCTGTAAGCTGCAGGGGTGAAGGTGTTTTGATAAGGCTGGGACTTCACAGTGGTGGAGCTAGATCTCTGCAATGACCTGATTACTCTGGAGAAGGGACCTAAATCTTTGCCTCTGAACTCTGAATTAAAATGGAAGCACAGCAGGAGCACAGCCTTGGTCCTTAGTTCTGGAGAGCTATTTGTGAGTAAAGAGTTTTATTGTTTTGCCGTGTAGCGGCTTCCTGCAAAAGGCACGTTATCACACAGCAGAGTCCCTTCCTATCCAGGGAATAATTAACATCAGGCTCGTGCCAGTGTAAATTTCTGTCTATGATATATGCAGGCTTAAACCTAACATGTAAGCTTGCTTGTTATGATCAGCTTGTAATTTATTGCAACTGTTTGTCAAATGGGCTAGACCTTGTATTTGGATTTAATTTCCCAGTGCAAAAAGGCAGGTGTTCAATTTATGATTGCTTACAACGTGCATGATTACAGGCTAACTGCATTACTCGGGCAGGAAAACCAGCTATGAATGCATTTCTTTCCTCATGTTGTAGACTGGATCACATCTCATGGGCACAATCAATAGCAAGGGACAGCTCAGGAATGTGTCTGAGCAGAACTCTGATCTTTTCCTTGTCCTGCATTTCCCCCAAATCCGTGGGCTGATGAGTCACTGCTGATTGATTTGAATGATACAGCCCTTGTAATAACGCGTTACCCTGCCCTTTGAAGAGGGATTGATTAATGGTGCCGCAGCCGAAGCTCTGCCTACTGCTGTCACCCCCTGGCTGATACCTCAACCCAGCCTTGGTCCTACACAAGAGGGAAGCTTGTAGCTCCAGGCACCATCTAGCTGCTAGAAATGCTAACAGTTTTGGATTTGTACCTGCCTAAAAAGCTGCCTTAGCCCTATGGGTAAATCTGGACTTCAGAAGAAGTGTGCACTGAGCAGGGCTTGGCTAGACCCTGCTACTGGAGATCATTTTGACCGGGGTTAGCAGCGTGAGTACAGAGAAGAATCTAGGAGCTGAAAGCAGCCCATGGCCGAGTTAAATCTAAGATGCATTTTCTCCATCATTTGCTTAGCTCAGGCTGCCTTGGGCTGCTAGCTTGTCCTTGGTTTTATTTATTAGTTATTCTTGCAGTGGGAACAGACTCTGTGGGCTTGGAGGCAACCCAAGAGGGCAATATTGGATGAGGCTTCCTCATAAGAATATATAGTTACATATTTTTCTTGTCAGGCTGTGATTTAAGATCTTGCTCTGTTCAATGAACAAGGTCATTATTTCAGACACAATACAATTAAGCACTCAAAAAGGGCATGGTCCTATCCTGAGACAAGCGGTTGCAAGTCAGGCAGAAGTTCCTTAGCTAAACCTCCCAAATGTGACCTCTCTCTGGTGTTACAGGTGTCATCAGTCTCTTTTTTTGTCTTCCCCNNNNCCCAAAATGAAATATTCATAAAAACATGCAGCATTCCCAAAGTTGAGTATCGATGAAGTTTCAGCTAAAAATTGTAAAAGATGTCTTATTTGCTGTGGGTTGCTTTTTTTTTTTTTGTTTTCCTGTTTGAAAATATTCAGCCATCTGGTCAGCAAACAAATAAAATGCTGCATGATATTGGCAGCAAAGCATACACTGAAAAACAGCTAATGGGAGAAGAAAACAGTTCGGAGTCTTTCTGTAGTCTGGTGTTTTTTGCAATTTTTCCCCTACACACAAGACTCCTGAGGTAAATTTGCATTTGTAAAAAAGCAGAATCTGGTCATGATCTTCATATAAGTAAATTTAGCTTTGGCAAACCCTGAAGTCAATAAAAATATTTCTATTTTTACTTCCCCCCCAAAGATTAATTAGGGTCAGTGAAAGAAGCACACCTTTCTTCATTATCAGAATCCTTACTTTGTAATCCTATATGTAACAATTAAAGTCCTGACTCTAAACACGTTTTCTGTCAATGTGACCACTTTGGTTAAAATCCTGTGTTGAGGAGATTATGCGAGTTCACGCTCTAGTGCAAATCAGTGGAACTGACACAAAAGTGACTAATACCTGTAGCTCTTATCCCTCTTCTTTGGGGGATTATACATACTACAAAGAGGAGACTTTGTATTGGGGTAATATTAGGGTAATTCCTTCCACAATGAAGGTTTATTTCACTATATCTCTCCCTGGCTGTACCTAAAACTCAGCCTCTGAGGAAGTCCAGGTCTGAAAGGGAAAAGCTGAGCTCCGAACTGAGCCAGACCCTGTCCCCGTGGCTTGAGTGAGGAGCACACCAAGAGCACACGGACCTGGGTCAATAGTGACGAGGAAATGAGGGATGGGCTTTTCACAGCTGTACCTGCTCCTGCCAGGTGCAAGCCAAATAGCTAGCAGATATTTTTTTATATGGTAACATCTCTCAGGATAGAAAAGGAAATGGGGAGCAAATGCATTTGGTAGGAAATTGTAGAGGAGGTGACAGGGCAGAAAAATGATACAAGAGCAGATGAGCGAGCATCACCCAGACTACCTTCTAATAACAGCGTTGTTCCTTTTCTAATATTTTTCTGCTGCCTAGTGCCCTATGAAAAACTTGCATACCTAATGGAAACTGATAACCAGCAGCAGAGGGGCAGGAGCGGAAACTTTGCAAAACACTCGGGCATGTGCCTGGTTTGAAGCACATGAATAATTCCGCTGAAGTTTGAAAACCAATGCCTTATTTAAGATGAAGTTCATGCTTAAATACCATGCTGGATTAAGGTCAGAGAATTCTGTGAATTGCAGAAAGTCAATACTCTGACATAAGTGAGATATATTACTGAATTTAAACCTTTTACACCAGTAAACTGAAGATTTTCCTTTAGGTGCGGTGTTGAAAAAAATGCATTGACTGGTGTTCTTTAAAAGTATTGAAATGTTAAATCAGTTTGGTGCTCATTTCATGCTGTCTTTTGTGGGTTTTCATAAAAATACTTCTTTTGTTCTGTATACATTCAGTGGACTTTTAAAGACTAACTGATGATGTCCTTTTATATGCTTTTTAAAATTTAATTGTGTAGCAGATTGGACAGGATGCTGCTGTGGGACTCTGCTACTGGAGAGAAAATGCAATGAAATAGGCCACACCAGTTCCTCAGATGATTAAATCTGGCAATAGTTGAGGTCTTCGCTGGATTAAAGTGGACAACTTGTAAAACTGTATTACCTTTATACTGCTCCACATGAACCTTCTGGGAGCCCTGCAAGGATGAGACGGGCGGTTTGGTGAATAGTTTGTGAACTGAATCCTTGAAGATATATTTTCCCCGTGGATACTGTAGCTGCAGAAGTTAAACTTGGTTCAGAGTGGTGGCTCAGTGAGATAGTGGCCATACAGAAGGAGATGCACAGGCTCCACGATGCAATTGCACGTGCCCAAAAATGTTTAATGTTGTGTTAAATGGCTCACAGATTGGAGGAGATAAATATGCTATAATGGTTACTTTAACATTTGCTCCATCTCTCATTTTTCTCAAGCCCATAGATACATTTTTCCCACTGAAATTATCAGCTCAGGTCCTCATCTGAGGTAAATGATTTTACCCTACTCAGCTGTTTTACGTCTAATATAGTTCTAGTTTGTTGACTCTACACATCTTAGAACCACACAAAGTGAGGTTTTTGCTGTGTCCTTTATTTTGAGAATATAAAAAAGGACCCAAATCTATCATCTTTTCTTCCATCTGAGAAAGAAAGGATGTGACAAAGCATGACAAGAAGTGAGTTCACTTGGCTGGTGCTTAAGGAACTGCTGAAATTGGGCACAGCATTGGTGTAGGGGTTCAGAAGGAGGGCAAGGGGCAGAAATAAAAAGGAAAAAGTTGTCTTAGGGGATGGAGAGCTGAGTGCCCCAGGGAAGCCTGGGGAAAGCTTGTGCATCTGTTAAGTAGAGGCCGCGGGGGCCAAGATCTGCTCATTCACCTTGAAGCAGTTGACTCATCTGGTTGCTGTCCATCTCAGGTCTGGAACCTCCTGATGGCCTTAACTCCTTCACAGATGAAAGCTCTTCAACAATTTTCCCCATGTCTTTAATACATCTGTTGGGATGCTGCAGGTACCTTAGGTAACTGCCTTCTTGGGATTTGCTTCTGGTCTATTAAATAATAATACCCTGAACTCTTTTTGTGCAGATTGCCTTCTGAATAGGCAAGTCAGCAACATCTATACTCAAAAAAATAAAATTTTCTCTTTTCATTTACGAGTCTTCAGCCTTGAATAGCTGGGAATAAAACATCAAGGTTGAAAAGGAGGAGGAATGAATAAAATCCAGCATATTAAAAGTTATAATTAGAACTGTGATCAACTTTGATACTGTCAGGCCTTCTTAACGGTAATAACTGTGTAGCTCTCAATAAAAAGCCTAACCATATTTGCGGTGAAACACGAATCTTTCTCTTAGAGAACGTTTTGGTTTATTACAGAGTGCCAGTGTATGTGAATTAGAGTATGCTGTACTGAGATCTTGTGGGTGGCTTTATCTAGTGTCCATATGCACGCAATGTTTGCATAAGATGTACTGTATACTTGACGTTTGTGAATAATAGACACTCAGATTTACTTTCCTGAAAACAAAAGCTGTTTTGTGTGTATGGAAGTTACCTTGTGCAAAGAGGTCTCTGCTGACGTGTCTAGAGGCTGCTCTGTTAGTGTGGTAGAGAGTAGGCGAGGGGCACCCGGCCGGCTGGGGACTGTCCACCCTGACGGCACCACAGCACACAGCGGGTGCCTGAGCACCTGGCGTCTCAGAGCACTCTGGGGAACGTCTTCCACTGCTACCCGAAGCTTTCCTTGCCCTAGGGAAGACAGACGAGTGTCATCATGTGCATGGTCTTGGAAGAGCCTTCAGCAGTCAGCATGGACGTCACCTGCAGCTCTTGGCTGAAATGGGATGTGGAAACTCCTCGCAAATGTGGCTCGTGGAGTCAACGTGTCATTGTTCCCTCTGCAAGGCTGCTTATTTGCTTTGTGCTCTGACTGTTGAATACCAAACAGCAAAACATGAGGATTTAGTAAGTTTTCTCCTTTATAGTTTCATAGGTTGAAATTTATGACAGTGGGGAAGGGAAAATACAATCAAATCAAAAGTGGGAGGCACTACACCTCTTTTTACCTTTTTTTTATTGATATAAAAGGGTGGATAAGGGATAGATTCCCAGTAGTTAACAAAGCAAGTACTTAAGCTGTGGATAGGATGCTTAAATATTGATAGTTAAAAAGCTGTAGCCCATTAATTCTCCTTTTGATGGGCCTGCATGGGATCTTGAATATTGGCATTAAACCTGACATTTTTTCCTTAAGCCTAACATCTCTGTTAATGCTTGATCTTTCAAGCTAGTTGGTTTTAATATCACAAGTGTAAGCCCTGAGAGCCTACTTCAGCAAGACGTTTAAGGGATTGGTCTTTTTGAGTTGAGGTGAAGATGTGCCGAGTAGTACTGTGGCCCGGTTTCCTGCCACAAGCTTGCACATGCAGTGACCTGAAAACCTCTTGTCACAAACAAGAACAAGTGAAAAAAATGTTATTTTTAAATACTTTTATTGAGTATTGAAATAGGGCTTCCTGCTTTGGAATAGATAACCTCATGAAAAGGCATTATCATTGGAAAGGCTGGAAACAGTGGATCTCATGACTCCTGGAAAAGCTGATTCTTGCTGTGTGGAAGCAAAGTGGTATGATGCAGCATGGTGAATACTTGTAGGGTAGTGTAAAGTAATCACCGATGTCTTGCCACAGATAGTGAAAGTATCACTGAAGAAGTTTAGCCACATAGCAAGTTGTGTGTGTGTTTATTAAACTTAAAATATTATTACATATGCATTTAAATGCTTATAGTGAGTGAGACTCCTAGAAAAAGAAAAAAAAAAACAACACAAAACCCAACCCTTCATGGATAATCCTTAAACTGTAAGATTTTCTTGTTGTGAATAGTAAAGAACAGTTGTCTTGCATAGATTGATAGTGATAAAAGTAATTCTTAGTTTGATAAATTATGTATATTTGTCTGTAAATATAAGACGAAAATAATAAAAACTCATATAAAGCACATGGCAGTTAATATTCAGTTTATGGAACTGGATTAAAACTGTCCAAATATTACTGCTGGGTGACTAAAAGACTGGATGACTCAGCAACATTAGGCCAATGAAGCTAAATATATTTATAAACATCCTTTACCACCATGTTCTTCACTTCACTTTTCCCTTTAATCTGGCTGTTTTTTCAGAAGATTTAGGAGCTCACTGAAAAAAATATGAATTCCTCATCACCCTTGTCTAAAATCTTTCTGAGAAACAGTAGAGGTTTGCAGGTGAAATTGTTAGGTTTTGAGACTAAAGGGTTAAAACCCCCACAACCCAAACTCCAAATTTCTGGGTTCATCAGAAATGTCTTCCTGGCTGCTGGGAGAGCCTGGCAGTCTGGAGGGACTCCTGGGTCAAAGGGGGGTTCTCCACCTTTCTGCTGATACTTGCCTTGATTTAAATCTTAATTTCTGCATTAGACCTTTAAGTCTCTGCTACAGGCTGTGTAGGAAACTTAGGTGTCACAGGAGGGAAACACTGAGGAGGTGGGAAGCCTTGGCTCCTCATTCCAAGCTGCGGAGCCCAACTGGGTGGATGTGCCTCACCACAGCCCTTTCTTCCGTAGGATGGACCCAGGTGTGAGCATGGATGTCATGTCATGTTCAAACTTGCCCACTTTCTGGGCTCTGTTGTAACTTGCTAGTGGGAACTGTGAAGCTTTATACAGAGTGGCTCTTCAGGACAGTCTTATTATCTCATTCAGCAGTCTGGCATCCCTCCTGCTCTTGTGAGAAAGGGACATGATGGCTATGGTGAAGAAAGGGGAGTGACATGATAACAGGAATCATTAGGATTTTTGCTTTGGTTGTGGAGTTAACTTCAGCCTGCATAAATGACACCAAAGAACTCCCTGAGAAGAAAGACTGGTCAATTGAGATGAAACCACAATCTTATGGGGTAATTAAGGTGTGAAGCAAGCTTTCAAAGCAGTGTTTGAGAGGGTCAACCACTTCTGCCTGTTCAGAATGTAAGGAAGGGCCAGATCTTCTGTTAAAGAAAAACCCCAATCTGAATTAACATGTGCAAACACCATGGTTTTTTTTTAGAATCTGAGTTGGGCTTCTTTCAGTGTGTGAAATGGAGTGGGATTAATCTCTCTCAGTGGTGCTTTGCCAGTGGGCAACACTGCCATCTTCAATCTGCATCCCGCCCTATCCCATACCAAGTCCACCCTCTGCATGTGCTTGTTGACCACAGAAGTGCCACCATGTAGATGGCTGAAATTGGATGAGATGGATCCATCCCTCTTCTGCTGGTGTTCGTCCAGCAACAATGGTGGAAAGTGGCAGAGTTAGAGAGCTGGGGAGCTTGAATCTCGGAGGTGTATAAAGGGTGTGATGTGTGGACACTGTGTGAATACATTCAAGAGCGTGCTTTCACTCCTGGAGAGCCAAAATTGAAACTTGCTATGGTGTGGATGGACATGAGGCTTGCCCTCTGGCTCTGTCCTCTCACGGGGTGGCAGAGTTGCTGTCCCATGTTGAAGGATGTAATCTTTGCTTTCCAAGAGCCCTGGTGCCTGGGAGTTTCACTGGCATGCTCCTGGGAAGAAAATGGAAGTGAGAGGGACTTAGTCTCAGTGAATTCATTTTCATAGAGGTTAATTTTCAAGAGGGAAGGCTCTGAACTCTCCTTTGGGCTCTTCTAATATTTGTAGAGCTTTATGAAGATGAAAGGCTGTGTAAGTGCTTGGTGTTACAGATCACAGAGAGAGCAGATGACATGCTGCTACCCTACAGTAAGCCAATGTGCCACTGACAAGTCTGTTATGAGTAAGGTCTGGCTCTGGCTTATTGCATTCAGCATCTTTTTACAAAGGGTAGAGTGTTTTAAAGAATTCTGTGGGAGAGCTGTGACAAAATGGTCACACCAATTTCTTTGCTCTGCACCAAAGTAGAGTCAAAGTAGCTGACCTCCTCCAAAACAGTTGTTATTTAAGGCCAGAAATGGTAAAATCTGGCCTTACAATCAAATCCAATGTGGTATTTAGACTGCAAATCCCTTTGAGAAAGGTCCTGTGGATCAGGAAGAGCCAGACCCCGAGTGGTTTAAGCATTATAATTGGATGAGTGTGTATCAGAAATACTTAGGGTTGGTGCTGGGAATCCTGAAAGGCAAATTGACGCATCTCAGGTTAGCAAAATATTAGGTGTATTCCAGGGACTGAAAAGAACAATAATTAAATGTGTGGCAAAACACTGACAGGTGAGAACTGGGTACATCATGTCCTAGCAGGAGCAGGGGCTGTAGAGAGGGAGGAGGTGGGGTTGGGAAATGTGTCTCACTGCAGCATTTGAACTGCTCCCTTGTCCCAAAGGCTGGCTGGCTGGCTGGAGGTTGGCTGGGCTGGTTTTTGCACCAAAAGTACATAAATTCATATTATAAACTGAATTATATTATATAATATAATATATTCTCCTAACTAGGCAGCTCCTTATGTTTTCCTGCTCATAAAGTTTCTCTGAATTAATCCAACAAACGCTGTTGGATTTCAAGGCACTAATTATCGTAGAAAGGGTTGTGACAAGCTTGAGGCTTGCTAGCTGCAGCTGGCTGGAAAGGGCATCTCCATCTCTCTGCCAGCCCCTCTCCAGGCTGAGTTTAAAATCGTCTGAGAGCTGTGTTGGCTGCCTTTCAGTGATGCAGGTGAAGGAGGGATGACATGAGCTGGTCATCCTGTGGGTGGGAGAGGGGAGGAAGGGGAGTGAGCTGGGGCGAGTAGCAGTTGTGGAGAGTACAACCCTGTTCATTTACCACAGTGGCATCCGGAGCACAGTGTGTGATGATACTGTGTTTAGGAGCAGAAAGTCTTTGTCATTTATGCAAAAGGAGGATACGTATTATTGCTGCTGACTGATGTTCATTAACTTGCCATCAAAATTAATTAAAAAAAATCAATGGATTTTGGTGCTATCGGAGAAGAACCTTAAATGATTGTAGACTATGTGGGAAACCAGTTCTTGACTGTCTGTACATACATGGGGACCCCTTCCTGCAATACTCCAATGCCTCACAGTAAGCTATACCTATTCTCTTGCAGTGGCTCTCTAGCAGAGCTGCTATCTTCTAGCCTTATTTTACAGATGAAAAATAATGGCAGATGTGACTGGTTTATGTGTATCCACTTACAGTTCAGAGAAGATTGTTCCCATCTGGTTCTAAAAAAGGGCCATTTGATCCCTCTGCATAATGATATTCCCATGCTCCTGGGCTGAGCTGGTGGTACGTGTTGCTATGGGGTTCCTGCTCGCAGCTGAGATCCTTGCCCGTGCGATGGAGAGCTCTACCAGCCTGGGCACCTCTCCTACTCCAGCCTGCAAAGCTGCATCTTCCCAGCACGTTGTCAGGACAAGGTTTGGAGTTTCCTCAGGACCTTTTATTTGTCTTGATTATGGTGGATTTCTTAATGATGGGAAAAAAAAAGACAACTTGAGTCCTAGGGAGATGGAAGGGGAAGGGGTTTTACAAAGGATTTGATGTTGATCTGGTTTAGTTTCCATCAAAATGGGTGGAATTTCTGCTAGATTGAAATGAGAGTGGACTGAGACTTGTCTCTCAAAGTCTAACCCATGTTTTTTCATCTGTTGTCATGGTGTGTCCTTGAGGTTTCTAAAACTGTAGTGCGAAAATCTGTGCCCAGGTGAGAGCCTGGGTTGGAGCCATGAAACCAGGCTTTGGAGATGGGGTTCTCAGTGGCAATGTGACTGAGCACTGCATTCTCCAATGTATTGGAGCTGCCTGCAGTCAATACACAGATGTAAGCCAAGAGGTACAGGCAAAGATGGTCAATTTTTGGCTTGTAGGTCTAAACCAAGCATCTTAGGTCAAGTTTGCAATTTCAAGAGACAATTGATTCCTGTTAAAATATTACTATGTTAGTTTTCATTTGGACAAAAACTTGAACTACTTCTATCCTGATCCTGAACTTTTTTAGGACAAATCCAGAATTCTTTCAGAGTTTATCTATTTTTAATTCAAATAGATTTTCATTTTTGCCTTCAGAGTGAGGAAAATAAACCTGACTGGAATTCCTAGGGAAATCATGAATGACCAAAGCTTTTTCAGAGCTTTGATTTTGGTTACCTTTCCCCACATAGTTGATTTTTAGCTTGTTAGGCAAACATTCCTGTGATTAACATTAACCTCTGTGCTGAACCCTGATGGATGGCATCTCCTCACTGCTGTCCCACCACCCTGGGTGCTGTGCCATGGTTTTTACCTCTCCAGAGATGTGTCGTGCCTCGGGCACCACCATCACCTCTGAGCCGGGGAGGAGCAGTTTTGTGCCAGTCCTCCTTGGTCCCTGAGGTTTGGGCAGCCCTATCACCACATGGGAGTGGTTAAGCAAAGCACATGAGGGTTTATGTGCCTGGGGGCTACCAAAACACATCACTTGGATGGGAAGATGTTTGGAATATCTACCATAAAATAATCCCAGTGTTCCCTGAGCCCTCCAGCTAAGGGGATAGGTAGTGGCTTTGTACCTTGCGCCTCCTCATTAGGGGATTAATTAGCTGTGCTTTTAAAGCTATTTTGACAGTCTCGAGGTCTTAATCTTTAATTATTGTGACCTTACTGTTTTATCTCAAATATTTCACCTCTAGAATTGGGCACCATTTTCCTGCCTTTGGGCAATTTCAGTGTCAAAGCTGTTATTTTCACTCCATGTTATGGCCTGATATAATTTCTTCCTCTAATTCTACAAAAGAAGAAAATTGACATCTCAGTTTCTCAGCCTCCTACACAGAGTAGCACAGTATTTGCCTTTTATTCCCAGAGTAGCAGAGTTAGTTAGCAGTGGTAAAATCTGGTCCTGTACTCTGTTACTGGAGAAGTAATAAAAATCAAATGATAGAGGAAATTGTTTCCTTGTTTGTTGTTATTTTGCCTTTATGATTAAGTAATGTGCTACTGAAACTGGAGACTTAACAATGGTTTAGACTCTCTCTGTTATTGCATGTTGCCTTTTGAATCAATCTCTAGGTCTTTGAGCTAATTATTTTGAGGAGGTATGATGGTGCATGGCCCATGCATTCCCCATTCTGGCATGGCCTATGAGGTGGAAAAGAACTTACACAAAGTCCAATATAAATGCTGACCCCGTCTGAGTAAGTTAAGAAGGAGCTGGAATTACTGATAGGAGTGATGGACTCCATAATCCAAACAAGAATGACCATTCAGATAAGAAATATTACTTAGGTGAATCCATAGTGAAATTTTAATTATGCCCTTTTGTGACTAAGCCTAAATTTCTGCCTTAACAACTTTCCAATCAGTAAGACTAGATGAAATGGTGTTAAATAATGTTAGTGTTTTATCACTAACTATCCTATTTCTTAGGAGCAAGGCTCTGTGTTTATTTTCCTAGAGAAGCACACTGTGTAATTTTCCGCTTTGCTCCAGCTCCCTCTGATGCCATCGGGAAGGTGCTCGCCCACTGGAGTGGGAGCTGACTGTGCTGTGGGTAGGCAGCTGCAGCCAAGTTAGGCACATGAGCTGTTGTCGTGATTTCGAGAGCGGCAGGGTAATTCAGACCATTGGATATACAGGGGGACCCAAGGTCCCAATGCAATCGGGAGAATTGGGGTCTGCATCTGAATTTTCTTATTATAGGTGCATGGTTTATGTTTTGCTGCTATTTGCATTCTCTGACTGTATAGGCTAATAGATGGGAATGAAACATGCATTACTGTCTGGAACTTAAGCAGCCTGTAAATAATTGTGCCTTGCTTCAGAGTTTTCCATGTTTCCAACAGTGAGGCATAACACAGTGTGCTGCAGTCCTTAACTGTGGGCATATTAGGACATTAACAAACCTATGTGTGCACAGGACCCATGTCCTGTGAAAAAGGACTTTTAAGGAGTGTGCTTTTAAGGTATTAGAGATGCAGAGATTTAATTGGGAAGCCCAGTGGTTCTCTCAAAGCCACACAACAGCTCAAGCTGGTGGCAGAAGGAGGATCAGGAGCTGTAAGCCCTAGTCCCAGTGCTTGCGCTAAATACTAATGAACATGCCTTTTCCTAATGCCAAGCCAAAGCCTAAGGTCTGTGTTGTCAAATATCCAAGAGAGTGAAACTCAGGATGTTTATAAGCCAGTTATCTTCAACCCTCCCAGACATTTAATAGAGAGTCATAGTCCTGACTCACTCTTGTATACCAATTATGAGTAATCAAGCTGGTGAAATGATGGAAATATCTCTGATTACTTATAGCAGTTCCTCATGTTCAGGGGAAAACATACAACTAATGCACAACTTAAGGTGACTACCAAAACTACCTACAGCCCAAAGAGCAACAGGATTAATTCTTAGATGTACATTTTCATTGCTAATCACAGGACTCCTCAGGAAGAAAGAAGAAAACCATGCAATTGATTAGATGGGATATTGGAGAAAAGTGGGTGGAAAATGAGTCAGTGACTAGTTGTTATGGTACCTAGATGTGCACTACAGGTCTAGTAGTTTCAATTGGATACATACTCATGAGTAATTCCCTATTCCCTTCTGCCATGCAGAAAAGAGCATCTGCACTCTCATTTATTATTTATCTATGAGCAATGTTTTTCATTTAATTAGAAATGTCAAGGTAAAATGATCTTTTCTGGGAATAGAAATGGCTCTTGTACGCAAAGGGTAATGTGTGCTTGGAAAACGTTAATACATTTTAATTAGTGAATGTCATGTTAAAACTAGTGTACTGCACCAAAGTTTGTAGAAATAATGTTTTGGAGGAGATGATAAAAGTTGATAAAAAAACATGTTATTTTTGGTCAACCTAAGCAGACATTTATTGGTAATTAAAGTGCATTATTTTTATGTGGTATAATATCATCCCTGTATGTTATAAAGCTCTTTGATTGTAGGTACACATGAAGTGTAACGTAGGAAGAGATGCACTGCTATATCATGCCTATGCTTTGCACTTACTCCTTTTTCACATTTGGTCACTTCTCGGTTTTCTGTGTGTTATGGATGCAGAAATAACCAAATTCAACAGAAGTTAAAGCTCAGATTTATTCTTCACTAAGAGTTGGTTAGAAGTCCGGTAACGTTTTATAAAACCACAGGCACTTACACCATGGTGTAAGAGGAATTAGTACTGCACAGGCGACATAAGAATCCTTGAGATGTAAAGTGATGGCTCAAAACGTGCGTATCCCTCCCCTACAAGCCGAGGGCTCTCCTCTCCCTCGGGAGTGACCTCGGTGGGTGCCTGACCCGAGGGGGAGTCCCCGACCGCAGACCCGCTGCTCCCAGCAGGACTGATGCCCACGTGTCCT
>JANZLQ010000005.1:8391062-8449056 GCA_026212715.1 Elanus axillaris
GGGGGATGAGGGGGACACACACGTACTGCCACACTGTGTTGGTTGCTATCCATAAGTAAATGCTCAGCAGCAAATTCAATTTCTGAATGGATGGGGGGTTCCTTTGTGTCTTCTTGGATGGTATTACAGCGAAAAAGCAAGGCAGCATGCAAAAATGTCAAGTGTCTCTAGTAGGAGGAGTTGAGGAGGGAAGCATGGAGCGGGTAAGGATTAGTCCTGCCAGTCCTACAGACCTTAAGAAAAACACTCCTGAATTCATGGAGAAAGCATCTCTCTTTCTGGGGTATGGTCTCCATTCCCTTTCTCCAGGCAACACTGCTCTGGGAGGTTGGATGCTGCAGGTGGCAAGTCCTTGGTTCCATGACAGAAGCACTGGAGCAGGGCACTAACAAAAGGAATGCTATTTTTAGTGTTAAATATCATCTGGGGACTGTATCACTTAAGGAAGGATCTGCTCATTAATATTAACCTGGGGATGCTCAGACCCACTTGTGCTATAGCTAGACCTTACTGCGTGGTTTCCCATTCCTTTATATGGCCAAAGGGGAGTCCAGAGCCTTTAGGTTGTCAATCTTTGCTAGCTAACCCAGTTTCACCGTCAGTAAATCTTTTAACAATTTTTAAAAAGGAGCAGCTGTAGCAAGATTAATATGTTTGAAAGCATCAGTTGATGAGAAATGGTGTTTTTTGGCAACTCTGGCTCACATGGGTAATTTCTCTGAAGTCAGTGGGATGACTTGCTTGAGTAGACACCATTGGTCATTGCGTCTGGCTCTGTACATCCTTAATGAAGCGTGTGTCACTACAGGAAGGTTGCTGCTTCTAAGGGAAAGGCACAGTTTCAGACTTACTGAGTAGATGGTGTTGTGGGCAATCACTGTTGCTCAGTGGTTTCATCATTTTAGGAAACATGACTCAAAAATTGTTTCCGTCAAAATTTCCCATTATATTTTTATTTGGATTAGGTTAGATGCTATTGGGTCAGCGGGGTGAGAGTCTGCATTAGCCTAGAAGCTATGTATTGTGTTGCCATGAATAATAATCTTTGCTGTATTCATTTGTAAGCCAGTGACCAGGTCTTTGATGGATTTGATAGCCTAACTCCACTGATTTCAGTGCTCAAAAATTTCTTCAGCAGGTTGAAATAATGCAGATAGATTGGAATATAGTGAAACCATTACTTACAGGTGACTAAAAGGAAAACCAGGGCTAAGAAAGCCACCCAGTTTGAGTAATATTAACGTTTCCAAATTTTCCCAGATAGCCACATATGAATTTTCTCCCAGTTGCAATGCATTTTCCACGGTGAGGTATAGGGTGGGAATGGCTGGAAAAGAGTCTGCAGCCTGAGCTGTGCTGCTTTTATTGTTTAGTGTTTTTTCTCTGGTGGTCTAATTCAGTAGACTTTTTGATATGGGGTGTTGCAACATACAGTTGATAGCACTGAAAGGATGCTTCCTATGAGCTGTGTATGCAGCAAGACTTAGAAATTCTTCTTAAAAAAAAAAAAATTGACCAAAGCAAAACTGGACTGTAGAACCTGACACACTGATGATCCTGGTCATGATTTTGGTGGTACCTGAGCATAGCTGGAGTCCGCTCCTGGGCTGGTAACAGTGCTCTGGGTGCAGCGGTGCCAAGGGCAGAGCATCAGGGGTATCTCTACAGCATGCCTGTGCTCTTATTGGGACTAGGACTACTGGGGCGTAGCTGAAAAAATCAGTGGTAGTAAAGGACATAAGGTTTTTCTTAGCATATTATGGACCAACTAACCAGAGCTCTTCAGAAAAAGAAATAAAATAAATGGTATTATCAAAACAGTGGGGATAAAAATATATGCACTGGGAAAGGTAAACAACCAGATGGAGATATAAAGAGGCACCTCTGACTAATACAGGAAAAACAGCAAACAAAACTGAGGAATTATATATATTATATAAAATAGATGATGTTGTCCCACATATATCAAGGGAATGGAGAGAACTTTTAGACTCCTAGAGAAGTGAGAATAAGGTTTACTTTACACTAACTACATTACTGATAATGTCTTAAGCATTTTATGATGACGGGATACTGACCTCTGAAATACCTTTACAGAAAATAATTAGAAAGTGGCAAAGAGCTTGTACAATAATTGGAAGCATAATATGAATCTAGAAAACAAATATTCAATTAATGTATATAAAGAGTTTGGTACAATAATGAGCAATGGAAAATTCTGAGAAACTGAAAAAAATAATGCTGTACTGTTTTTCAAAAAAGGGCAGTCTTGGGTATTACTGGCCCATAAACCTGACTAAAACAGTGTAGCAAATAATGGAGGAGAGAAAATCATTATCTAGCAAATAGCAAAATCATGGATTTCACTGGAACAAATGATGTCAGACAAATTTCATTGCTTTTTCTGATAGAGACAAATCAGTAGATGAGGGTGACTACAGCTCTTGTTATTTATGTCTGTCCTGTGATAAAGCACTTGCTATCGTATTGCATTGAAACCGGCTCATAAAACAAATGCAGCCCGTGCTTTGAATCCTATTGCATGGATTGATAAGTGGCCAAGGAGCTATAAAGAAAGCAATGACAAGTCCAGACTGAGATTCATAGCAGGGTAAGTAGTTCACAGAGCAAAAAGCATTTCTATTGAACATTTCTTTTGCTAAGGGTAAATTTCAACTACTCTCAGAAACTGTATAGATGGTACCAAACTGGCAGGTATAGGAAACACTGAGGAAGAAGAATAATTCATGGTGTGGAGATACTTGATTGCTAAATGTGCAACTTAGTGACAGAGCTTCCAGTAAATTATTTTTACGTCCTCAGTGTTTGCTTTATTTTTTGTTTAGGATTTTAGGTGTACACAAAGAAAAATGACATGAAACTCTTCCTTGTTTCTGTGCAAGAGAAAGAGTTGGCCATATGCAGTGAATCGACTGCATATGTCTTAATGCCAGAATTGCAATGCTTTAGTCAGAAGGAGGCTGAGCCAATGTTGGCCAAATTTGCAATGGAAATCCAATTCTTTCTTACATCCCTTTCAAAGGCTGTTTATGGATATTTGGACAGCTTTTTGTCCACAAGCATATTTGATAATTTTAATCTTAAAAGTTCCATCTCTCCTGTAAAGGATCTGATAAAACATGTACCAGGGCACGCAACTGGTAAGAAAGTATACAGATCCCAGCCCCCAATCCATCAGCCCCCTACAGATACATGCTTAGTTCAAAGGTTGGGCTGGATACTAGATGAATACTCTGTATTTTGGGTTTAAATAGGAGATATGGAAATGTTGACACATGCTGGAGTGCTCTGCTGTGTAACTGCAAGGGACAATGCTCTCCCAAATTACTTGGTTCCTGCACACTAGCTCATATCTACCAATAATAAAAAAATTGCTTTCTAATGCCTTCTTAGAGAAGGGAGGATTATATTAACCAGAAAAAATGACTTCCAGTGGATAATTCAAGTATCTGTAGTAAAAATAATCTAAAAGTTGTGTTCAGTGGAAAGCAGAAACCTGGAAATAAGGAATGTCTAAAGAGATACGGGGATACAGGGTGACAACAGAACAGACTAAATTTGTCAAGTAGCATAGTGAAAAAGATCAGTTTGGTGACAGAAAGTGCCAGTCTGTCTCCTGGTGGCTTTTCCTGAAGAAATTATAAAAAATACCAGTGATGAAGGGTGTAAATAAACAGCTTAGGGAAAAATGTAATTAAAATTCAAATTTGATTCAAACTCAATTCAAATTAAATTTGAAAGTTCAATTCAAATTCAAATAGATTGTAAGTGGTTGTAATGGAGAGGGAAAATGTGACATCAGTTTTATTCTGCTGTTTATGGGCCCCTGACTGCTCAGTTGAAGCTGAACTGCCTGAAATACCGACAGCACGAGATGAGGACATCTCAGTTCTAAGACGGTGACCGATTTGAGATGACCAAGGTGACCGGGACTGGTTCCTGGACTCTTGAGTCCATCTCTGCATCCTGTGGTGGCAACAGTGGAGGCTCTCCAAGGCTCTTCTTTTCCCCTGGGGAGCAAAGGTGTGGCATAAAAATATTTTCCTGGGAAGCTGGGGTGCATTTAGACTTTCTAAATCAAATACAAGTGTTCTGAGAGACACTGCTGGTGGAACTGCTGTCTTTTGAAAACCCTTGCAAATGCTGGTAAGACAATTACTGAAACAATCTGGACAGAGCTTTTAACAATTTTTCATGTTGCCTTATCAAAGCACCTGTATGTGATGCGGTGGCTCCAGGGAGCCAGCAGCCTGTCGTGGCCAGCATGAAGTGTGCATCCATTTAGGTCCAGCTCTGATGGCACCTCATGTTGCTAAGGCTGCTTGAGGTCTGAAAGCTTTGCCCCCTCCCGACACACAGCTCCTGCCAGTGTCTGAAGCCAGGAAGATTTTAATGAGTCTGCCTCTCACAATAGTGGAGGCGAAGGGCCAATTATAGGAGGTGTTTCAGTTTCAGGTTCATTAAATTAAGCTGGAAAATGCATCCTAGTTCCTGTGAGGATGCTGTGTTTTGCAGCCGAAGAGGCTGTTCGAACTGTTGCCTTTGTCCCCTGCCCAGAGCCAGTGAGAAAAGCTGAAAAAAGAAAAAAAATCACGTTGGAGGAAAAACAGCTCAATGTAAAATTCACTGTTGTTTGATGAGGCCAACCATGAATGTGGTCTGTTCTGTTGACTTCATATAACCGTGCTGCAATATTATCTGCCTGTGCCTAGTTTACTTTTGAATGTATAACGTGATAGCTAATATATTTCTTTCTAATGTATTTCTTACAGTTAAAACAACCCCCTACCTACCTCCTCTTTCGCAGTGATGACCTTGCCTTCTGCCTCCATCTTAGTTCTTATTTCTTCCTTCTCCCTACAATCCTTCCATTTATCCCCTTTCTCTACCAGCTTTGTGCTTCGTCCCCCTGCTACAGCACAGCCGGGTTTAGAAATGATTTTATGAACTGAAATTTACAGAGATAAAGAGCCAGCTCCTGCAAGTCTTCTGTACATAAAAGACCATTTAACCTTGAGAATCAATCCTGAAGGAAGCTGGGGAAGATTTCTGCTATTCATAAGTCTATGGAGTTTTTTTCCTCTTTTTTCTTTGAAGTGTGCCATTGGATCAAGCTGTAAGGAAACTCCATTGACTTTGGTAGTTCAAATGAAATTGCATTTTTATACTGAGTTTGACTCAGTAGTTTCCTTTCAAGAAGGCACATTCTAGGAAAAAAGCACTGTGAGAAGTTATAGCTTCAGTAGAGATGTAGCAGGGTGACTTTGGACCAAAGAAATTTCTTTTAATCAAGACAGTTGTAGAAATCTTTGTGATTTAACATTTTTCACTGCTTACTCACTGGAGCAGAAATTTAGTTTTGTGAAGTTGGATGTAAATGCACCAGGGGTCATTTTACAGACTGTTACTGTAGATAGGAGCTATCAAAATAGAGCAAGCCATTTGTTTAAAGAACAAGAACACAGGCAACAAAGATAGAGAAAGACAAATATTGGCAACCAGATTCTGTTCTGTTGAAGGATAACTTGGTGATAATACCAAAGATTTAAATGAAAAGTGGTTTCTAGATGTGGGGTGAAACATTTACATTTATATTCAAGCTATGAAATACATTGGAAGCTCTCATTGCTTTGTTAGAGCATTACATTTACAGAGCATTTACATTTTTTTAATGTACAAATGTGCTATATATAGATACCCTTGATTTCAGTAAACAATTGACTCTTGTTTTAGAGAACACTTTCACCAGTCTAAATAAGATCTCAAGTCTGACATGCTGCAAGTCAGGAATTGCATACAATTTATAATTTTGTCTCTCTTCAACTTTTACAAGTCAAGCTAAAGGAACAGAATTGTAATTTGCTTACTGAATCATACTTTGGAGTTAAAAAAAAAAATCACATTAGGGAAATCCAAGGAAGGAAACTCTTACTACTAACAGGAAACTGATAAGAAACTGCAAGTGAAGCCAAGTTGGACTAAGAGTTGGAAATTCATAGATATTTGCAAATTGCAGTGTGGCAATCCTGAAAAGCACTGAAGTTTTCCTTAGAGTTGATAAGAAATGAGAAAGCTTTTCTCCTCAGTTGAACTCCAGAACAGTTGTGAGCTCTGAAGCAAATATTTTTAGGTTTTTATTTAAAAAAAAAAGTCTGAAATGCAAATTGCCCTCAACTTACACTGAAGGAGGATGGATTCAAAGTGTGCTGAAGGCAGAGGAAGTTTTTCCATTGAGTGCAGGGGTTTCTTGAACGGCTCCATGTCCTCCCCTCCCTCCTTCCATCTCTGACTTACAAGCCATGCTCTCATTTCTGTACCTGTGTCATAGCTTCTTCACGATAAAACCACAGATCTGCTCTTGTTATAGCTGGCTTTGCAACAGTGTCATAAGATGCTGTAGGACAAAAATACATTAAAGTTATGAGGACGTGTGAGCAGTTCCAGGCTACAATAAACCTCGTCTTCAGTCTGTCCTTATATGTCTAGTCATGCTATGTATTCCCAGCTAAAGGGTAGGGGGGTGTGATAGACCTGAAGACTTCTGTAATTTGGATAGCATAAAAATACTGTGAAATCAGTGAAGATCATGTTGCTATTAAACCTTTTCACCACGGCATTTCAGGAATGGTGAATGGGGATGGAACTCTCTCTTCTCTTCACCCCTCTTTCCTCAGCTGTGTGATTCCCCCTGGAGCTGGTTCTTGCCCCAGAGGGATTTCTTCTTGTGGGTTGAGGTGGGGAGAAATGGATCCCACTGGTCCCTTTTCTCTTGCCCTCCAGGGGTTTGGACACCCCTGTCCCAGACACCACAATGATAATCTCTTGGGGCTCATATTCCTCATGTCCCTTACTAATGCCACATACACACCGTCTTTGCTCCACGTTTCAGTGGGAAGGAGGTCGCTGAAGACTGTGGGAAGGAAAGGAGGCTGTGGCATGGCAGGACTTTTGGTTTCTTGGTGGGTGCAGGGCATGCTCAGCATTGCACAGAGTTACAGGTGGTCCAGCCTTTTCCCTTTTGGATGCTAGTGCTGGGGGGTTGCTATCAATGCTTGGACAACCTTTCCCATACTTGTCACTTTACAGCTGATGATCGTTGCAGCTACATCTTGGTCCCCATGTGTTCACGTAAACTGTTGATGTGAATAGCAATATATGCCAACCGAGGGGCTCATGAGGAATGACGTCCTACAGTGGTGGGATGCCCTAACCTTTGTCTCTGCTCTGGGTTGCTGGGGTACAGAGCACCGAGGTGGCAGGTACAGAGGGCTATTCATTACTGATTTCCCTGTCAGCAGACCTGCCACTTTTCAGGGCAATCCACTCTGCGTTTCTTTGTGGCTCCAGCTCTGTCAGAAAGCCCAGCTGAAATCTGGGCTGGGTGGTTTCTCCTCTTCAGATCTACTTAAAAAATATTTTTTCTGTGTGGAGAACTTTCTTTTTAAAAGAGATTTTTCCTTCTCTCATTTAATGTCTTCGTCCACACTAGATTTATAGATTCACAGAACAGGGCTACTGCTGTCAGCTTTGCTCTGCTCACTTTGGCTTACTTAGGACTCCAGAAATGTGGCAAATGCAGTCAGACAGAAAATAGCAAAGCGTGAGCTGCTTCTCCAGCAAAGCAGAGGACTCTTCCAGCCACTTGAGAAACAAATAACACACGTTTTACCAAACCCTATTTTTCTGCTGAGAGATCAAGTTACATTTTTTTCTTACTAATTGATGGGAGTGTCAGATCCCCGCTGTCAGGAGGACCTGTATATCAAATCCCAGGCACCCTTTTAGAGCTTCATCCTTTGAAGGGTGCAGCTTTCTTACACCGTGGAAGTTGAGAGAGTTTGGTGTATTGTATGGTTTGGTCCTGAGTGAGACTTTTTTTCGTTGGCTTGCTTGAGATTGGTTGAAAGATAGTTACTGACTTAGTGGATTTGGATGGTGGCCCTTTTCTGAGTCAGTTAAAAGCTGAACTTCTTTGGAACCAGCTGTTTCCCTGCTCAGCAAAAGCACTGGAAGCTCAGAAGAAGTGCACTCCAGTTCATTATGGAAGTCAAGCTTCATTTTTTAACTAAAAAGTGAAAAAGAAATCTGGAAAATACAAGACTAGATGTTAATAGTTTGTCTACTTGGAGTTTAAAGTATTCTGTACCACTGGAGTGAAAAGTGGATAATCTATGTATAAAATGACTAACGAGGACATGTGGACAATACAGATTTTCTAAAATGGTTCAGTTTGAAAAGTTTACAAAAATGTGGTCACTTCCCACAGAATATCTCAGGGCACTGATGCTTTTCCAAACAGCAATTTTTGAACCAGAAACTCCCAGCCAGTTCCTGTCCATATATACTGACCTTTCTAAGCCAGAGCTTCTCGCCATGCTGTAAGGCCAGATGAGGTCCTTCTGGATCAGAGGCTTCCCCTGCTGTGGTCTGGAGCCTCTCAGCAACAGCAGGAGCCCTGGGGGCTCCTGGGGCCCTGGGAGAGCATCTTTCCAAGCCCTGCCATCACTGTATTCCCTGTTCTGGTGGGAGGACAGGAGAGGGTCTGTGTATCCTGGATGTATTTATGGAGTAAGATGTTCTTTGAGGGGTGATCGTTGTCTCTGGTAAATACTAAGCACCTCCTCTCGTAAGTTAAAAAATGGTTATTTTTCCTGTAGTTTTCCCTCTGCTCCTATTCCCAGAACAATTTATTTTCTGCCTTTTCGTGTGTAGCCTCTTAGCATTAAGCTTACAAATGTGCTGTGTTTGTGCTGTATATAATCTGTTTAATAGAAAATGATTGCCTGAGGCTACAGATCTTAACCAAGCGTTAGGCAGACCTAATTCAGCTATGGTGCCTATTAGCCTGCAAAAGCCAGTTGTTTTTTTTATTTCCCCTTTCCTGGCTGCATAAATCTTCAGAGGATCCTTAGTCATGTGTTAAAGCTTGTTTGGCCTGAGGAGTTAATCCTTTCTAAGATAAGTCTTTGCTCTCCCACATGCATGGGTATTCATGAAAGCACAGTCTAAATCCAGGAGAGTTTTCTTTAGAAACTCATGGGCTTCTGCTAAGAAAAGTACGTTATTCACCTAAAGAAGAGACCACCAAGGCTGCTGTATTTAACATTTTCCTCATATATCATAACCTTAATTTAGACCCATTTCTGTCTTTGCTTTGGAAAATTAGATTGTTTAATTTTTTAGAAATTTTATTCTCTCTCTAAAACAGGGAGCACAGACTCCTCTGCCTAATCTTCCTGCATCTACCCCCCCAACCTAAGCTCCAGTGGTTGGGAACTATTATGCATTCCCTGACTTTTAGTAGGGTTTGATATGCCAATAAATCTGTGCCTCCCTCTCTTTCCTGCCTAAATTTCTGCTCATGAAAAATAGTTTTTTAGCTGTTTGGGCTCACATTCATTGCCATGAATTCACTCTGATTCATCAGGACATCGGGGGAGGCTGTGACTGAACGTGCTTATAAAAGAGCACTTTTTTTTTTCTTGGGATGAAAGGATTATGGTTATGTGAACTGCAATATTGAATAATGAGAGCATTTGTAACAGGAAGAATTATATGTGAGATCTTTCTAGGTAAAAGGACAAACTTTGCTTGCATGCAAGTACTAGAAGACCTTTGTACTTTTATGATTACCCAATTACATCAGAAATTTTCCTCTCCGAGTCACCCGATTAGGGTTGCATTAAATCCATGAGCTCCAGTCACAAGTAATTACACAGCAAGCACCCCAACTGTGTAAGCAAATGTGTGAGCACCCTTCTCCTAGAGAGCCTGTATAGCCCTGCAGTCCTCTTTGTGACCCCAAATACAGCTCTGTGGGCAACTTCTTCCCTTTCAGCTCTGTGTACAGCCTCAGGGTTCACCTTCCACAGCCCCACACGTGTCTGCTTCCAAGCCTTGAAACCATCCTACCCCTGACACCAAGGCACAGCCCACAGTATCAGTTATGTCTGGTTTTCCCAAGGATGTTGCTCTCTGCTTATTGCCAAATGGCAGCAGAGATTTAGATGTTCAACTGCTAATTCACATTCTGCACTACACGGGGTGTCTTCAGATCGTTAACCCGTGGTAGCTCTGTTACCACCCAGGACTCAGGGGGGTGAAGCACCTGTGAGTAAATCAGCTGGGCGGTTGGCAGTGCCTTGCAGGCAGTGAGTTTCTTACCACTAAACCGAAGGTGGGACCTTGCTTGACGATGAGTTTCCCATGGGCAAAGACACCAGAAAACTGCTTTCTGCTTCTGTCTACCATCATCTAACATGATATAGCTTATGATTTGGGTAGCATGTGTTTGGAGAAGAAAAAAATAGTTAGAACGTGGTTATGCGCCTCGTAGCATCATTCGCACCATTTTTCCTTCCTTAAAAACCACGCTGAGTACATAAGTGCAATGGCCCTGTACAAAGAGCTGTGAGTCAGCTATATTATTACTATTTCAAAATATAGAGGCTTTTTCTTTGTGCAGAATGTGGGAATGGCATTTAATGGTCCAGCTACACCCACTTTTGTCTACAAAATTTAGGTCCTGGCTCTTGAGAGTGTTTCTCCCTTCGGGATCACTGACGGTGGGAGCCAGTATGCGGGTGTGTGGCTCCTAGCAGCCGAGGGGCCGTGGGCAGGGCCGAGCCATTGGTGCTTATAAATTGCTTGTGGGGAGGGGATTATGCGGATGGGAATTGGCTGTCTGTCGGTGGCATGCTGGGTCTCGTTGCACAGCCGTGGCAAATGAGGGAGAAGAAGAGGGATCAGGATGTGCACCATGATCCTCCAGTGTGCATGTATCACCACCCTCAGGCAAAGAAGAACATTTTCTCTGTCCTTTCTGTGAGTGGGATGAGGACATCTCCCACTCTCTTGCAATGGGAAGGTTTGGTGAGGCACCTCCCAGACCCGTGAGAGGGGTAGTTTTGGTTGCATCTACATGATGTATGCTGTCAGGACATGCCTCTGCACCAGGTACCTTCTGCAAAGCACTTCCCTGCTTCAAACCCAAAGATAATCCGGGGAGTACACCTTCTTCCTCCACTCTACAGGGCATCCATCACCCACCATTGCTACCATGTGGCCCCATGGTCTCCACGGGAAGGATATGGCCCTTGCCATGGACAGGACCGGGCTGTTCCCAGGGGATGTTCATGCCTTACCATGCCTGAACCCATCTGCATCCCTTGGTGACTCTGCTTCCTGGCCATGGCTTTCACACCAAGTAAACAGCTGTGTTGCTCTGCCAGCGCAGGGAAAACAAGATCTTAAGTTCTCCTCTGCTCTCCGCTGTCCTGACTTCTGCATGCACCGCTGCTTACTGATGGCCCTGCCATTCCTCATATGTGTTTTTATCCCTAAGGGTCAATTAAATCACTAATGCCATCATCTGTCTGCCCAGGATGACTCCCAAGCACCTAACATTTTGCTGCGTAGTAACACAGAGGCACTTGTTTCTTTGAGGCTGTATCTGTGAATCACTATAATGTATTTGCACAGTGAAAGGGATTTGGAATTAATGCAGCCCAAATCATGGCTATTGATTTAGCCTCGTTTCTGTCTGACACTGTTTGTTTTTTAACGACGACACGTCACCCACACAGTTCATACTGTGCTGAATCATCGTTCATAAATCACCAGGTCAGGCTGGTTTTCTTATTTTAATTTCCCTGTCCAGCCGAGTGGGGATAGCGGTGCTTCAGGAGCAGCTCAGCCCCAAAGGGATCGGTCACTCCTGGGTTTAATTTTGTTGTGATTTACTGTAGCATCACACAGTAAAAAAAAAAAACAACCAACAAAGCAAACCCCCAAGCTCAGGCAGATGGCCTGTGCTGGTAATCCTTCATTGTAATGGCTCCTGACAGAGCAGCTGTGGTTCACTGCTAGTCAGGGTTTTCCATCAGAGACAACAGTTTTCCTGGGATATGAAACTTGGCTGTAGCAGTTTGCTTCACTCAAGCATCTATCATACAAAAGAACAACATAGAAGAGCAAATTAGTCTTTTGGAAAAGGGAAGCAATTTCATTCGCATTGAGATAATCTGCCAGCATGTGACTTTTGCTCTCCACCTGTGCTAATGTATTTTTAAAAAAATGTTTCAGCCTTTAAATTGTGGTGTTGGAAAACTCTTGTAGAGGCTGGAGGTGAAAGCCTACAAAAGCAAAACAGCTTCAAATGGTCACAGATCTTCCTAAGAGACCAGTGTGGAGGCAACAGTAAATTAGAGAGTCTGGGGTTGCTAATGGAGGATTTGATTTAGCACTTTATTCCTTCTCTTTGTGAATCCCGTGGACGTAAAGCTATTTTTTTCTGCAGGAAACCTCTAGGAGCTTCACTGACTTTGTCATCTCTTGTGCTGGATTATCCAGTCCTGCCTGAGGTGTCAAATGGGTAGAAAGGCTGTAACTGAGATTTGCTGCATTCAGTTCTGTGCCCGCATGTATGTGTGTGAAACACTTAGACAGTGGTGGAGGATTCATAACTATTTCTCTGTCTCTGTGCCTAGCAGTGCATAGTTGTATATTGATTTGCTGTAGTTGAGATGAGCAGACTAACTACAACATTTCATTACTAACACTGAATTATGGCATTAGGCAGGCAGTTTGGTGTGTGGCAAATTGTGAATAAATAGGATAGGACATTGCACAGAGAAAGGCATGTGGAAGGTAGCAGGTTGGAATGGCATTGAGTGCTTTGGCTGACTTGGCAAGGCTGCATCTCCCCGAGTGCTGCAGGAGACCCTTAAGTCATGTTGATTGGGGTTATCTCTGCACTGGGTGTTACGGCAAATTAGTACTGATGGTGTCTTCATCGGACACAGTAAAGCTTTGGGTGGGTTGTCTCTGGCTCATGTGGAACTGCCATACAGGTTGTGGTGTGGTTATATTCCGAGTCATGACGAAATTTTAAGTCTGCAGTATTTTAAATGAGTGAAATGAGAGAAAAATGTCCACTGGGTTGGTTTTGTATTTTTGTTTTATTTTTTTTTCTTAGAAGAAAATATTTTGGTGGGTGGGACTTGAAGTTGTCCACATTAAAAGGAAAGTTTTCTAATCCATTTTGACAAGCATGCTTTTAGCTGGAAAGGAAACCATCTCCTGTTGAATTGATACTTCAGAATGAAATATCCTTTGCTTTTCAACTGAGAAAACGCCACAACTCAAACAATCCTCTCCCTCCTCCACTCCCTCCTTCCAGCCTTCAGAATGAATGACTTTGACACCCCACGTGGTTTCCTCTTAAAGACCCTCAGGTGGCAGAGGCATCTCTGAGATGACATGTACCATCCTCTGGAGGCCCTACCTCTCTCCTTGGACAGTGAAGGGAGACATTTAGACTCATTTAAATGAGGACAGCTAGCTTCCAGACTCCCAGCTCGGGGCAGATTTAATGTTGTTGAAATAGGTACAGTTTGTAGAGAAAAATGGAAACATAATCATGCTATGCCTGTGCTTAATTCTGATTTTCAGAGCCAATTAAGAGTGCATTTGGTGCCCACTGGAGGGTAGAAACATGTCAAGCCCATATGACGTCTCTTAATTTCCACTTGTCCCTCCTTAAATGTCGAGTCTTGCTTAAAACTTCAATGCTTGCACAGTGCAATGTGGTCAATGGTGGGAAGATGCTGTGGAAACCCATACCAACATTAGCCTGAGAAATGCAGAGTTAACAGTATTTGGAAATCAGCTGCTTTATATGCACATTGTCTTTCAGTATATTGTTTTTATTTATTATTTGTTTTACATCTAGACTACATTAACCTTGTGCTGGCTCCATCACACTGGCTGACATAAGACGGATGATGTTGGTGGCCTGGCATAATGTCTCACATGCCAAGTGCCTTTGAATGGCACCCACTGCCTTCAAAGGGGGAAACCTGTTTGCTCAATAAAAGCATGTTAAGCAGCACTATCTGCCTAATTGGCTGGAGAAGACGGTGTCCCTGATTTTATGTGATGAGCTTTCCTTGGCAAGAAAACAGATGGATTATCAGGAAAGCTTTGCAGAATGACAAAAATGGGGCCAAATATTTCTATTTTGCTGAGTTTTGGCACTCTGCTGAGGTGCTGGTTGGGATTGCCATGGTGGGGGCTGCTGTAAGGAGATTTCCTCCCATTGTGAAAGCACCTCGCTTCCATCAGTCCTTCAGGCAGGATCAACACTACAGATTTAAGATGCTCTTAAGGAGGAGATTGATCCAGTCTTTAGACCCTCAGGAGATCTGCATTCATTTTTCTTGTGTGCCACCTTGTCATAGCACTTTGGGCATGACTCTAAGCTAGTCAAGAGCTCAGCTGCTGTAATAGGTGTCTGGGTAGGAGCACGGCTCTTAAGTACCTTTTGCAAATATGGGCCTAAATGCCCTGAGCCTGAGCTCAGGATTAAATTGAGGTAACTACACTTGTCTTCCATAGAAAGGTGTTATGAGGATAAAGACACCAGATTGCCCAAGATGTGCTTTGATTTTCTGTGTCATAAGGAAGCAGATGTAAGCTGAACACTGAATTATATGATTTTTCATAGGCTCTCATTTCAGATCTCAGATCTAGAAGCTGAGAAGAGCAGTACAGAGCAGGTATTGACATCAGGGCTGTTCTTAACCAGTTCAGTGGGTGCCACCACTACCTCAAAATTTCACATTTTCCAGTTAGAGTGGGAACACGAACCTTGGCAAACAGATCCTGCTTTGGGCATGAATTTGCAGCAGGCTAGGTGGATGTCAATATGTGTCGTGAACTGGTCAAGAACTTGTATGGTGAACTTCCAGCATGCTCAGAAAACTTTTGCTTAATGAAGACTGACTCAAGCACCTACTGCAGTCTTTTCTTGTACCCGTGCCTCAAGTGATGCTCCAGTTGTGGGGAGAGGCGTAGGTTTGCTTTGTTCTTATAAATTAGACTTGCTTTGAATTTTGCCCTTGGTGCTTTTTGGGGGGTTGATTCCTGTACATTTTAGTGTTAGGGTGTTAGCTGCAACTCCTTCCCCAGCTCTGTAGTGAAGACATGGAGCCTGACTATCTGTCACTGGTGATCGTGGAACAGCGCAGTGAGCCTGAGCCTTCAGTTCTAAAAACTCCTCTTTAATGAGGAGTTTCTTCTGCTTTTGGCTCAGAATTAAGAATGCTTATTTACTTCCTTAAGCAGGGAAAACGTCTGATAAACTCAGAGGGAGTCGTGCAAATTCTGCAGTCCCAGGAACAAATATTATGCCTCTTTTAGCTCTGCATGCAATCAAGTCTGTGCAACTCTTTCTGCGCTCTGTTGTGACAGTCAGCGTCGTCGCATTTCTATTTTGAGCTTCAACTGATTGAACTTTTGTTTGCTGGGTTTTGGCTCTGTTGCTCCGTGCTACCTGGAGAGGAACTGAGGGAGTAAACAGCTTTCCTGAGCTATTGTTACTGCCTGGGGCAGATCCAAGCACCTTGGCCACCCCATGAAGGCATGAGCAGCCATCCTGAGGGGTGGCCAAGGGGACAGGGACAAGATGGGGAGTCTGGCATCTGCTCTTTGCTGGAGGAATGAGGCTGGTCTGGCTTGGCAAAGACACAAGGCTAGGAAAATTCTCATTGGCACCTCCAATGTCAAGAGGGAGGGAAAAGGGCTGTCATCGCCCCAGGAAAAGGGTTGTAAATTGTTTTTTCTGCTCCGCTTGCTGAAGACTATCTCTGTCCAAATCTTTTGTGACCTTTTCCCGTGGGAGTTTTGCATAGAAATAGGAAATAGAAATAATAAAAGGGGGAAAAGCAATTATGTGGAGCTTGTAGGGAGGTATTACTGCAACTATTTTAGCTGGAGCTTTAGGTCATAGTCCTTAAAGGAAAGGGAAGAGCCTTTAGTTGCTCCTGGTTTAGCATGTGGATCTGAATGCATTTTTGCTTTGTCTGGAGTTATATTTCTGCCCTCCTGTATTTCTGGGGCACCTGTATCCCTTTCAGCTCTCCAAAGACCTGCACTTGCCAGGTTAAGGTAGTCTGCAGGCAACCGCCTGAGTTCAGAGCAACAAGTGCTTCACTTGAAGTGTGATTTTAATCTTACCAGAGTCATAGGTTCATCTCCATGTAGCTGTGGTGAAGCATACACTGAAGCACTCAGGGTGCTACGAATTGCCCCTGTGATGTGTTTCCCTCTCAGTGTCTATCAGGATATTTTCTATCCAGCTCTACAGACCTTAGGAGCTCAGATACTTGTTTTCTTACTTTTGGCAATCCCTTGTCAGACTGATCTGAATCCCTGTGTAGAGGTAATTGGAGTCAAATTTGTGTATATGCATATTTGTTGGGGTGCTGCAGAGGCTGCAGGAGAAAGCATGAGGCTGGAGTAGCACAGGGTGAGGAGAATAGATTTGTAATCAACAGAAAGGAACAGATGGCTTTGGTTGTAATGCCTATATTTATATTTAATGTTAATATTCCTCCTGGAGCACCAGCACTTCAGTGTTATGTAACACAACATAAAAGCATCTGGGGAGAGAGGGGGTAAGGAACATGGGTTTGTCAGATCCTGGGAGGAAATCCAGCCTTGGAGTTTGCTATGGGGTTTCAGTGTGTGTTAGCAAGCAGAGAAGGCAGAAGTTAGCTACAACCCTCCTTCGGACATTGCCTTGGTATGCCCATGCCATAGACCCTGAGGAACATGATGGGACCCTGGAAGGGAGCAGCGTTTGTGCCCAGTGAGATGTTGCATCATGAAAGCAGCACTTTCTCAGAGCATTTTTTTAAATTCCAAGATAGGGAGAGACATCAAGCTCCTACTCGTTATCCTCGCTCTCCCCATCCTGGCGAGGTCAACCCCATCCTATCTAGTCCCTTATAGATTCTCCTCACACTGCTCCATGGTGGGATTTACTGGCATGCTTGGAATTGCTTTCTGATTCATTCTGTGAATGCAGTTAGTCACCACTGTCCCACAGGTGGAAGATGAAAGTTAATTCTGTAGCACCTAATTAGCTGTCATTGCTGGAAGGGTTTGAAAGCAGAGACAGAAAGTTGCAGTTCTGGCTGCACGATCGGGGGTTCTCATAGAGCAGCAGTAAGATACACCAAATTTCACCTGAGACTTATGTGTTACCTTTAATGATCTTTTGTCTTTCTGTTAGAAGATAAACAAGAATCTTGAGTCTGCAGACATAAATCAGTGTAGCTCTGCTGCAGACAATGGAGCTGTACCAAATTTTATCAGCCAAGGAGAGATGGAGCCCATGGGTTAAACGATGACAGAATTACCGCTGTGTGAGTTTTTGTGTGTGTGTACGTACCCGCACACTAGTTAAAGGTGACTGCTTTTTTTGTTTGTTTGTGTTTAGTGCACCTTGGAGGCCCTATCTAGACAACAGTCGTAAATGAAATGCCATCAGATCATTAACATGTCCCTGACTTGTTAGCAAAATAATGGCATAATTTGTAGTTAAAAAAGCCAATTGAAAGTCTTGCTGAGTAATACTCCTTCCAGTCCCCTGACGTTTGCATATATTAGAAGTCCATCTGATGCAAAGCACAGAACAAAAATGATCAATAGCAGGTTACAGTGCTCTTTATTACAATAAATTAATTGATCACATCTAGCAGATTTTCCTCCCAGCGGAAGCTCTGGGTATTGAACATGTCTCTCTCATTTCTTTTTTGTCCTTGCTGATGGAAACATGCCAGGCAGTTTCATACCATCGTTTAAATTTATTTGTGACCTGAGAAAGTTGTGTCACCCTTGAGACAGTTAACTTTCAGCTAAAAAGTTTGGTGACATTGTAGGAGATACAGGGATGGATACTATAAAAAGTTTTCTGATGAGAAGGTGGAACTCAATCCAGTCCTTCATCAGCAGGTCCCACCTGAGAGCTGTGTTGAAATGTTTTTCCTGATCGCTGAACCACTCTTAATTGACTGGCAACCTATTCTAAAACCAACACGCACCAAAGATATTAACCAGCACTGTTTTTCATAGTCCTGAGCAGTGGAGCCCAAAAGCAAATGATTGCAGAGAGTATCCCTTCAGCCTGGAGAGGAGACTTCTTGTATCAGATGAGGATAGCGATATATTGGTGGTGAAAATAGAGTGGGGAACTTTTGTGCTTTCTGTGCCATACTATTTGACAGCTTATGCCCTTTCTGGTAGGCATTTGGCAACTCTCACATGTGGAATGACCTGTCAGAGACAGAGCAACAGATTATTAACCTGCTGTTTTTACAAACTCTATCCTGACAGAAGTGTCCTCTTCCAGGCTCCTGTAACCAGCCTATTGCAGTGTCTTAAATGTAAAGAAAGTAAGTGCTCCAAGCCTTTCATTCTTCTGAAGCTATGCAGATAGTGGATGAAATGCTGTGGAATTACATTTGTTAATTTAGAGATCTAACTAGAGATCTAGTTTTGTGGTTTTGCCATTTGCCTGTAGAGTAAGAAGTATTATCTGTTTAAGGACTCAGCTTCTGGACTCCACTCCTGATACTTGTCTCGTAATTGGACGTTTCATAAGGAACTAAAAAATAGTCTGGCTCCCAAAATAATCTGCAGAGAAATGTATCATGTCCAGGTGTGCAAAATAACATTATACTTTTAGAGCAGGTGAGTGAAGACTTCTTTGAGACTCCACAGCAAGCCAGCAGTTGACCAAAGAGGAAGACTAACGCCATACATAATGGTCCATACTAACCTGCCTATGCCTTATAAAGAGCCCTAATCCTCCTGTTTGCTAAAGGATTTGAGATCTCCTGCCATTTTTAGAACATGCCATTTAGTACTTCCATCTCACGTGCTTTATCTGAGATGTGCCTACAGCCCTCACTCCCACATCTCCAAATTGCCCAAGTCAAGCTATGGGGGGGCAATGGAGCAGGGTGGGAGGGTTTAAACGCCTACTTCCTCTTTTATGAAAAAAAAAAAAAAGAAAAAAGGGCTTAAGATACCATGCAAGCATGTATCATCATATCTGAATTCCTTGCTGATGGCTTTCCTGTACATTGCTTTATGTAAAGCAGAGAGGGGAAGTATTAAAACAGGAGTCAGCATTTCAACAAAGATGTAGTTAAAACACAAAGTTTCTTCTTTAACTCTGTTTTTTTATGGCCTGATTGGCATTAAAAAGTCTCTCTTTGATGAAGATTTGTAAGGCTTTGTTGCTCTGAACCAGAATATGCATTTGGAAATTCTGTTGAGTGGCTGTGGAGATGTGTATCCCTAGAGACTGTTTTAATTTCCATATTCATTAAACTGTTCTGTCGTGCCCAAGAGAGACCCAAACCCTTGAATAATACAGCTGTGAAAGCTGGGAGAGGAGGTATCAGGATCAAGGCACACTTTCACCACCAGTTTAACCCAGGCTAAGTCTGCATGGACTTTAGGTCAGTCCTGTTCCCTGCCTGATTTTCTTCCCTTCTCCATCTTTCCACCTTGGCCACTCATTGCCAGTTCCCAGTGTCCACAGCAACCCTCACACAGCACGCAACGAACCCAATCAGGGAACTGCTCTGGCTGAAAACTAGCGAAAAAAAATGACTTTATGATGGATCAGGTTCTTCTAAGCTGTAGTGCTGGCACAAGGGAAGAGGAAAAACATGGTTGGGGCAGGCAAACTACCTAATAGCCCTTATTAACTTATTAAGCCATCACTGGAGATGCTTTCACACATTTAGTTTGTCTGGCTGAAAATAATCTTTTCAAGGGCCATTTTGCACCATCCTGTAGAATTCTGTATTTGTTATCTCCACCCATGAAATTCAATGGGATGATCTTAAAAGGTAGAAGAGTCTTTTTTTTTTTTCCTCTAGATTTTTACTTGCAAGGATGGCAATGCCCATTGCCTGTTATTTAATATGTAGGGTGATGAGTACATGAGCTGGTTGACTGTGGCTCATCCTGTTGTCCTTTGAAGTTGATGCATATCTTTGATGCATGTCTTTGCTGGGCAACAAATGAGGCCCTGGATGAAAAAGCCACTGTTTTACTAAAGACTACTTGTCTCTGTAGGTTGCAAAAATAAATAATCCCAGACACTTTCAAAGATGGCTGGGGTAGGGCTGCACATAGCTTATTTGTGAAGTTTTATTTAAAAGAAAAACTAATTTCTCACAGTCAAAGGGCTTCTGGCTGACCTGACCTTTTCAGACTGAAAATGGTCACTGAAAGGATAAATAAGATACTGATAATAAAAACTCTTCTAGTCATTACTGGACTGCTGCTGAAAGGTATTTGGCAAAGGCTGAAGAAATGCCAGAGTGAAAAAGCACACTGTCTCTGCTGAAAGATGATTGTGTCTGAGCCTGTCTGGTGCTCAATGAAGCTGGTGAAACCTCCACTGATTTCAGGCAAAGTGAGGGTGGCTGAAGGCCAGGAGAAGACCCTGTTCAGAGCACAGCCCTGAAGTTTCATGCAGATGATGTTGTGTTACATGGGAATGCACTGTCCTTAACAAACCATATACTAGATGTATAGTAAATGTACAGAATAGTAAATGCAGTTTCTTGGAAGTACACAGCCAGCCTTTGCTGCCAGCCATGCTCTCTGAATCTGTTTATATGTTGAAATGGTACCTTTTGGGCTCCTCTTTTGAACAAATAAACTCTTCACCCCCATGTATTTCTCCTAGCTCTTTTGCTCAGCTTCCTTGATGATGATAACTGCTTCATTAGCTGCCTGATGAATGGTCTGTGCACATTAGCATCATCTTATCTAGCCAGTAACTATGAGCTTTACCCTGCGAAGCTGTGCAACATCCCTCACTGGGGGTTTTCTAAGAGGTTAGGCAAATTTCTGTCAGGAATGGTTTACGTATGGGGGGGCAAGAAGATGCGATTAAATGGCTTCTGAAATGCCCTTCTAGCCCTGCTATCTCTTACTTTAAAACTCTGCCATAGTAATAACACATTCTTTCTATGACAAGCATCTCTGGGAGGCTCAGTTAAGAGGTGGGTGCCTCTTGGACTAGGAGCTATTCAGAGGCTGCACCAATGCATTCAAAACTGAAATGGCAGCCCAGCATGTCACAGCTGGGTGAAGAGGTACAAAGGGAAGGACTTGTCCCACCTAACCTCAGGTGCTTGTGTGGAAATGTGTGTGTACAAGCTAGCTCCTCCAGCTCTGGAGGGAGAAGCAAATACAGCTCATGTGCCTGCGTCTGAACATGTGAAATGTGCTGGAAGCATCTCCTCTCTCTGCTGACCATCATCCCGTGTTGCAGTATGTCGACCAAAGGCCAAGGAAGTCCTTTGACCTGGTTGGTATGAGAGCTCAGTACCTTTCTCATTTCCACCAGAACACAATATTCTTCCAAACACTCTTCTATCAGCTGTTTGTTTCTAAACATTGATAAGGGTTGTCTCCATCTTCCTATTGCTGACGGAGCTCCTCATGGCTCTCTGAACTTACCCCAACATTCTGCAGAGATCTGTCCACTGCAGGTCACTCCGCTCACTGGCCTGGGACTAGACTTTTATTTTAACACACTTGGCTTAGAATCCTGGGAAATATGTTTGAAAAGGTTGTATAAAACCATACCTAAAATGCCATTTATTCTGATTCCTCGCAAATATTCATAATATATTTTTGCTGAATTTTGGCTTTCATTCAGTAAACCTCCTCAGTTCATCTTTAATTTGCAGATGGCTCTGGCAGCGTTTCAACCTCAGCTGCTGGTGGCTGAAACCTGGTGCTTGAATTAGGCTCAAGATGCAAATAGCCTGATTTTCAGAAAGTCTGAATATATGCAGCTGCCTTGTGGAGTTCTAAGTAATGCAATTAGGGCTGGGTTTCTCACTGCCAAAAAAGCTGCAAATGAATTGGAAAGTCCAGAAAGAGAAGTGTGACAGAACACACATAAATGTCTTTAGGAATTTGGGGTATATGGATGGAAATAATTGAAAGCCTGGCTCAAGTTTTCAGCTGAAAAGCACTAATGTAAGTTATTTCAAAGGAGATTAAAGAGGAATCTGTTCACGTTCAGAAGTGTAGAGCTGGGCATTAGGTCTGAATGAGTGATGTGACAGAGCCCTACTGACGGACAGGTCTGCTGTTCACTCATGGGCCAGGCATGACAGGAGCACAGAGGGGAAGCAGGGATATTTATTGATGCCAGAGGATATAATTAGAAATAATGAGTGCAGTAAAAGAGGAGGATGGGCTAGAAGCCCAAAACAAATAAGAAATGGAAACTTGCATCTCCTCTTTCAAAGCCAGAGTTAGGAGAAGTGACTGATAGGAAGCCCTTGAAAGCACTGGAGTCATTTCAAAGTGTTGAAAGTGTAGTCCCTGAGTGTGCTAGTGCTACGGAGGCTAGACATGGGGAAACACAGCCATGCAGAGAGACTGCTGTGTCTCTACATCTACTGTCTTCTGGGATGTCATGTCTTGGTCTACCAGGGAAGTGAAAATGTCTCCTTTTCAGTGTGATTAGTCTGGGGGGATCACAAGAGTGCTCGGTAGGGTTGGACTCCCTTATTAGCTCCTCCTGTATTCATTCTTTCCTTAAAGAGGCTTTTATTTTTGTGTGGGTCTTTTTTTTATTTTAATAATTACACAGCTAATCCCTGTTGCACATGTAAATAGAGATAGCACATGGGTACGTAAAGATTATGGATGCCCCTTTTGGCAAGCAATATCTTTTAATAGCATTGTGTGCAGTTAATCGGGTTAAGCAGAAGTATCAGTGGAACAAGCAGTGCAAATTCAGGGAAAGAATAAGTGGCAGACCTCTTGAGAGTTATTGTTTAGCAATATTGTGGCAGGTAGGGTAGAAGCTTTTTTCTTTTTTTTTTGGCTCAGTGATGTCTGTGGTTGGAAAACTACATGAGCAGAGCAAGCTGTTAAAAAGCAAGAGAGTCTTGCTCTTATGTTTCATAACAGATATGGTAAATGTGTATTGCTCTTGGGCTTCATCCATTGTTTTCTGCCCAGACCAAGTGTTCAATGCATTGGGTTGGTTGTAAGGGCTTGTGCTCTCTCTGCCCTTCAGTTCTAGTTAAGCTTGAAGGGCTACAGGGCATATCCCATGTAGGTGAAAGGAGGGAATGAAAAGATTGGTGCAGAAAAATAGGAAAGACATTGAACTGGGTGTTGCTCTTTGTCATGGAGAAAGCTCAGTTCTACAGCAGGCCACCTGGGAGAAAGCTCTCCAGTCAGTGGAGGGGAAACCGATACTTCTAGATTTTCAGAAATGCCCTGAAATAGGCATTTACTTTAAGTCAAGAGGAGCTGTGCCCTGGAAATGCCTGTGCCTGTCAACTGTTGTAAAGGACTGTGGGACGACTAGCTCAGATGTAGAGGTCTGCACTGGAGACATCTAACACTACATGCACTGGGTCTGGGGACCTGAGCAAGGAGGAGCACTCAGTGCCACTCAAAGTCAAGCCAAGGACCGTATGAGAAGAGGGCCAGTGGAGTTTGGGGACACACGGCAGGGACATACTTAGCTGAAGTGTTGCTCATGGTGGGCTGGGAGCTGGAGACGGGCTGAAGGGCAGGAGATGCAGGTGTCCCCAGGGACCCAGAAGGTTGCTGAAATTTTGAACAGGATGCATGTGAGGGTGGCAGGCCCACACCATTGATCTTGTATCGATGCTTTTTGAACATAGGACACTGGACAAATTCTGTCATTTTTTTCTCCCCCTAGGCAGAGCTGTGACCAGTGCACCATCTCTTTGATGTCATGTGCATGCACAAGGGCATCTTTTTTGTACATGGTGTCCTTCAAAGAGAACGTACATGCATCAGAGAGTTTCTTACAACAGCTTTGCATGGTGGTGCAGATGTGATTTCACTAATTGTCCAAGAATGATAAAGCAAAATTCAGCATAGGGTAAAACAAATGCGCTTGCCTATTTTTGGTGGCATTTTTTGGGTTACTATTAACCTTTCATTTGAAATGTCATGCTGAGGACTACACATTGATTCTGAGCGGCTTCTTGGAACAGCATCAATTTTCTATTTAGAAAATTGCTTTTTTTAAAAAGTTTAGCCCTATATGGGGTGTTGTTCATTTTTTCTTGAGAGACACATTCCTATGGAAACCTACTCTTTGGGTATGAAATTCAAACCAGCTTTGCCAAAGTCTAGGAATTATGAACAATTAAATAGGAAATATTATAGGAAATAACAGCTGAACTGGGGGAGGGACATGTTTAGAACATTAAGGCCAAACCCAGAAAAGTAATAAAACAGAGTCAGAATTACAGTTACAGTTAAAACAGGCCCATGGCCAAATTTAAAGATACTATATATCTGGATGATAGTGGGGAAAAAGCATTGAAAGCAGAGTAATAGCTGGCAAAAGATAACCTCTGGCAATGGATTTGCCATGAAATTAGTTTCAGAGAAGTGGTGGGTGAAGCAATTTCTCTGTCAGGGAGAAGAAATCCCAACATAATGCAATGGCATTTTTCAGCAAGAGGCAAAAGTGTTGTAAGTGTCCCACAGTGCTGAGGAGCCTCCTCTGTCAGCCTTCTATATTGGGAAGTTCAAATTGCTGAGGCAGATTAGAAGCGCTGAGCCCAGTAAGCCAGCGTTAATGGGCGATTTCCAGTGCCTGCATACATCACGTGTGCTCTGAAGGTGTCGGTGCTGCATTCCAGGTGTGCTTCCAGCTCGTAGGGATGGACCTGACCTACGCTGGGTACTGAGGACAATGTCACCATGGCTGCTAAACCAGCTTGAGATGCTGGATCATTTAGGTGAACCAGAGCTCTGTGCAGTTATATTCACCCACTATAAGTAGCCAAGCTGGTTAATTTAAAGCTGGCCAGCAGTGCAGCTGAAGTTGTGAGCTGCTGACATGCCTGTGATGCAGCACAGATATATTCTGGTTATAAAACAGGGATACAGCTGGGCCCTCAGTGGTTGTTTCTAGGTAAAACTATAGTATAGGGGAGAAGAACTATAGAATAGTGTAGGGTAGTGTAGTGTAGTATATTGTAGTATAGTCTAGTCTAGTCTAGTCTAGTATAGGAAAGCCAAGGCACAAGCTTGAGCTGAACTTGGATAGGGATGTGAAAAATAAAAAGGGTTTCTTCAGGTACATAAGACAAAAAAGGAAGATGAAAGAAACTGTACTCCCCTCATGAGCAAAATGGGAGACCTGGCTACAACTGACATGGAAAAGGCTGAGGTACTCAGTGATTTTTTTACCTCAGTCTTCACTGGCAAGTGCTCCAGCCATGCTACCCAATTCACAGAATCCAAAGGCAGGGACTGGGAGAATGAAGTACTACCCACTGTAGGAGAAGATCAGGTCTGAGACCATCTAAGGAACCTGAAGGTACACAAGTCTGTGGGACCTGATGAGATGCATCCACGGGTCCTGAGGGAACTGGCAGATGGAGTTGCTAAGCCACTATCTATCATATTTGAAAAGTCATGGCAGACTGGTGAAGTTCCCAGTGACTGAAAAAGGGGAAAAATAACCCCCATTTTTAAAAAGGTAAAAAAGAAAGACCCAGGGAACTACAGGCCAGTCAGTCTTACCTCTGTGCCTGGCAAGGTCATGGAGCAGATCCTCCTGGAAACTATGTTAAGGCACATGGAAAACAGAGAGATGATTTGTGACAGCCAACATGGCTTCACTAGGGGCAAATCATACCTGACAAATTTGGTGGCCTTCTACAATGGAGTTACAGCAGTGGTGGGTAAGGGAAGAGTGACTGGTGTTATCTACCTGGACTTATGCAAAGCATTTGACACTGTCCCACAGAACATCTTTGTCTCTAAAATGGAGACACATGGATTTGATGGATGGACCACTTGGTGGATAAAGAATTGCCTAGATGGTTGCACTCAGAGGGTTGTGGTCAACAGCTCAATGTCTGGGTGGAGACCAGTGATGTGTGGTGTTCCTCAGGGGTCCGTATTGGGACCAGTACTATTTAAAATATTTGTCGGGGGCATGGACAATAGGATTGAGTGCACCCTCAGCAAGTCTGCGGATGACACCAAGCTGACTGGTGTGCTTGATACTCTAGAGGGAAGGGATGCCATCTGGAGGGACCTTGACAGTCTTGAGAGTGGGCCTGTGCGAACCTCAAGAAGCTCAACAAGGCCAAGTGTAAGGCCCTGAACATGGGTCGGGGCAATCCTAAATATGGATACAGGCTGCGTGAAAGTGGATTGAGAGCAGTCCTGTAGAGAAGGACTTGGGGGTGTTGGTGGATAAAAAACTGAACACGAGCTGGCAATGTGTGCTTGCAGCCCAGAAAGCCAACCATACCCTGGGCTGCATCAAAAGAAGCTTGACCAGCAGGTTGAGGGAGGTGATTCTACCCCTCTACTGCCACACTCGTGAGACCCTATCTGCAGCACTGCATTCAGCTCTGGGGTCCCCAGCATAAGAAAGACATGGACCTGCTCCAGGGGGTCCAGAGGAGGACTATGAAGATGATCAGGGGGCTGGAGCACCTTCTGTATGAGGACAGGCTGAGAGATTGTTTCACCTAGAGAAGAGAAGGCTCCAGAGAGACCTTATAGCAGCCTTCCAGTACTTAAAAGGGGCCTACAGGAAAGATGGCAGGGACTATTTATCAGAGAGTGTAGTGGTAGGATGAGGGGTTATCTTTTAAACTGAAAGAGGGTAGGTATAGATGAGGTGTAAGGAAGAAGTTATTTACTGTGAGGGTGGTGAGGCACTTGTACAGGTTGCCCAGAGAGGTTGTGGATGCCCCATCCCTGGAAGTGTTCAAGGCCAGGCTGGACGGGGCTTTGAGCAACCTGGTCTAGTGGAAGGTGTCCCTGCCCATGGCAGGGGGGTTGGAACTAGATGATCCTTCCAAACCATTCTGTGATTCTATGATTCTATGATTCTAATATGGTAGCATTGGTAGCTAGCAGAGATTTTGAGATCTACACATGTGTGACCAAGGGCAGAAATTAATTTGCAGGGTATTCATTACAATTACCAGAGGAAGAACCAAGTCCATGGGGTGGTTTTCAGACATAAAGTTGAGTCGAAGGTCAGATAGAAAACAAAAGAAGCCCAACCAAACACTCTTCCATAAGGGAACTGAGCACAGTAGAGGAAAAAGTAATGGAAAGAGACCATGTAAGAACTCTAGTTCTGTTGTACAGCCTTCCTTGTGAGTCTTGGGAGTCATCTGTGGACATGGCTAACTGCACACAGGGGTGGTCAGAGGGAAGGATATGTTGGGTCCATCTCTCCAGAAACCTCACCTGACTGGTTAAAGCTGGAGAGATTTCCATGGAGGGAGGGAAGAGGAGAGATGGAGATATGACTCTTCTGCCTGAGCTTGGAAGTAGAGCAAAAATCTTTTCTTTATAAATTTAGTTACTGTCCTGAGTTTTGAATCTCTGGTGATAGCTGACAGCCTGACAACCATTAGAGGAGATGTTTCTGCACTGCATGGTGTGTCCCTCACAGCTGCACCACTTCTGAGAACCCCTCTGCCTGCAGAGGGATTTCATACTGGCTAGACATCTCTGAAGTGTATTTTGAGAAGCTGGCTATGGGAGCAACCTGGATTGTTAACACCAAACTGCTCTCTATAATTTTTTTGACCTCATATGAAATCGAAAAGAGATCTGAACATGGATCAGATTCAGAGCATTTCAATTTCCTTTTCTTTGCTTCAGTCTTGCATATTTAATTTAATAGATCATTTTTTTCTTATGTGATATGAACTATGAGATGCATCTATTACAGATATGTTACTTATGTATTCTGGTTGCCTTATAGGCAGATTTCATACCAAAATGATTAAGGACTGTTTTTTTCTGTTCCTTGAAGATTGTATAATGAGATGAAAATGGGAAAGTGCAAATTTTAATTGAGTATATTTGTAGACTTGAGAGTGTGGTATATTATATTTCATGTGTGGCTCTGAGTTTGATAGTGTCTTTTTATGCCTTGATTTATTTTTGAGACAAATAGTTTTCCTTTCCACTGTGCTGTTAGTTAGGTTTCTAAACCATAGGTTGAGCCACAAATACATTTGTTGAACCATGGAAATATTAATTCCAGAGAAATCAAAATATTATTTGCACTTGGATGCAAAATAGCAAAGGCTTCAATGATGTTTAGGTACAACTTTATTAACATCTGAATATCTCTGGAGAGCTGTGGTAACAGCAGGAGAAGTATTAAACTCAGTATTGCTTGTTATTCTTTAAGTAAATGAGGAGAATCGCAAGTCTCCTTGTGAGTCAACTGGATAGTTGCAGGGATTAACTAATCTATACCAATGCCAGCATGGACTGACCCTTATCCACTTGATTCCCCTTCTTCTGCTCCATCATGTGGGATGTTAGCACTGCAAGGGGTCATAGAAGGTGCAGAAAAAGATTGCCCTCAAAATAATCCTTGTGTGCACAGAGCACCTCCTCCTAGGGTATCGTAGCTTAGGGACTGATGTCTGCAGTCATGGTGACACAGATCTTTAGGCAGGCAGATTTATGCTGTCTCATAGGTGGGTTTTGCCATAGTGAGAGTGAGCTATGCCAGCTAAGGAGCTCTTCTGCTTGTGCCTTGGGCTGTGGACATGACCACTGACTTCCACTTCCCTGGTTCATGGCCAGTCCTGCCAGGAGAAGCCAGGTAAATTGGAAGGAACTGACCAAACTTTATGGATCTACCACACCAGACTGCTCTAAAGCTGCATAAACCTCAAACCTGTGGCTAAAGCTCTGATCCCGTTTTCCTCAGTCCTGTGATTTTGTGTTATTTTTATGGGCCACGCAGGGCCATGCAGTGTTGGAGGTGGGATTCCCCTGAGGAAAGGGACAAGTCTCGTACAAAGGAAGTGACTGGTCTCTCTCTGTAGCCAGTGGAGAGAAGTGTTTCTAGGACGTGTGTTATCTCCTTGTCCCCTCTGCAGCAGCTGGTCAACGTTTCTAGGATGTGTGTTATCTCCTTGTCCCCTCTGCAGCAGCTGGTCAATTTTTTCCCTTTATTGACTGCAAAGGGAGCTGGAGGTGGCCTTGCCCATGTGGAGGCATCTCATGGAACTTGCCAGTATGTGTTTTAATACAAGTCTGTTCCCTCTGAAGAAAATTATGCACCAATTCTGCCAGCTTCACCCAAACTCTTGCTTGATACCAAGCTGGTTCAAAAATGAGATGTTGCTGAGGTTTATTTTAATAGTAAAATTGTGGGATATGAATTTGGAAACAAAGCTACAAAGACAAAACTAAAATGTAACTAGATGTGAGTCTAGATTGTATGTGGGATCTGAATCAATCTTATTAATAAGATAAATAGTTAATATTCTTTCCTAGCTAATGCTAGGATGTTTCTTATGGCTTTTCACTTAGACTACTCAGGGCATGTCCCCGTCACAGAGGCCATGGGGCTGATCTCCACTCATACCATCATTCTGCCTTGAGGTGGTACTCAGACCTGACCCTGGATGGCATTTTCAGAGGTATCCCATACTGAGTTTATCTCCCCTAGTTTGTCTGGGCATCCTCTGAAATCGATGAAGAGGGAAAGGGACTTGCAGAAGGTGATTAATCTCATCTATCTTAGCCATCCGACCTAACATGGGATGACTTGTGCGCTGGGTATGGCTTGCTCTATTGACCAAAGAGGAAGCTTGATTGCTGTAGATCAGATACCATGACGGTGAGAAGTTTGAGATCAATCCTGCTCTAAGAGACTGGGAAAAAAATTCTAGTGGAATCAGTGTCCCATCTCTCAAGTGCTTTTACATACCCACCTTCTGCCTTAGCATTTGTGCTGCACAGCATTCGATGTGCTTTGCGCTTGCTCTGTGATGGTACGTGGTGATCATCAAAGCAGTGAGAGTGCTGCACAGTATGTTCTACACCAGCTACTTCCTTTCTGGTTTAATTATAACTGAGTTTGCTAATCCCATTCTTGATTAATGAGCTTAATATGCAAATGTTATGATGAAATTGAAACTCTTTGTAATTGCTTGCAGACAGATTACCACTTCGAGTACACAGAGTGCGACAGCAGTGGCTCCAGATGGAGGGTGGCTGTCCCGAATCCGTCGGTGGAGTGCTCTGGACTACCCGACCCGGTGAAAGGGAAGGAATGCAGTATGTCAGCACTTTTCATTTTACAGACCGTTACTAGCTGTTTCTGCTATCCACCCTTGTATGGCTTCTTAACTCTGTCACTGATGTCATGAGTGTCCCTGAGTTCTTTCCCTGCAATCCTTCTTGTCTCTCGGAGCTATGGAGCAGGGATTGTCATTGCAGCATAGTTGTATAGCTGAATATGTGCTACAAGTACCCTTGTATGCTAATTCACAGACAAGGCATGCCTGTTACAACACCTCTTGAAGAGATGTGGTTGCTTGTCTTGAATGCCATATTCTTAACTATTGCAGCTCTCCAGTTCGTTTGTAGCTGTATTGGCCAAAAGTGTGACCAGGAGTGGCCAAATTATATTTGCATAGTGTCTGCATTCTTGTTACCTGCATTATTTAGCTAAATAATAAGCTAAATGCATAAGTAATGGTAAAGGTCTTATTTGCCTGAGTAATTTTCATGATTAAGCTCTCGCATTTTATTTATTTATGTATTTATTTTTAACAACTTGGAGTGTTCTCATATCACTTGGTACTGCATTTTTTTAATGTTAAAACACTTCTTTGCATCTGGGGACATAAGCAAACTGCTGCTCTGCAAACACATTTGAACTCTTCCCTCACTGTTTTGCAGTTTCCCAGGCTGAATGCTGTTTCTCATCACATGTCCTTGCTCTAGGAATTCTATTCACAAAAGATCCTAGCAGTGCTTTACTTTCTCAGTAATTTGTACCAGAGGGGATAAATTATTGTATCTGACAATCCGGATGAACAATGGCAACATCCTTTCAATTCTGCTGTAGGAGAGGTGAGATTTACTCACTTCTGACTCTCCTCCTGTAAAGGTTTATTGTTCATTTCTTTACTACATATGTTCCAGTGTGAGGCACATAAATGTTTTCTGTAGCAGTGTTGACCACTGGAAGATTTCTTGCAGCTTGCAAGCATCATTTGATAGGTTGCCTGTGTCATTCCTATTATTTGGTTTTAGATTCCAAGGTTTTAAATGTGGAATCTCTGTATACCCTTACAACGTGTTTTTCTGTTACAGAAACACAGAGCTGGGAAGCACCTCAGATGATCCCATAATTCATCCCCGAGCCCAAATAGCTATAGTAGCAATTGTCATTCATGGCTATTGTTTGGCTGGACTGTTTTCAGGGCCCTCTACTGATGAAGAGCCCACAAGCTCTCCAGATATTTGCTCTTCTATTTTGTTCTTTTCATTTTCCCTCATTACAGCTTTTTCTGGTGTTGAATCTCCCTTGTTATACTTCAAGCCTGTTACTTTTTGCTGTCTGCACTATAAAGGAGCAGATAGTGTTATCCCTTCTGCTGCACAACCATTTTTGGTGTACTCTGGAGTACACAGGTATAACTAATTTTTTCTGATAGACACTATTTCTTCTTAAATCTTGTGGTAAATGGTTTAAGGTCCAGCAACATTACACTCTCCTCGACTATCTGCTACAGATTTCGACAAACGATGGGGCTTCGCTCTTCACCTCCCTTATTTTTGTGTCTTAAATCAGTTCCAGTGAAAATTCAACTGGTTTATAACAACAGATGAATCTCTGGCTTCTCCATATCTTGCCCCCTGCTAGACAAGGGGAAAACTTTGCCTAGTGGTTTGGCTGTGATATTATACACTAAAGTACAGGATTCTGTTAATACACAGGAAAACTCATCTCAGTAAATGCCTCTCCTTCTTGTAGCATTGCTGTTAAGTCCCATGGCAGTTCAGCTGATTTGAGAAGCAATTGGATATTTGACTTTGTTTTACTGAATCTTTCAGATCTCATCTCTCTGGGCTCTTGGGAGTGCAGTGGTGTTAATGTAGTTCTGTCTTCTTTGTGTGTCTGTAGTAGATTATCTGGCTTCAGGAGATGTCTGGTTATATTCTGGCAAAAACATTTTAGGTTTCTCATCTCTTAGTCTTTCACCTTTTGCTTTAAGAATAACCAGTCTTTCAGGCTGAAAACATGAATCTGTCAACAGCAGTCAATCACTGCAGGAATGTGTAGGGTACACCCTTCCCATTCAGCTTGGCTGATGTGGTGGTTTTTACTGCAAAATATTTGAACCAGCATAGAGTTTGGCTGACAGTCCATTTTTCAATGGGTGGGATATACTGGGAGAGGCAGCTTTTGGAAATTCTGTGCCCTCCAGCTCTTTAGAGTTTGCAGATGGGGTTCTGTTGTTGATGATGAGTTGTATTGAAAATGCTGACAGATAGACACCTCCTCACTGACTTGTCATATTCTCTGAGTCTCATCTGACAAAACAACAGCTGGACCAAGGATGTCTTATACCAAAATCACAAATTTCTGTAGCCAGAGGAAAATGAAGGGTTCTGTATTTGGAGCTGCTACAACTCACATTCTCAGTGGATCGTGTGCAAAGTGAGACTTGGCCAGGGGTTACGTACACATCTCACCAAGTAATTAATGGCTCCTTGAGGTGCCTTCCTTTTCTCATAGGCCTCGTCTTATTTTATCCTGAGCCTATCAGGAAATATCATAACTATGCCATATCCTTTGACATGAGTCTTTCTGGACATTCTACAAGTTTATTCAGGTTCTCTTACATCTTGTAGATCCTACTGTATGCCAGAGTATACTGACACTGGGGCTCATCTTGACATTTGGTAGAGTCCTGAACTCCCTTATGTATCTCTTACAGTTCTTCAGCCTGCAGAACTGGGGACCACAGTTCAATTACCTCAAGTAGGATAATTTTCAGCTTTGGAGATCTGTTATCTTCAGAAGTTTTGGTTGGTATCTACTAGTCCTGAGATATAGCTGAGCCAACTATGTCTCTGCTCTTAAAAAAGGGTTGCAGTTGTATAGCAGCATGAGCTCTTTGGGCATTTTTGTCTTCTTGAGGTTGGCAGAGTCCTCCGTGGTCCTTGGTGGCAGTTAGAATGCAATGGATATGGAGTAATCTGCGTAAGAAAGTGGGGTTTTTTTGGGAACACATCTACCACTGCAGCTGACTTCACGACGTACCATTTGCAGTTGTTTTCATCTATTCAGAAATGCCTGCTGCTTGAGAATATCTGCTGTTGATCTTTACTGCTCCCTGAAAACAGAATTGACTAGCAGGCTGTCATTAATTTTGGATCCTGAGACTAATGCGCCAACTTCTCCCGCTTCCAAATGTTCAGCAGTCATTCTCTTTAAATTGTGCCTGAACTAGGAATTCGAAAGATGGTATAACAATATGTTAAACGTCTCCAATCATCTCTGTAAATATGTCTAGACTGTGGTCTCCAGTGGAGTGGAAAGACACTTGAGATTGCTAAAAATGTATTAGCTCAGGTGCTTCACATATCTGGAGCAATCTAACTGTGGCACCAGCGCTCGGTCGGCATTTCGAGATGTGCTCATTTTCAGGATGTTGTATTTTATTGCTTTTCATTTGAATGAACCCATTTAAAATTAGGTTGGTGTCCTGGTTTTGGCTGGCATAGAGTTATTTTTCTTCCTAGTAACTTGTATAGTGCTGTGTTTTGGATTTAGGATGAGAATAATGTTGATAACACACTGATGTTTTAGTTGTTGCTAAGCAGTGCTTACACTAAGTCATGGACTTTTCAGATTCTCATACTGCCCAGCCAGCGAGAAGGCTGGAGGGGCACAAGAAGCTGGGAGGGGACTCAGCCAGGACAGCTGACCCAAACTGGCTGAAGGGATATTCCATACCATGGGACGTCATGCTGAACAATAAAACCAGGGGGATTTGGCCAGGGTGGGGGCCATTGCTCAGGGACTGACGGGGCATCGGTCAGCGGATGGTGAGCAATTGCACTATGCATCACTTGTTTTGTATATTCTTTTATCATTATTATTAATTTCCCTTCCTTTTCTGTTCTATGAAACTGTCTTTATCTTAGCCCACAAGTGTTACCTTTTTCCTTCTGCTTCTCTTTCCCATCCCACTGTGGGGGAACGAGCAAACGGCTGTGTGGTGTTTAGCTGTCTGCTGGGTTAAACCACAACAGTTGGGTATCTCTGCGCTCTGCTGCATTTGAAGTGCACACCAACCTGCAAAGCACAGCTGACTGTGACCTGCTGAGAGTAACTGCCAGCACTCCCCGAAATGGCTGTTGTCTCCAAAACATGTCAGGGTTCAGCCCCTTTTTTGTGTCTTCAAAAACTTAATCAGCAAAGTTTAACTGCAAAAAGACAGAGTCCTCTGAGAAACAGTCATGGGGTTCGGTGTAGAAAGGATTGTAGTATCGTAACTGCTTTATGACTTCATTATTAGAAGAAGGGTTTTTTTGCCTTTATCTTGCCATGAGCACGGATCAGCGTGATGACCCAGCTTCCCCTCCTGCTACCCTCCCCTCCACATCTCTCCCATTCAGGTGGGAGGTGAGAAGAAAGAAGGAACCTCACGTGGCAGATGTTTGTGATGCTGTAGGAGGTCCTGCTATGCAGTGACCCCAGATATGGGAGGGGAGGTGCAGGAGTAGCTCTGCAGCACGGTAGCTGACTTGCAATGCACTGGGACATGCCTCTTTCTGTATTTCACTCCCCTTCTTTTTCTGATCTCCTTGCCCTGTGGGGCTGCAGCCATTGCCACTTTCAGACCCCATGTCAGGGTGTCAGCCTGTATTTTGCCATTCAGCGTGGTGTGGTACCTCAATGCTCGCCCCGTGGGGCCGGGCTGCCTCTGGACAGGCCTGGCATAGGCACACCACACTGTTCAGCCCCTCTCTCAGGCTTGTGTTTGTTCACAGATGAGTCATATTTCTGATGCCACCACATCACAGTTGCAAGGGATCCTGCAAAGAGACGTATTAGAAGTGCAGCAAAGATCTTGGCTGGGAAAAAGGCAATATTTATTACACCTAAAGCTACTCTGTGTAGCTCTCCTATGCTTCCCGTTTAAGATGTCCCCTCCAGGCATCTTGCTGGTAGCATTTTGGAGGTAAGGTACATACATGGAGGCATGGAGCTTTGTGCTGCAGGGGTGGTGGACTGAAAGCCTCACTCCACGAAATACAGACTTCTGAATCTCTCCGTTACTTCTTGACAGTTGGGAAGGTGCTTAACTAATTTGGTCTCGTTCATTTTTAATTACCACAGATCTCACTCTGATCTCCTCATGAGTCTGATAGCAGGAAGGCAGTTGAGCTGATAAGGATCACTGCCATCAGGGAAGTTGCTTGGCTTTTAAAATGGACCATATTTATGGCAATCAATGGGAGCCATTTGCTTTCAGGGAGCGAAGCCCTTGCCTGCACTCCATTACGGGCGGTACCTCTGAAAACCCTTTGCTTTGGTGAGGGGGCTGTATGCAGTGTCTAATGGGGGCCTTTGGGGGCCTGGCAGTGGGAGCAGGACTTGGCATCGTGCTCCCACTGACATGACACTGCAGTCTGTTTTGGTGGCCACAGTCAGGCTTTTCTGCCAGCCTGACCATATGCTGCATGTTTTACGCTCAAATTAAAAGTCTGAATTTGGAGCCTTCCTTCCTCCCATGTCTCCTTTCCTTCCTCTCTTCTTCGTTCCCTTCACCAAGTACAACCCAAATATCTGGTTCAGACTGTGCCCTTGTTGTGCCCAGGTGCATGTCTCAGTGGAATTTAGGGCCAAAAAGGGCTTAAAGGTTTCACATTTTGATCTCAAATTCTTTTTTTAATATTAGTTCTCTTACTCCACAGCATATGAGTTATTTTTTACTATTCTAAATAAGAACATTTTGCACCTTATCTCATAAATATCTGTTAATTTTAGTGGCGCTAGATCCATAATAAAGAAACTATAGTGAGAATAATAGGGCAATTTCAAAAGGAGCTGAATTTGCCATGTTCGGGGGGGAAAAGTGCTGGTAGGGCCACTGTTATAGTCAGCACCCAAATGTCAGTTATAATCAGTGGTGCCAGTAAGGCGTGAACAACTTCTTTGCATTCAGAAATGTGCTTGAGTTTTGAGGTGAGGCGTGTAAGCGTGTGCCAAATGGTAAGCATGTGAAAAGCTCCACTGACTTCAGAAAATAGACTATCCTTAATTACAGTGGGCTTTACTGGGGCCTGAGAGCAAAATTGGTCCTGATTTATTGCTACTGAACTGTGTTTGTTGAGTTTATTCTAACTCATGTAATCTGCTCCTAGGATACCACAGGAGGGGATATGGATCTTCCTGCTAATTGCAGGGCAATTGAGACACAATTAGGGCAAATGACCTTTTTGAGGCTTGTAGGTTTTATAACACTTTAAGGCAATTTAAGTGATATGCAGGAGTTTTAACATTCTGCTTTCGTAACAGAAAACTGAAATAAAAGGGTTTGAGTTTGATGTTCTCTCAGCCTCTGGTAAGACTGAGTATCCCAAGCAGGTGGGAAGTGGGTCTGCTCCTAACTCCCTTGAAGTCAGTGGGCATCTGCAAATTTTATAACATACAGTGTATGCACATACATATCTGTGCAGGTGGATAATATCAGATGAATGTTATGCATCTGGCAAAACCTGTGGGCTTGTGTTACAGCCTTCTGACGTAAAGTTTACATCTGTTCATTGTCAACGAGATTTGTATTCAGGCAAATTCTCTGTAGTCTTTGTGCTAAAGAATTGGTTCTTCTGGAGAATCCTACTTAGGATTTTGAAATTTGGCCAGTGAAGACTTGAAAATAGCAATGATAAGTTGTAGTAGTTTTTTTAATGTTTACATTATTGCACATGTGGATGTGAATGTACATACAAAAACTCCCATGAGAATGGTGCTATTTATTACACAGTCACGTTTATTTATGTTATCTCAAAATAGTTTTTATGTAATAAAAAATAATTTATTATCACAACAGTGTCATTGTCTTCATATATGAATGCATGTAAGACCTGCTTTTGATAGGGCTTAAATAAGTCCAGAGTTATGGCCTCTTGAAACAAATGTGAATCCTAAGAAATCATCAGAGAGTTTTTTTCCTGGTTTATTTCACATTCACTGAGGATTATTTTCTGGTCTCATTAATGGGCTTTGAAATGATTTAGATTTCTTTGTTTCAGCTGAAGAGGGGAAATATGGTGACATCAGCATAGCTCTGAGGACTAGGCATGTATCTATTCTCATTTTTTCTCATGGCTTGAAAGCACTTGGTCTTGTCTTCATCAGCCTTGATATATGTATTGGGTTTGCATGGCAAGGCTTGGGTGGTGGGGGGAGCTACAGGGGTGGGTCCTGTGAGAAGCTGCTGGAAGCTTCCCCTTTGTCCGACAGAGCCAATGCCAGCCGGCTCCAAGTCAGACCCACCACTGGCCAAGGCTGAGTCCATCAGCGACAGCGGTAGTGCCTCTGGGAGAACAGAGTTAAGGGGAAAAAACCACCCCTGTGTAACACTTGCAGCAGTCAGAATAAGTCAGAGTGAGAATGTGAGAGAAGCAGCCCCGCAGACCCCCAGGTCAGTGCAGAAGGAGGAGGAGATGCTCCAGGCACCGGAGCAGAGATTCCCCTGCAGCCCGTGGTGAGGAAGACCACGGTGAGGCAGGCTGTACCCCTGCAGCCCAGGGAGGTCCACGGTGGAGCAGATCTCCACCTGCAGCCTGTGGAGAGAGGACCCCACACCAGAGCAGGGGGATGCTGTGACCCCGTGGGAAGCCTGCACTGGAGCAGGCTCTTGTCAGGACCTGTGACCCCGTGGGGGACCCACGCTGGAGCAGTCTGTGCCTGAAGGACTGCAGCCCGGGGAAGGGACCCATGCTGGAGCAGTTCATGAAGAACTGCAGCCCGTGGGAAGGACCCACGCTGGAGAAGTTCGTGGACAACTGTGTCCCATGGGAGGGACCCCACGCTGGAGCAGGGGAAGAGTGTGATGAGTCCTGCCCCTGAGGAGGATGAAGCGGCAGAGACAACATGTGATGAACTGACCCCAAGCCCCATTCCACATCCCCCTGCACCGCTGGAGGGGAGGAAGGAGAGAATTTGGGAGTGAAGTTGTCCCCAGGAAGAAGGGAGGGGTAGGAAGAAGGTGTTTTGAGATTTGGTTTTATTTCTCATTATCCTACTCTGGTTTGATTGGTAATAAATAAAATAATTTTCCCCAAGTCAAGTCTGTTTTTCCCTTGATGGTAATTGGTGAGTGATCCCTCCCCGTCCTTGTGTCAACTCATGAGCCTTTCATTATATTTTCACTCCCCTGTCCAGCTGAGGAGTGGAGCAATAGAGCGGCTTTGGTGGGCACCTCGTGTCCAGCCAGGGCCAACCCACCACAATGTACTAATACTTTTTCATTTTCAATGTCATTCAGACATTGCTTCTTTGGTTATTCACCTTGGAAGAAACAGTGAGGTATAGCTATTAATGGCTGCTGATGTTTAGTTATGTCATTTAGATCAGACATATGCATATAGATATAGTGACATAAGGTAGCAGATGCTGTTGTGTATCCTGAGATGTAGGAAAGAACTATATTTTGAGACAATGTTCAAAAATGTATTCACAAGATCTCCCTTTTCATTCCTCTGTCCTTGAGATTGCTCACTCAAATGGTATACGCAGATCTCCTCCCTCATTTTGACTAACAATTTCCCTTCTTCTCTCTCTTTTGAACAGTCATGTAGCTCCCATGAAGCTGCCTGTCAAAATATGTCACATGTGGAAGGTTGCTCTCTCTAACCTAAGTACCAAAAAAGTGGATTCTTAGTGGGATGAAATCCAGGGAATCTGAGAATTTCTTGATATGCCCGATTTGGCCCTTGGCCTGTCATGTATTACCTTGCAATTAAGGATGTCTGACAGAGAAAAACATAATATAACTCTGTGGCTGGAGCCACCTCTAATGTGAACAGCAAGATGTGTAAGAAGTAGATTTCAAAGTCATGAACTTTATAGGGGCACTTTTGTGTGTATGGCCTGCAGAATTGGGTAACTCAATTTTACTTGAGTCTCTTTTGTATCCCTAGGAAAGTTTTAATGTCTTTTCTGAAAGGAAAAGGAAAGGCTTTCCCACTAGACCACACTGAGGAGGGGACTAGCACATAGCAGCAGAGGCTGCTCTGAGGAACACTGTGAAGCTGAGGAATTAATGCAAGGCTGTCAGGTAGCAAAGATGTTTAGCCAGCAGTGGTGTGCATGGCATAGTTTGAGACTTGCTACTAAAAGGCTGTGATTTAGCAAAGCACTCAAGCAGATGTTTATTTCCGTTCCTCTTAAGAGTATCCCTGCTAATGCGTGTTCCTAACTCAAGTCAAGTAGGTAAGTCCTATTGATGGCATTAGGTTTCTCACCTGGACTGAGGCTCAAGGCTACATTTTGAGATGGCATTTCCATCTGGATGTTTTCCTAGTGTGTATTGTTACCCTGAGAGATAACCAAATAATCTTTCCAGATATTTTCCTCTATGCATGAGCAATACACTGTCTTTGCAGAAAAAGTCCCATTGTTGGCTTTTTGAAGCACAGGTTCTTTTAGGCAAATAGTTAAAAAAGCAGAAGAGTTTGCAGTGAACCCACAGAGTTTAATTTCTGGAGAAGATTTACCAGGAACTGCATGCTGATGTGTGTATTGAGACTTCCAAAAGAAAGGTTAGCCTTAGTGTCTTTTGATGATTTCTTCACCCTATTTGTGTACATGATGTACTTAAATTAGTTAAACACAGCTTCCTCTGAGTCACTGATTTCTCTTTCAACAGGAAAGCAGCTGTCAAGACCTTGGGGTTTGCTATGACTTGGTAGAGGGATGAGAGGAGAGGCAAGCACTCTGTGTGTGTGTGTGTGTGTGCGTGTGCGTGCACATGCACACGTGCAGAGGACATCTCAAATGACACTAGAAGCCATTTGCACCCAATCTCTTCGGTTGGTGAGCAAACAAAAAAAGCCTGATGGAGTCAGTGGGGCCTGGAAAGCTACTCACTCACCTTGAGGTATGTTTCCTGCCATCTCCAGTGCTGAGCCACTAGGATGGTGGTTGTAACCCTGGCAGCAAATGTGCTTGCTAACCTCTTGGCGACAACTGCTTTCCTCCACCCTATGCCATACTTTCATGAATTTATTGAGTATTCCCATTCCAAACCCACACATTTTAGTGTCCAAATGATGAAATAAAAGTGATAATACAACTGTCCTATGTGCTAGGCCAGCTGGGGAAAATGGTACTGTTCCTGTCAAAGAGGTGATCTGGAAAAAGCATTTCTCTATTTTGTGATTTCTTGGATAAAAGGAAAAATTATTTATTCATAAGAAAAGGAAGGGTCTCTTCCACAGAAGGTACCCTTCCCCAAGTTACATCAGCTTTCAGTGTGATCACATTTCAAGCCTAAACAGCCTGGACAGACTTTTTTTCTTAAATTAAGATTCAGTCTAGTTCCTGGTAACACATTGGGATATAATGACTGAAGAAAACGAACATCAATTATTCACAGTCTATTGGAGAAGCCTTGTATAAATTATTCACGGAAGACATTCTGAAGCTGGCTGAGATTATAGGAAACATTAATAATGAAGCAATGATTTCCTCTTGTCCTTTGGCTTTCTTTTTTTCTCCTCATCACGTATTTTGGTTGGTCCTTGGTTGCATGTTGTGTGGACCCTGATGTCCCAGGGTATCACTGAACAGATGCCTCCGTGTACTTGTCCTTGGCCACATCTTCCCCTCCAGGTTTGTGGCATGTGTCTGCTGAACCCAGCAGCTGTTCAGAGGGACAACTGCGTGATGCTGCCAACCTCATATTGCCTTTCTGAGCTACAGTTTTTACCTCTGCCCATGGGAGGCTGAGATAATTCAGCCCAGACTCTGCCTGCAGGAGATAGCAGCATCTCACCTGAACCCCAGGCAGTGCGGCTTTGGATGAACAACATACGAGTGCAGGCGGGGAGAGATGGAAAGCCAGTGTTTGAGATTATCTGTCCTGTGTATTTTCACTGGTTTGGGTAGAATTTCTTCATTGCTACCCCCTTCTAATGTTGTTATAATCTGGCAAAATCCAGTCCTGTGTCTTTTTTTAAATTGTAATGCGTTGAGAGCCAGGGGGACACAGAAGGACACACATGAATGTGCACATACTCATTGGCAACAGAATAAACAGAAGAGCTGAACTAGTTTTAGGTATCATAAGTAAGAAATGTCTGGAGAAAAATACCTGCTGAGAAGAGTGACAGAGGTAGAAGTAGTGGGTCCAAGTGGCGTGGGACGGGAGGCTAGCTGAGGGAAGGTATAAGACTGAGTGGCCAGGGATGCATAAAGGAGGAAAGAAATTGAATATAATATAGGTTTGCTGTTGGAGGATGCAGAGCATTGAGGCAGCTTTTATTAATCTTCTGGTGAAATCACAAATATTCTGATCCCTCTCACAGCATGGCAATATCTTGGAGATACTGGACATGAGAAAACACTCCAGAGGAAGGTTTCAGACCTCAGAAGAAGTTGAGTAGTCATATACAGTGAAGATCTACTCTGTTAGTCCAGGTGTGTTCATTCTAAGTCTGTCCTGACCCCCAGCATCAGAAATTTAAGCAACATGAGATTGTTAGGGTAAATAGAAGAGAAGTGTGCCAACTAACATTGATCCTAGTCCACCAAATTCACTGGGAAGGCCACAGCTGTAGTAAAAGGCAGAATCTGGAGCCTTGCAGTCAAAGGGCAAATGAGGCAAGCTTGTTTATGGTCTGTTTTGCACTCTGGGGAGTCATTTCCATGCCTGCAAAGTGATTGTAAAGTGCTATCAGATCTGCAAAGCAATCTATTGCAAGCACTCCTTGGAAGTAGTTGCACAGTGGGCAGGTTCCTGCTTCAGGATGCCCATGTCCGTGGTATGTCCCAGGAGGGAGGTAAGATACCATCGCTCTCCACGCACAGAGTTTAGGAGGAGGGAGATTAATTAGATTCCTGTTGTGGTTTAAGCCCAGCTGGTAACAAAGCACCACGCAGCCTCTTGCTCACTCCTCCCTCTTGCTCACTCCTCCCTTCTGGCCCTGGTGGGATGAGGAAGAAAAAATATAAAGAAATGCTCATGGGTTGAGACCAGGACAGGGAGGGATCACTCACCAACTGTGGCCATGGGCAAAAGACAGACTTAACGTGGGGAAGAAATAAAATCAATTTAATTTACTACCAATCAAATAAAAACAAGGATAATGAGAAATAAAACCAAATCTCAAAACACCTTCCTCCTACCCCTCCCTTCTTCCTGGGGACAACTTCACTCCCAAACTCTCTCCCTCCTCCCCTCCAGTGGTGCAGGGGGATGTGGAATGGGGCTTGGGATCAGTTCATCACACGTTGTCTCTGCCGCTTCATCCTCCTCAGGGGCAGGACTCCTCACTTGTTCCCTGCTCCAGCATGGGGTCCCTCCCATGGGAGACAGTCGTCCATGAACTTCTCCAGTGTCAGTCCTTCCCACGGACTGCAGTCCTTCAGGCACAGACTGCTCCAGCACGGGCTTTCCCATGGAGTCCTGGCCATCTTGGGGGGCCTCCCCTGCTCCGGCGTGGGCTCCTCTCTTCCTGGGCTGCAGGTGGGCATCTGCTTCCCCGCTCCCCTCCATGGGCTGGCGGGGGACAGCCTACCCTCTGCCCACGGGCTGCAGGGGCATCTCCTCGTCCCCTGCTCCTCCTCCCCTCCTTCCTTACTGACCTCGGTGTCTGCAGAGGGGTTTGTCTCACATCCCACTCCTCTCTCCACTGCAGGTTCCCCTTCTTAAATCTGTTCTCCCAGAGGCGCTACCACTGTCACTGATGGCCTCGGCCTTGGCCAGAGGCAGGTCCGACTCGGAGCTGGGGAAGCTTCGAGCAGCTTCTCACAGGAGCCACCCCTGCAGCCCCGCTACCAAAACCCTGCCACACACACCCAAAACTATTCAGTTGTTTGACCTTGCAGGCCATTAAAATGCATCCAGTTAGGCTGATGCTGAGGCTAATAATTTATGTTTGGCGTAAGCTTTTCCTCCATATGGTGTCCAGTTATAGTATGAAGCACTTGAGAGACAAAGGGTCCATCACATGCCATGCAGATTGTTCCAGCAATCAGTCAGTCTTCCTATTAAAAATGTGTGTGTTATTTCTAATTTGAATTTGTCTGGGTTTAGCTTCCAGGAGGTAGTTCTTCTTTTGCAGTTCTCTGCTTGATTAAAGAGTCAAGTGGGATCCTGTGTTTTCTGCCCCTGGAAATGCTTATGCATTAATCAAGTTGACTCTCAGTCTTCTGTTGATAAACTGAATAGACTAAGCACTTCAGATCTTTCACTGCAAGACATTACCCCTAATTTTAAAATCATTTAAAGTCCTTTTGTTTTGCATTGACCTCTTAAAAATGCCAAATCACAACTATATTCAGTATTAGAACAATCTTCTTGCCTATAATACACGTTTCATCCTACCCTACACATCTCTACCTCTGCCTCTAAATATATCCACAGATCTCAGTAGCACCTTATTTGCATGTTTTGACAGTGGAAGCTCTTCATGAATGGTGGGTCCTCTTCAATCCTCAGGCTTGTGGCTCTCCAGGATACATTTCAGCCTTCTGCAGGCAGGGCCAGCACTCTTTGCCTTCAGTGGCTTGTCTTTACCTTTGACTCTGTTAAAACACTGACTTCGAGTGGGGTCAGGCTTGACAACAGTTTCACCCCACAATTTTAATAGTGTTCCTTTTCTGTTTGCCCACAAATCATTGATAAAAATGTGGACAGCCATCTGATTCAGTCAGGGCAAGCAGAACTGCCCCCTTCCTCCCTGCCCTGATGGTTTCCCCCTGACAGCCCTGTCTGAGATCTGTTACTCAGGCAGTTCTTAATCCATTTAAGATGTGCCTTACTGGTATTGTGTTACTACCTTCTTCATCAGAATGACATGCAAAACTAAGTTAACTGTATTAGAAACCCTAAGTCTATTACATCCACTCAGTCACCTTCATCAAGTGACTTGTAATCCTTTTAAAGAATGAAATGAGGTCTATTTGACAAGACTTATACAATGGTTTCAGTGGGTATTAGTACTGTAGCTCTTGTTAATTTTTTATGAAGTGAATCTGATATGAGCTTTATTGCATGCATGTATGAATGTGTGTGCCTGCTGTGGCAGTGTCTGTCTAACAGTACTTTACTGCATCTTTTGTGAGCAAGACTGGTTGCTTGTACAATCCACAACTTTTTTTTTTTTTTTCTGTATTTATTTTAAGAAAGCTACAGCTGCAAATCACCAATTATTACATCGGCTTCACTGAGGCTACTGAAGGCATTAGTGCATTAAGCACCACGGATTGTCATGCTGTTCCTAACTGCCTCTGACAATGTTCTCAGTTTTAAAAATGCCCATGATGGGGCAAGTCAGGAAACATTTTAATGCGTTTCACAGGTTTTTTTCACAGGCAGAAGATCAAATTCAGTCTTCACAATGTGTGTTGCCCTCTGTAAGTTGGTATGTAGCACCCAAACCGATATTTGAAAGGTGTAATAGGAAAGTTTGCAGTTGAAAGGGAGAGGAATAGTGATGTCCAGAAAGGATCAATAGTGTCAATTCTGGAAAAGATTTTCAGAACTGCCTACCTGATTTAGCAGCCTCAGTTCTGTTTTCTGAAACAGGGTAGACATGCAAGGAGTTATTCAATAGAGACATTTTCTCAAAAAATTAAGTATCAAATACTTAAACAAATGGGCTCTGGGGTCAGGGGGAGATGGTGTTCACAAAGGCTACCTCTAAGTCAGGAGACTAATTTTTCCTCTGGAGTCTGAAGCAAGAGGGAGGGTTTAGTGGAGGACAAATCAGACCACACATCTAAAATATGTGATTTGGAGTCCTGAAACCTCACATCGCACCTTGACTTCCTATGTGGTGATGCTGCCCTTCCTGTTGACAGCATCTTGCCTGTGTCACCCCACAAACACAGCAGTGCTACAATGTCAACCATTTCCATGAACAAGCAGTTGCTGGTCAGTGCTGGATCTGTGCTCAGCCACATCTTAGTGAGAAGGAGCAGCCAGAAGCAAGGCGAAGTGCCCTGGGACGGATCATCTGTCTGTGCCCTGTCCCCCCACAAGTGCCTCCTGGCCCATCGCGGACCCTGCAGAGCAGCTGTCCCTCTGGGCACAGCCACAACCTGCCCATCTCCAGCTAGGACAGATGCCTGAATTAATGCTGCTTAGATTAAAGAGGGCTCGGCCTGGCTTTTGGTCTTTCCCCTTGCTGGAAGAGCAAGTTGTGTGACACTAGGAGAAGAGACCATCTCTGTGCTCGTCACACACCGCGTTTCCTCCCCATCCCCCTCCAGCCGCTCCCAACCCCCTGGAATGAGACCAAACGATGCATCTGTTCTGATGTTGAAAGTGGTTCCTGTTGCCATTAGCCACCTTCAGCCCCAAATTGAACGAGGCAAGCAGCTGGCACGCTCAGAGCTAGTTTGCTTGCAGACGTATGTTTTTTGACGGGAAATGTGGCTGCCTTTGAAATACAATTCTTAGGAAAGGGAAAGAAGGTAATTCCCCACCTAAATAAGAAAAAAGGTCATCTCTCTCTTAGAGGGTGAGTGATGGGTGGTGGTGGCCTGCGTGGCAGCCTGCCTGATCTCTTATACCCTTTTTTCCCCCCTAAAATGATCAAGCTGCAAGGACTTAAAAGATATTAGTTCAGTTAAAGCAATAATCTCTGCTCAATCTCACTGCAGTTGAAGAGGAGGCTCTGCTGCTTTCTCTGTCTTCATGATGGCAGTGAATCGCTCGCAGTTACTGACTCCTTATTGGAAATTCACAAAACTGGAATGTGGTTAAGCAGAGCTCTCCATTTCTTGCTGTTTAACTTTCTTAAAAAAAATAATGTTGAAACTGTGAAAGGATTCAAGTATATTATGAGAGAGCTTGCTTTTTTACTTCCCTATGGCTTCTCTCTGCACCCTTCAAAAGACAAAAATAAAGCTGGATTTATTAATAATGCTAAAGCAGTGAGTCAGAACAACTTTACACATGTTCAAGGTGTGGTCTCAGTTCAGACTCGTGGGAGAGTGCTTGCTGCTCTTCTCCGGGTCTCTGAAGAAAGCTGTGTTTCCAACCCCAGCTGCAGGTACATCCTATGGCTTGAGCTGAAGTCACAGAATTAGCCAGATGGGATGTTAGCTATACTGCTGTATCATGTGCTCCTGCCTGGAGAAAACCACTTGCTCTCACTGAAGGTGGGCTTTTTGCCTGTCTGTCAGTCTTTCGCAGAAATCTGTTGCAGCAGGATTTCCTTCTATATACCCACCCCAGCACTCATCCCTGCTAGGCTCCTGCCCGCTTTCTTTCTTGGTCCACCACCAGTGAGTGATGGGGTTAGAAAAACAGATTTGTGGATTCAATTCACTGGTTCAAATTCAGAGTATGCTTATATGACCAAGAGGGAAAAATGACCCTTTGGCAGATCTTTCCATCAAAATGGACATTTTATCTGCATCCCAGTGCTGCCCATCAAGGGACGATTACACAGAGAAATGCTGCAGGATCTGGCAAGAAGTGGGAGTCAGAACTGCAGTTGGAGTCTTTATCAAAGAGCTCACAGTCAAACAAGTTTTTCTGCAGTTAGATAAACATCAGCACATTTATAAAAGTGCGTATGCTGGGACTTCAGTTGTTTTGGGCTAGTTTCACCACTTTGGCTGGCAGTCTGGTCTTGTCCTACAGTTTCTCAGACTAGTGAATTTCTGTCTCTCAAAGTGAGAGTATGAAATATCTGTCACTGCACAATGTGGCATGTGTGAAACAGTAAAAAATCCCACCATTTCTTGGGGTGCAAGTTGTGTGCATTGCTCTGAATCCTGCTTTGGCTAGACTGGCACAGTTAAATTTAAATTCTGCAAGCAACATAGGAAATACTATGTTCTGCAGAAAGCGCTCATCTGTTTTCCATCCAGGGTGTTCAGTCTCAGAGAGGACATGGTACAGCGTGGGGCTGGGGGAAAATGGGATGGTCTGCTGTTGAAATGAGCATTCAGGCAGGAGTTATGATTCCGGGCACAGACACAGGACTCTGTGTGCATACAGGACTTCAACTACTGTCCAGGTTTCCTCTATATAATGTGAATTTTTCTCCCTTAGCAGATAGAGATGCGATCAGACTGGAAAAAGGGACATATAGGAGTGAGTAATTTTAGAGATATCAGTAAAAAAAGCGCTTTATGAACATTCCTTCTAAATTATACTTCCCCTAGTTACATATGTTTTAAGTACTGTCTTTTGTGTGCTGGCAACCAGTGTTTATTTTCTCAGCATGCTAATATCACCCCCATCAAAGATCCTCATTTACAAGACCCAGGCCCCCTTTTCCAAGACCACCTGTTCTATCAGCCAAGATGCTCAAGGCTTTGAGGCAGCCTGCATGAGGAAAAATGGGGAGAAATCCTTGGATTAGGTCTGCAACTCTTGGCCAAGGTTTGTAGTGTTATATTACCCTCAGCGTGCTGCTGTACACTCTTCTTAGCTACCATACAGGTAGGTGAGACAAGTCTGCTCTGGCTCTCAGGTGCTGGTGATTTTAATTGAAGGTGCAACAGATGGATGAGGAGAACCGTATTACAAGTCCTTATTTTTGCAAATTGCTTTTGGACACAGTCTGTGGGTAGAGAGTTTATTTCTAAAAAATCTTGTTTTGCCAATGGAGACAAGCTGCAAATCAGGAGCCATCATTTGAAATTTGATTTCAGTCCTGCCACATCAGTGAAAAAATAGGCACTGGTGAACATTTCAGTTTTGCAGCCAATTTTGGTAGTTCAGCTGTTTTGTTCCTGGGACTGGGGCATTCCTGTTTGGTTCCCTTTAGTGGCAGTTCACTCCTAATTAATTAAGCACCAAAAAGCTAGTGGAAATTATTTGGGATTAATTTCTCCATTAATATGTTGGAAACGATTGTCTCCCCAGCTTTCTCCTGTGCCTCTGGTGAGTACCTGGAGATGAAGAACCAGGTATGCAGCAAATGTGCAGAGGGGACCTACTCACTGGGCAGCGGGATTAAGTTTGACGAGTGGGATGAGCTGCCAGCAGGATTCTCCAATGTGGCAACTTTCATGGACACGGCGGTTGGTTCAACTGAGAATAAAGCTGACAGCTGCAACAAGTAAGACGTTCTGTTTGCATCTGGGTTATACAGCCGTTGCTAAACCAGAGACAGCTCAGCAGCACAAAGGCAGCTTAATGACTTATCTAAGCTCTCTGGGGGGTAACCAGCCCTACTAATGGCAAACAAGAGTGGCTGGAAAGTGAAATTTGTAGCCATCTCTTTGCTGTTATCATGGTCTCCTTGGGCTCATCAGCAGCTAGTGAGTCTAAGACCAGCCTGGAGCTGCTCTTATTTGTAACTGGAAAGTTCCAGGGTCACGGCATAGTAAATGTGGCTAAAAGGTACTTTCACAGCCTATTTAGAGAGCCATGGTGGTTGCAGAAGGCTGAGTATAATTGAAAGTATATTGAACCTATGGATAATAAACCTTTCCTATGTAGGCTGTCTCCTAAATTTCTAATGCCATATCCTTTTCCATGTATGATTTTAATGAAAACTATTATATTTACATGAAAAATAAATGGGAATCTAGTGATAAAGTTATAAATTCACTGCAGTTAGCTATTGTGGGATTCTGGGTCCTTTATTAAGCAACATGTTTTTGTATAGTAGTGTAAGAAAAGTCTCCTCAGTGTCTGTGATCTCAGCTGAGGCTTGTTCTGTTTATGTTCATCAGCTCTTCGTGGACGCCTCGAGGGAATTACATAGAGTCCAACAGGGATGATTGTACAGTTTCTCTCATCTATGCTGTGCACCTGAAGAAATCTGGTTCTGTCTTCTTCGAATACCAGTATATTGACAACAACATCTTCTTTGAATTTTTTGTAAGGCCTTTTTTTATGGTGAATCCAACCTTATATTGTAAGAATTCAATGCAGATAAAGAGCATCAGAAACAGCTTTTTCCTCCCTTTACACACCCCATATGTCCATAGTTCATAATTGCTGAACAAGATAAAGAGAATCTTCTTCTCTGTCTGTCACTTATGCTGCCTTTTGGCATTTATTTCAGCTTCAAAACTCAGGCTAAACTGATCCTATCTATCATGCGCTAGGATTTTTCCATTATGGGTCATGACTGCCCCTGTTAGTCCAGCCTTTTACGAGACAGTTGTTGGGGGTAGATGCTTCAGTTTGGGGGAGTTTGACTTGAGATGCCTTTGAAGGGCTTGATGTTTAAAAAGACTTCTTCCAAAGTAGGCATCCAGAACCTGAGGTGCTCCAGGGCATTAGTATGTGGAAACGTTACCTTTAGTTTTAGGTCAGTTGGGATCATAGCAATTAAGATGAAAAGAAAAGCAGAAGAGACAAAAGGGTGATCCTTAAAAAAATCAAACCAAACAAACAAAACTGAAAGAAAAAGCCAGAATCAACAGTTCTCCAAAGAGATTTAGGAGTAAAAATTCAGATGACTTTCAATAGGAATTAGACTCTGAGGATGCGTCCACACTGTGAAATGGAGGGCCTGGTGATCATTAGCTCTGAAATGGGAGCAGCCTGGCTGGGCTTGCACCACACTGTACCCGAATTAGAGCAATCTGATCAGCAGTGACCAGAACGGGAAAGGCAACCCTGCTCTGCCCATGTGGATGGACTGGTTGGCGTCCAGGGAGCTGGAGGGTTCCCAGCACCAGGCTCCACAGTGTGGTGTAGGTGCCCCATGTCACTGAGATGCTTTGGAAGGTTCCACCGACACCTGCATTGCTTTCCTTGGCATGCTATACCTGCCATTTGGAACAGAAAAAAATGTAATGAGAGGGCAACTCAGAGCAGGAGATGACTGGAAATTTTCAGTCTCCTCTGTTACTGCCTCTGTATCTGTCTGGTGAGCTCTGGTTTTCATCCAAAAAACACAGCTCATGGTAGCTCAGAGGAGTGAGAAGTCTTAACTGGCATTGGTTAATGTTTCTTGAAGCTTGGAGAAAAGTATCCTTATCCTTAGTAGAGATGGGAAAAGAAGACAAAAATAACCTGTTGGAGGCACCTGCTTACTGCTACAACAGTGCAATAGATTGCTGTTGCACTTTGATAACAAGACTGTACAGGCAATATTATTTAGTCACTTCAGTTTTATATTAGACTATCCTGCCTTCTTCATAGGGAGAAAGCAGCAAATATGTTTTCTGCTGTCAGATGAATGTATCAGTATTATGAATCCTAGCTCCAGTCTCTTGACTGACTGACTGATCTGCTTCTGCAATGGAGCAAATATATTGTTTCTCTGAGCACTGGCTTTGAAAATGGCTTTTTGATTATTACTTTTATCCATATCCCACTAATTCACCGCCTTAAATTTATCTTTCCCTGTTCAAGAAGCGGTGAGTGTGCAGTCCTTTATATAAATGCCCATGTAAATAATTCCTAGTCAGCCTCAGTATTTCAGGGAAACCATATTTAACACTCCTTTAAAAGTCTATTCTTTTTCTCCAGCATGTCTTGGTGCTTAAATATATTTAACAATGACACTTTAGCTCTTGACAGTGGCGTTTCAGTGGCAGTGGTTTGCAGGTTGCTGGGAAATGGTGACATTTTTGGGCTCTTCAGGTGCAGGTGGCTGTACTGCTGGCCTGAGGGTAAGCAAGGAGATGTCCTCAAACACGGGAAGCAAGTGTGGATGCTTCTTGTTAGATACCCAATGCTTCTGCAACCTGCCCTTCCTAGGCTCTTTTTATATATTGAAGCCCTTTTTATATATTGAAGCCCTTTATATATTAAAGCTCTTTTTATATAGATATAGATATATTTATATATTGAATATATATTCTTTACACCTTGTGAGAAGAGAGTATATATTCTTCTCTCCCTGTTGCAGTTGGGAACCAAGGCACAAAATGCTGTAGCTCTGCACAAGTTAGGGAACTACCTACCTTCTACTTAGATGCTTCTTCTCACCTCTTTTCCGCAGTGCTATTGATCTAGGTGGGAATTAAGTACACAGATCCTTTGGAGGATGTGGGATTACGTAACTTGTTTCAGACCTGATGTGGAGCAACTTTGAGGAGGATGCTTGACACCAGGTCTTCTGAAAGTGTTGAAATGGGTTTTCTCCCTGCTGGAATAAGAGCTGATAATTGAACTTGTGCCTCAGAGGGACTTAATACTTCTTTAGAGAAGATAGTTGTGAGAAGAAAGAAGCGGACCACTGTGAAGCCATGCACCAAAGCTGAGCTGCGCTGGACCTGGGCGAGGGACCATCAGCTTCACACTTCTGCCAGGGCAATCTCTCCATGGCATGTTACCTCTCCCTTGATAACATTACTCTCATCCCTAGTGAGGTCAGGTGGCAGGGAGCCAAAACATAGCAGATATTGGCTGCAGAGAAAGCAGTTTGTCTTCTAGCTTTGGCCCGTCCACTCCTACCTTGCTTCTGACTTAGAAGCCCATGGATTTTAGAGAACTGGGTCTTGGTGGGCTCAGGAGAAGGAGGAGGCAGCCAAGACAAGGTGCTCAGTATCGCAGTCTGACCAGAGAGTGAGAGGACAAGGCTGACATCTTCTCCTGCTCCTTTTTTCCCATTGCATCAGAGGTGATCATTGGAGGCACTGTTAAGTTGCTAGCAGGTTTTGAGAGTTGTTGGGTTTTTTTTTGCCACAAGTAAGGCAGCTGCTGTCTCCATATGTAGACAAGAGGAACAAAGCTGAATCTTATCATTCTCAGCCAGCAGTCACTATGCTGACAGACAGATGCGTCTGATTATGGTCACTGATCTTGTATTTTTATTAACAGATACAAAATGACCAGTGCAAAGAGATGGAGTCCACAGCAGACAAGTGGGTGAAGCTGACAGACAACGGGGAATGGGGCTCTCATTCTGTAAGTGTGCAAAAAATTCCTTCATGAAGCTTTTTTCCATTTATAAATGTCTCTGATTTCCTCTGAGCAGACAGTGAACAAGGGCCGGATCCTGTGAATGCATCTGAAGAAGCACAGTTTTCTTAGTACTGAGAGCAAAGCCACTGAGATCTCTAAGAGGCTGATCCCAAAGCAAATGATATAGATGCAAGACAGTGTATTGATTTCCCTGGGCTTTGAATCAAGTGCTTTATGAGGTTAAATAGATTTATGCAAATCTGCATGCCACAGTCACTCTGCATGATTGTAATTGAAATCTCCTACAACAGTTGTTTGCTCATGAGAACACAAGATTATTCCCTGTTGCTCAGCAAAGTGGCAGGAGTGGTGTGTGTTTGTGGAGGCAGGCAGGATGGGCATTTTATTCTCAAGTGTGTGTAAAAAAGCTGGACTGCACCCAGCTTGTGCTCTGTGGTGACTTACCTGGTTGAAGAGAAAGCTCGCAGCACCAGGGTGGCACTGGTATGAGCCTGGCCACGCTGGGAACAGCAGACCTTTGGCTGGCCTGTGACCCAGCTGGCTGAGTTTGCTCCATGCACATACTGTGTGTAGAACAACTCATTAGCTCATGGTGATGCCTGGCTTCCACTATACCATCATACCCTAATTCCCAGAGCCATACCAGCAAAAGCCCAGCATAGGCGACATTATGCCAGAAATAAAAGGGGTTTTATAGGCATAGACAGCAGCCTGGTCTCTGTTTTCCATCCTCTGCTTATCCTCCTGGAGGAGAAACCATATTCCCGAGCCAGCCCTTGTTGGCAGTGCCTGTTAGCTCAGGAGCAAGCCCCGCGCGAGTCACATTGGAAGGCGGGAGAGCTGGGTGAGGAGGGGTGAGTGTCACGGGCTGAGAGGTAGGTCCAAGGCCAGGGCATCGACTTGGGTGAGCTGAGAGGTGCAGACAGTGTCTGCGTGGGAGATGGTGCCATCTGAGGTCATCATCTGGGATGTGCAAGTGTCTCCACTGTGAAGGTTGCTTGGATGCTGGGCTAAAATGTAGACACATGAGCTAGGTGAGATGACTATTCTGGCTCTCCTCAAGGCTTTTGTCTGCACTGCAAGTCCTGTTGCGGTGGCTTCTCTGAGCTCAGTTTTCCAGTTGCTGCAGCCTCTGCTTTCAGCATGCTAGTCCTGCTGCCCCAGAGCTAATGTTGGCTATCTCTATGCCACATAACGTGATGTTTGGTTGAATATGGTCCCAGTTCTGCTGTTACCTGCAGTAACCCAGCTCTCCTCTGCCCTCCTGGTTAGTAGTTGTTTGGGGAGTGGGGAACACAATATGCTGTATTTCCACTTTGCTGAATTTTGGATGCTTTATCCTGGGTGAACAAAAACTGTGGTCCTGCCAGGCCTGTACAGCACTGCTGTAAATCTCATTAGCCTGGACCTTTATGCACGTACAGCTTTGCAGGCCAGGCAGAGTCTTGGTAAACCTGCTACTTTTAGTGAGTAGAGTAATGCTGTAGTTACACAGGTGAGCTGAAGGCAGCAGGCTCCAACAGTGCTGCTGAAAGAAGTGATCCTGCCTTCCTCCTGCCCCTTATCCCAGCCATGGTGCCACCAGCCCACCACTCCTCTGTGCCAGCTTTGTGCAGCTGCTTGCTGAACCATGCCGTGAAGACAAGTAGGTCAAGGCAGTTGGAAACCAGGTTGTTTTCTGCATCTTATCTGCTGTTCAGGGACAGAAATGAGCAGGAGGGATGGGACTGCTGCTGGGGACATTCATGGTTTGTGCCTGGCTTGCTGATCATGATGCTGTAGTGTTAGATGCAGGCAGAGCTTGATTTTTAAAGCTGATAAACAAAACTCACTTGTGAGCCTGGATTTTTGAACTCTACGGCATGTTGGGTTTCTTTATAAAAGTGTATCTCAGAGCTTTAAAAACAAACGGATTGACTATATCTGAACACAGAGCTAGAGATAAACGCTTCTGAGTGCCAGGGCTAGCTGGATAAAGGCAGGAACAGCTTTCTCCCAGTTCTGCTTACAATAAGGTCAGAAAAAGCTCTTGGTGTTTTACCATAAAACTGGGGTGTTGAGAAGCTTTTTTATAAAGCAGTCTTTGGCACTCCTTAGAGATGTCTCTACAGCATCTGCCTAGCTGTCTCCCCATTACTTCTTGACTCCCTAAGCAGCTTAGGAGAAGCCAGGATTGCTGCTAGGATGCAAGAAATCTGAGTAATGGAAGAAATAAAACAATTTCTTGGTGAGGGGATGTCTGCTGACTGTTATGTGTGTTGTTGCAGGTAACTCTGAAATCAGGTAGCAATATATTATACTGGAGAACAACAGGTATTCTCATGGGGTCCAAAGTAGTAAAACCAGTTCTGGTGAAAAACATCACAATTGAAGGTAAGTGATATTTGCCTTTTAGGCCTTATCTCATTCTTTCGACACAGTGTTTGCCAAGTGCCATTTATACTGGTGTGTCTACAGCACCGAAGTGGCTTTTTTATCCCCTTTGTCCCTTGTCTCCGTCTCTAAAGTGTGGAAACAGAACAGCAAAGCTTCACGCCGTCAGGGAAAAGCTGAAAAATTAATTTAGCTGGTAAATGGTGCCATCTACTGGAGAACACTGGCTTAGCAAATGAAGAGAGGAAAAGGAATAAACTGGTTTTCTTTAATGTAGTAGAGAAAGACCATGCTTATTGGTTAGCCTCTCAACAGTGATAAATGGATATATAGCACATAACAGTGACAGTTTAATCACTACTTAAATAATTTAATTAATCTGGGCTTGCACTTTTGGTTCTGTTCTAAGTGTAATCAAACTTGGCGTGTCATGTAACGTTCTTACAAGGGTCAGAGTTGCACTGAGGAGCAGAGATTAAAGACCTAAATTATGAGTCAGCAAAGCCAGTGTCCAAAGTGAGTGGTGAAAGTCTGTGATTTTTAAGCTGTGGTATGCAGCCGGCTTGCTTTCCCTCATAAGCAGGTAGGCATTAGTTACAGCGCATACTTCTCTGTACTTCAGTGCTTTACCTGTAATTTATCTTACAGGAGTTGCATATACATCTGAATGCTTTGCATGCAAGCCTGGTACCTTCAGTGACAAACCAGGTTCATCTGGCTGCCAGGTGTGTCCAAGAAATACTTATTCTGAGAAAGGAGCTAAAGAGTGCACCAAGTGTAAAGAAGAAATGTATTATGCAGGTACATAAATCAAACGGGTTAAGCAAAACCAGGAGAGTCTGAGTACGTAAGGTCATAAGCTGTTCCTGCGTGCAAATGTGAGAATGGTTTTATGCAACAATGAAGTTTAGTCTCCAGTTGATATGCAAAGGGGAAATGAAGATGGGAATTCCCAAAAGCTGCGGAGGGCACATATATACATAATGGGCCACAGTCAATCTTGGCTAAGGTCATCTATATTAACATGAAGAGATGGACAACTTTATGACCTCGAAGGGAACAGGTCTTCTGAAGGATAATAACAGTCATGCTATGCCCTCTCGTGGTAATTTTTGTTATCTGTTGGCAATGACCTGAATTGACTTCATCACTGCCTTCAGACTTGTCATGTTGTGAGGAATCTGCTTTGCAAATCCTCTCCCAGCCTGTCCCTGCCTCCTGTGTGGTTGGAAGATGTGGTGATCTAGTTGCAAACCCTAGTCCCCAAATCCTCTGCATTCCCAGCTGTGGTTACCTGGTGATCATCAAATCACATGGGCGCAATCCTTTCTTCGTGGTTGAAATGTCTTCAGTTTTCTTTGTTGTAGTTGTTTTGTAAGAAAGTTTTTGAAGAATCAGTTACTGACCATAGCACCTGCTATCACAGATTATGGCAAATGCTTGGGAACCTGTGCCTGTGCTCATGATGGGAATGGAAATTTTGCAAAAATATCTGTGGAGAGGAAAAATTGGGCCAGTGTTGGAAGGAAGTTTCTAATGGGTTAGGGTGGTTTTGTTCCTTATCAAGTAAGAACATATTTTCGTGCTTGGCAAACTACATAAATTACTGCTTGAAGGTGAAGGGGTGGGGTGAATGTTTGGGTGACTCCATGGTTATACTGAAACAATGAATTTCAGTGTGACAGTGCAAGCATAGCTGGCATTTTTCCTGTTCTCCTGTTTCAGTTCAGGGGAAGGTTTATGTAGACTCTATTAAGAGTTTGATTTTTCATTCTCATTTAGTATTTTTCTGCTGACTCACTTTAATCTCCAGATTTTAAGCTTATTACGGTTGTTTCAAGGGACCATTTGACAGTTTAACATCCTGTTCCTCATCCTTTCTTTTTAGATGAGGGATCCAGTGAGTGTATAGAGCGTCCTCCATGTACAAACAAAGACTTTTTCCAGATCCATACTCCATGTGATAAGGAAGGAAAAGTAAGTAGAAGGCAAGATACTATTTTTAAGCTCATTGAGCTTACTGTGATCTCTTGATTTGAAAACAAGATAGGGTTTCTAGGCATCTCTTTCCCAATTGCTTTCCCAATTTTACTTCCAGCATTGAATATTTCTGAGGCCTTGTCCTTTAGCTGCCTTCTCTTCAGCATTTATTGATTTGTAAGAATCTGCCTGTCATGGGTCTGCTTAAGGGATCTGTCACTATGAAATGCTAAGCTCCTTGCACTTGCAATTATTCTGATTGGGTCACTGATGCTGTCCCCATGCTCATAAAAAAACAACAGGGTTGGAGCACAGGATGAACTACTGTCCCAGAATAAACCCTACTGTTTAGTTGTTAGCAATCTTTCTTGGCATACTTTTGGCTTGTGACAACTTGCCCTGTCCCAGCAATGCCCAGGCATGATTCGGGTCCTACCATGGCACAGGAGCATTGGACATGACAATATATTCAGGCGGAAGAGTGTTTGGCTGCATAGGTATGATGCGTGTATCATATCCCTTAGTTTTAGCATCAAAGAAGAACCTGTGATCTTTTGAAATAATGGTATATACATAGTTTGGGAAAATTCATGTGCAGCAGCAGAGCTTAGCTGCTAATCATATGCTTGCCTCACGGGATGCCTCGAACCACTTGGACTCTCAGTAGATTGTTTCACCCAGATCTTAGATCCTCTGGGTGTCCCATAGAGGGACCTGCTGGTGGAGCAGCCTGGCTTTGGAGCTCTCCTGCCCTTTGTCCCAGCAGTCAAGAGGGGATTTTGATGGGATTTGGAGAAGAAACTCCTATTTACTGGCATACGGAGCCCACAGAGGTCTGGACACATGGTCAGGCTTGTTTTGTCTCTTTTCTTCCCTTTCCCAGCTCTCTTAGATACGGATGGGTTGGCAAGTAGTCAAAATCCACAGCACCTGTAGGTTGCTGGCCTAGTATTTGCTGGCAGGATGGAGTATTTTGGAGTCTCCTGGTCAGCCAGTTCCAAAATGCAGCTGAGAGTTCCTGTGCTTTAATATGAAGCATCAGTGAGTTTAGCCCCAGAGCTGGCAGGCTCTACAACCTTGATTCACTGATTCTTGCTCCACTAACTACCTGCAATGACTCGAGGAATTAGCAGCAATGTTCACTGCTACACCCCCAGGTACTGCTTTAATTGCAGCCTCCTGTGGATTACCCTGTCACTGCCCTGTGCAATTCGAGGCTCCCTGGCATTGAATAGGTTCCTACTGTTGACCCTCTTCCTGCCTCCTCAATGGCCTTTCCTTTCACTGATGGGCATCATCAGAATACAAAGTGGGGCTTTCCGCAGACACCTTTCATCTTCCAGTTGCAACAACAACATGTGTCATAGATGCACAGATACTGGCTGGGTTTTCAGGACTGTTTTCACCATATAGTGCTCTGCATCTGTGGAAATTGGTCCAGGTTTGCCATACTCCCCAGCCATCTCTCCATGTGATGCAGCTCAGTGAGAGGGCCTGACTCTGCAGCCCACCTTCAGGTGAACAGTGGCTGTAAAGTACTAGCCTAAAGGCCTATTGATCTGTGGCTTACTAAAATCAGCCAGGTTTTTCACTGGACATTAGATTGTTGTCTCCCTCCTGCCATCTCCACTCAATGCGTAGAAGGGGCCTCAGGAGATTTAGGCACTTGACTCCTGTTGCCTTTTCACCTACCTACTGCTTTAAAAATCCCAGGCTGATTGCTTCAGCCCCAGCCTCACCTGCATGGCTGTGGGCACTCTGACCCTTTTCTCTCTTCTCAGATGCAGTAGGATTGCTTTAGCATTGTATTGGGTCTGGCTGAGATGGAATTAATTCTCCCCATAGCAGCCCTCATAGTGCTGTGTTCTGCATTGGTA
>JANZLQ010000005.1:8449156-8494334 GCA_026212715.1 Elanus axillaris
TGTCCAACTGAGGAGGGGGAGTGATAGAGTGGCTTTGGTGGGCACCTGGCGTCCAGCCAGGGTCAACCCATCACAAGCATGTACAACGTGTCTGAGCTCTGGGCAACCACACAGGTACTTTGCCAGCTCCTGAGCCTTTTTATTTTAAATGCTGTGTACCCTGATGCTGCTGAAGCATTTCTGGAGCAATACTCCAGAAAATCCTCTTAAGTGTTCAGGAGCAGCAAGGACAGGCTGACCCGTAAGGGACAGATGCCACTCTGACAGCAGGAGCAGTCCTACAGTACCTGAGCAAAGCAGACCCAGCGTCAGCAGCCATACTCAGCCAAGGTTGCCGGACAAGTCCATAGTGATGAGGCATGACCAATGTCAAGCTGGGATATCAGGTCCATGGATCAGTCAGGGTGTGGGTCAACCAGGGTACATGACCTGGAACAGGCATGGCTGCAACACAGCACAGGCAGGGACAAAGGGTGAGAGCCTCAGCTTAATTACAGCTTGCAGGAGCCGGGGCCTGAGCCTGCACTGAGACTTCTTCCAGCTTTTTTTTCAAACTGTTTCAAAGATGATCAGTACTTCTTGAAGAGCTCTGTGTTATCAGAGGGCTAAGCTTGAGCGCAAGCAGCTCAGTGCCCAGGATTGGCAGGGGCATGTGCTTAGGGCCCTGGGTCAAATCCATAAGGTGAAATCTCCCCTGCCAAGCTCTGACCTCAAAGTTCCCTGATTGGGACCAAAGGGTGGAAGTACCCAGAGCAAGACCTGTGGCTGAAGTCTTGCCAGTTGGGTTTCTCGGCTCTGGAACTCAGCTAATTTTCATCTTGAGATCTTAAACCCTTTCAGGGATAGACCCCAAGTCAGATGAATTTTACAACCCATGTTCAGGGGTGATGCATCTTGCCTAAGCCTTTTCCTTAAGACAGAAAACTTGCCTCCTCAAAGAGAGGTGATGACGAGAGGCGATACCATTGTATATGATAATGGCAAGGACTGACTCATGTTAGTTTTCATAAACTGCTCCTTATGTGATGTGGAGGAACTGGAGAGGGGTTGGGAGAGCTCCTGTGTGGTTTTGGCATTTGCTTAGTAAGTGAAAATGGCCAGAGAGAAATTGAGGACTTTTCAAAGAACAGGCCAGTATGGAGAAAAATTGCAAAACTTGTAGTGTTCTCTGCTAACAGATGCCTTCCCAATAAAGGGATTTTATAAAGCAGAAGTTATGTTTGGGGTTACTATGGTCAAAATGCACAGATTGCTTATGCAGTTGTTAGAATTATTTATCTGACATTCCTCAGAAAAATTTTCATGGGAAAATTCACTAGATAAATAAGAAAGTATAGTAGTAATTGTTTTAAGCTTCACATTTTTGCTTTGCTCTTAAGGTCTGATATCTTGGAATTGCCTGCGAACCCAATCACTTCTGTTTCCCTTCTCCACCCTTCCCTTTATTGTCCTGGATGTGCAAGGTCTTTTTTTTGGCCTAGAACATTGGGAATACCCTAATTTCATTTACAAGAGGGATCTTGATTGATGCATCTAGTCCTAAAGCTTTGTAACACACCATGCGAGCTCAGTGTCTTCTCCTTCCAGACTCAGATCATGTACAAATGGATTGAACCCAAGATCTGCAGAGAGGATCTCCCCGATGCACTGACCCTACCTCCTTCTGGCGAGAGGAAGGATTGTCCACCTTGCAATCCTGGCTTTTACAACAATGCCTCATCTTCCTGTACTCCTTGCCCACCAGGCACATTTTCGGATGGGACACAGGGTAGGGGTCCACAAAAAAATTGCTTGTGTCCCCAAAAGCAGTTGTCTGCTTGCATGTGACTTAGTTTAATGACACATCATCATAAGCCAGAGTTCATTTTGCATAAAACACTTCTTAAATAACTTTGGAGAGAGGGAGTTGGATATCTGTTTTCTCTCTGAAGTCCTTTCTTATCAGGGATTGCTGCTCTAAGTTGGCCTGCTGTGTTCTGGATGCATTTCTTGGCTGATATAAACATCCTGAGGGTTATTTTAAGGGATTCTGAGATGGGAATCAGAGCTTTTACAGTCAGCAATTCCTCTACATCCATTTTCTTGTCCATGCCAAGGTCTTCTCTGTGAAAATCTTATTTTAAGCGCTGTCAGATGAGTACCCTGCCAACATTGTCTACCCTAAGCTCTGGCTTGTTGATTCTGAGATGTAGTGGCCCAGTGGTCACCTACAGCATTTTGTGGCAACTCATGTTTACCAGTAAGAGCAAACCTTCAGCTGAAGCCATTAAAAACAAAGTGTGACTTGGGAGATCAGTTGCAGATTACTTACCATGAGGTTATGATCTGCAGTTTATAAAATGCTGGTCTTGTTTCCACTCTTCTGGTCCTGATAAGTTTTGGCTAATTATAAAGAAAGAAGTTAATTTATTTGCTTATTACTTGCACCAGAGAATAAAATTAATATATATCTTTGAAATGCGCTTTGGCCGTGTGATTTCCTTTTCCTGCCCTCTCGCCCTGTAGAGTGCAAAGCCTGCCCTGCTGGGACTGAACCAGCTCTTGGGTTTGAGTACAAGTGGTGGAACATCCTACCAGGCAACATGAAGACGTCTTGCTTTAATGTTGGCAACTCAAAGTGCGATGGGATGAATGGTGAGCCAAACTCCCTGTGTTGATATGTGCCTGTCTTTCTCCTGCGCTGATCACTGTTGTAATGGAGCACGCATCAAAATGAGTACGCTCTTTGCCGCCTGAGTCACAAGACAGTTTCCCCCCTTTTCTTTAATTGCACCAGGCTTGAAATTTCCTGTAGGACGCAATGTCACAATATCATAAAGACGGAATAAAAAATCTCTTGTACACCTGAAGAGGGCAGGAGCTAAAGCCTATGTGAAGTCCCCTCAGCCAAGAACCTATCCCACTATAGACTTTGATGCATCTGAATATCCACACTGAAAAAACCACAACTACTTGACTTCTTTTTAGTTTATCTCCTTTCATGTTTTGTGATAACTATGCCTGTGGAGGTCACACATAATTCTTTTGGAACACTTAATTAAAGTCTGTGATTTTGTTCATTTAGCACTGACAGGTTTGTCTCTGCATGTGTGCTAATATTGCAGCAGAGAGCAGTCACAGCTCACCAGTGAAAATGATCCCATTTGGGACTTCCCCCACCTCCAGCCTTCTCTGAAAGATTTTCCTCAGTCTGATCCACCCTGTCAGGCTGGTGTAGCTCAAGCTTTCAATTATGTGTATTGAGCAGAGGGGCACTGAAGTATATGCTTAACATTTAACACATACATTCATTGATTCATCTGTTTTAAGGCTGGAAGAGATCAGATGGATCATCCCCCTTGAGCTGCACAGCACAGGTCAGGGAATTTCAATTGCTTTGCTGGTTTCAAGGTGATATCTACCTATAAAATCAGCAATTCATACAATTACTAAAATTTTTCATTCAGAAGCATTATTTAACTGCTCTATAGTTTATAACAGGTGTCTTTAAAATGTACTAAAGTGCTAAATTGCTTAAACAAGTATGGTAACATAGAAATTTTTTTGCCATATGACCCAGAAGCCATCAATTTCTTGAATTTTTTTTTGGTTTTTTTTGTCCTGTGAAGGTTGGGAGGTGGCTGGTGATCACATCCAGAGTGGGGCAGGAGGCTCTGACAATGACTATCTTATCTTGAACCTTCACATCCCAGGATTTAAGTAAGGAACAGGATTTTTTTTTATCTATTTCTCATTTCTATCTGTCTCTTACACCCATTGAACATTACCCCTGGAATGAACTGAGTTTTCCTTTCTGAAGTGCAGTGATGTCATGAATGAGAGACAAGAGGAAACTTTGATTTCATCCCTGTGTACCCAGTCAGCCCATTGCAGCAGACGATTCTCTAAGACCTCAGTTTTTAGCAGTGTTTGCTTCAGTCCGAGATGCAAGCTGGTTGGCTGCCTGGAAGCTGAGAAAAGATACTCCTATCCTTCTGTTTCTAAATTATCCCAAAGTAACCAGCTAAACCTGCCTTGGGGTGGATACTGGTGCCTGCCCTGAAGGTATTTTACAGAAACCCAAGTTACTTTGTGCTGTGGCTCTGGGCAGCCTGCACAGTCTGTGCTTCCCCCGGAGCCATTGGAGAGATGCAGGCACTGCAGGAGAACAGGACATCTCACCTCTCCTGGACCCTTAGACAGGATGAAAGAGGTGCTTGTGTCTCTTTGTTAGAAGAGGGAGCTTAGACTCCTAGCTCGGACCAGGTGCCAAATATTAAAACAGATAATGTATGGCAAAATGAACCTCACCCCCCCTTTGCTGTATCTCAGCTGAGGGGGTTTGTGACTTCTTACACCCAGTGAGCAAGCCCTGGTTTTTATTTTACAGTATGGGCAAACAGAATTAAAATAAAGGCAAAGCAAGAAACATATGAGTGGAAAAGCTTGGTGTGTCCCAGTTTACTGTTTAGTACTTTGCAGGGGAGCACCCTGAATACTTCTGGTTTACATGAAACTCCTGAAAGCATCTCCCACCAGTGGAGGGAAGAAGCAATTAAATTGGTGTAAATCACTTAAAGCACGTAAGGCATTGAAGTGATAAGATTCCCTACCAGTATGGTCAAATTTGGGTGCTGATTATAAGAAGGGAACTGTACCATAAAGAAGTTAGACGCTTAAAAATTAACCCTGCTGTGCCCAATACCCAGTGCAGAGCTGCCGTGCAAACCTGGCCTCCTCAGTTCTGCAAGGGCAGGTTTTGTGTGACAGGACTTTGATGGTTTCCTCACTGTACGAAAAGCAATTTGAAGGATTGACTGCTGCCTGTCTGGAGAGCACCTTGTAAATGTTTTGTTCCTTCTCTGCTAAACAGACCTCCGACATCGGTGACAGGAGCAACTGGGTCAGAACTAGGACGGATTACTTTTATTTTTGAGACCATCTGTTCAGCAGATTGTGTGCTGTACTTTATGGCGGTAAGTGAGACCTCTCTCTCCATGACTGAGGACTGAGCCTGGTATTCCACATCATTTTAATACCTCTACATAGGTGTGATTAGTTGCACTTGATTTATTATGACTAAGATTAAGTATGACATTAGTTTAATATCTGCTGTGCCCTTGCAGGAAGGATTTAATGAATGACCTAGCAAAATTCCTCCACCATGTGAGTTGTGAACCATTCCTGGTTATCCGTTTATTTTAAAAGAAATCATTGGACACCAAAGAGCCAATTTTCCCCTGTTAATCCAAATGGTAAAATTCTCAGTGTCTCTCGTGCAGTCGAGTTAGCCTCCAGAAGTTTAACAGAGTCACAAGTCAAGATGTGGGACAGAGGGATGGGAAATGGAAAATTTGGAAATTTAGACTTGATCCTGTGAATGACCTAGGGGATCAGTAGGGCAGCAGGCAAATATTTGTTTGTGAAAGCAAAGTGCTGTGGATTTTTTTACTTTCGTCATCGGCTTATTGAAAGGCCATCAGCTGAGGCAGTTAACTGTGTCTGCGATGGCTCCCTCACCCCTTCTGTTGCAAAGGGAAGCTGGTCCATTTTTGTATTTAGTGTACTTTAAAGAAATCTGCTCTTAATTTCAAGAGAATTAAATGGAAGTTAGGTGGTAATTTAAAGGAATCTGCCTTTAGTGATAATTTAAAGGCATCTGTTTTAAAGGAAAGCATCTTTCATTGGAAATTTACAGCTGATGGAGAATAAGAAACATGAACCTAGACTGAACAGGTTTTTCTCATGTACTTTGACACTGTATTGTCGGCTTCAGTTCTGTTTCACTAGAGACACCAACAAAGTGGGTATCTGAAGATGGCAGAAACTACAATTTTTCTCTGCATTTTGGCCTTCCCCTTTCCATGCTCTGGTACCCACATGTTTTATACATAAACAGAATTCCAAATCTGAAAGAACCACTGTGTTGGATCTGTCCTCTTAACATTTATAACCTGCTACAGGACTTTGAATTTAACTGCTGTGTTAACTAGAGCATCTTTTGGAATAGACATCCATTCTCAATTAAAAAATTGCCAGTGGTGGAAACCAGAATAAATATGCTTGCTCTCCTTTATTAAGCTTTAAATGCAACTGTAAAGTCCTTTATATACATTAATCTCTATACTATAAACCACTGGTGTTTAGTGTATTATGACCACACTTACAATTTCTTTAAAAAATGTTTGTGTCCATTTTATAGGATGTTAATCGAAAAAATACCAATGTGGTGGAATCGTGGGAAAGAAGTAAAGAGAAACAATCCTACACCCACATAATTTCCAAAAATGCTTCCTTCACGTTCACCTGGGCCTTTCAGAGAATAAACGAGGGCCAAGATGTAAGTACTTCTTTAGGTATAGGGCTTTACAACACAGCTTTCCTTGGGCACTCAGCGCCAGAGCTCTTGCTCTCCATTGAAACTCATAGGCTTCTTGTAAGGGATGAGTGGCTGTCCCCATATAGCAGCCCCTGGGAGGCAGCTGTGGATAAACCATCCATGCTGAAAGACAGACACATGCGTAAATCAATCCTTGAGTTGGTGCACTGGTGCACAGAGTTGTGGTAAGTGTCAAAATGCAATGGCGTGATGACACCAGCATTGTTTCCTTGGCTCTTGTTCCAGAGCAGACAGTTCATCAATGACATGGCAAAGATCTACTCCATTACGGTGACCAACGCAGTGGATGGAGTTGCCTCTTCTTGCCGGGCCTGTGCGCTGGGCTCGGAGCAGTCTGGCTCATCTTGCGTGCCCTGCCCGGCAGGACATTACATTGAGAAGGAGACCAGCCAGTGCAAGGAGTGTCCAGCCAACACCTTCCTGTCCATCCACCAGGTCTACGGCAGGGAGGCCTGCATCCCATGTGGGCCTGGCAGCAAAAGCACCAAGGTACAGAAACCAAGTGTCTCTGAGTCATGGGCAGACAGGTTTTACTGGGATATGAGCACTCAAAGGGCCAGTTTTAGTGGTTTCCTACAGATATGTGCCTTGTGAGCGTTGGGGTATAATTAGAACCAATGATCCCACTCTTCCAAATATGTCCCTAGTCTAATTTCTGTTTGTAAATATGCAATGAGAAGATAAAGTTGACCACACCAGCTCAAAGAAAGGTTAATTTCAGGAAGCTGTACTGGGGACAGTGTAAGAACAGGGCAAGCATGTATGTTACTTCCACCTAAAACTGTCCTAGACTCCTGCTGCCTTAAACTTAGCTGGTTCCTCATCTGGATGATGTTTCTGTGCCTTTAGAAACCTGTAACAAGTTCCTCTTATGTGAAATTACCCTTAAGTCCAGATAAACATTTATGAAGTGCAGCATTCTTTGGCAAGAAGCTGCACAGGAACTTGAAGAACTGCTCAGTTTGTTCATATTCTGCCTGTCTTCAGCTGGGTTCATATCCTGTCCCTGTGTCTTGAAGTGCTTCTTGTGTTTAGTTTGCAAGATGCAGGTGTAACTGAGGCCATGTTCTGGTCTAGCTACAGGGCTTTAAGCTGGGACACTGGGATCCTAAAAGCACCCACAACAGTACAAACAAGAAACGCTGCATTTTCTTGGCTAATGCAGCAGACAGCAGAAAGGCCAGGCTTAGGGAATGTTAAAGTCCTGATATGTGAATGCAAGGGACTGAAACAGGAATGGGAATTCTCCCAAGGGAAAGGTGACAGGAATAAGACAAAGTTCCCCTCCATCCTTTACAAGGCAAGCAGTCCTGTCTGCACCTGCTTGCTTTAACTCCCAGGTGAATGGTTTGCTGCTGGTCTATAACTGCTCTTTAATGGATGCCTCTCCTTTTCTGAAGGACCACTCTGCCTGCTTCAGTGACTGCCTGGTGTCGTACATCAAGGATAATCAGAGCCTGAATTACGATTTTAGCAACCTCAGCCAGGTGGGCTCGTTGATGAGCGGACCCAGCTTCACCTCCCGAGGGACCAAGTTCTTCCACTTCTTTAACATCAGCCTGTGTGGGAATGAGGTGAGCTCAGCTGGTGTTGAGGGTTGTGGGGATTAACCAATTTTCTGTCCATGTTGATACTCTGTGGGATCACACTGGGACAGGACGAGGAGTCCCCTGCAGCTGAGCTGTCACCGACACTGCAAACACTTCCCTCTGGATCTTGCTCAGCAGTGCAAGAGGACTTTTGACAGCCAAGTGATTTTCCAGAGCAAAGATGACAGTGGTTTAGGCATAAGTAATGCTCAGAAGAAAAAACCCTGTCACGTCCCTACCTTTTCTTAGTTCTTGTGCCTTCAGATCACTTGGGTCACAACCCTGACCTTTTTGTGCTGCCACCAAGGAACTCAAGTGAAGAGTCTGAGTCTTTCAGTTGCCAACTTCTTTCTATATGTTACCCTTGTGACTTGGCTGGAGATGCTGCTGTCAGCAGAGCCCCTGGTCACACTGCTCTCTGCCAGTGGCTGAGGTGCCCATTGCTGACTTTGATTGCAGCCTTTTAAAGTGGTGGAAAAATGTGTTTAGTCCATGAGTGCAAACAGTCTCCACCCCAGAGTCAGGATTTTTCTGTCTGGGGCTTGGACAATACCAGAGCATGGTGTCACATACATAAATTGAAGTTTCGGACCAGTACCAGTGATGTGTATTGTCCCATGAAAGCCAATACATGTAGTTTACGTATTAATGTTCAGCCCTGTAAAGTTCTGAAGTTTCTTTCCATGTACCAAGAGGTTTGCATGAGTCGAGGCAAATGATTAGTCACATTTCTTTACAGTGTTTTATATACTTTTAGGCTTAAATGTGTGTACCACCTGGATTAGAGCTGTTGACAACTAGATTCTCAAAGGTACAGATATGCTCACTCCCCTGTGGATCTGGTCTTCATTTCCCCAAACTACTAGAATGGTACTACAGTACTACCAACCATATGGTTAGGTCGTGAGTGCTTGACATTTTGTCAGGACAACTAAGTCTGGTGATTTTTGCTGTTGCTCTGAGATTCTACCACAGGTCTTGACATGTGACATTAATGCAGCCTTGAAGGCTAAACATCCATTTAGGGATTTCATGTATTTATGCTTTGAAAATATTTTATCTGGATTAAATCTCAAATAAAGAGGTATTCTAAATATATTATTTAAAGGCAAGGGAAATATGGTTTTCCTTTGCAAGCCATTTTATTATGCTCTGCAAGTAAACACTGTGCTGTAAAGATAAACAGAGTGCTTCGTAGCACAGGTTTCTGATAAGACATGTACCAGAGGTGACATCGTGTTTCTGAGTCTGTACAAGGCTTTAATCATGATGGCACAGTTTGTTGTTGCAATTTGTCCTTCTCGTGATAGAAACATCAAGCTGTTTCTAAGGTGCAGTAATGAAACTCATCCAGTTTGCAGTCTCTCCTTTCCCAAACTTCTTCATGTCTTATCAGCAACCAACTGCTTCCTCATTTTTTCCTGATTGTCCACAGGGGAAGAAGATGGCTATTTGCACTGACAATATCACGGACGTTACTCTGAAGGACATGGTTGCAGAATCAGAAGATTTTTCCAATTTTGTGGGAGCTTTTGTCTGTCAGTCCACCATCATCCCGTCAGACAGCAAGGGTTTCCGAACAGCCCTGGCTCTGCAATCCAACAGCCTTGCTGACAGGTTCTTAGGTACGTGGTTTGTCTTCTGCTTATAGTTATCTTGCGTGTACTCTCATGTATTTAAGGCTGCAGAGTAAATCCTTCTCAGCTCAGCAGGGCTTCACTGGGGGAAGAGTGAAGGGGCAGCCCAACATTCAGTCCCACTTTGTTCCTGAGCTGTGAAGCAGATCTGGGCAGATGCCATTGCCTTTTGCTGCTGTTTCGGTTCAGCTGATGGCTGAAGAAGAGTAAGGGCTGCCCCCATTCTTTGTTTTCTATGCCAGTATTACACACTCTTCCCTGTCTCTGGTCTGGTGGGTCCCATGGTGCATAGAATTTCAGCACAAAAATCTGGAGAATGTAATTAAAAAGCACTGGTTTTCTTTCTTGTTTCCTACCCACCTCATGCAGGGCAAGACCAATCACCGTATTAGTCACATTAGTCCAAGTGTTTCTGCCCACGCCAAGTGCCCACTTGGGCAATTCCAGAAGAAGCTGGTGCTGGGACATAATTAGGCAAGAAAGGAGGAGGCTTAGGGCAGCATGGGGCCATGCACATCATTAAGTCTTGCATTGCTCTGGCTCACAAGTTCCCAGAGTCTGAGGCCAGATTAGACAATGAAGTCATTTAGTCTGCTCACCTATCCATTACAGGCACCGAGTGTTTGTACTTTCTCCCTGGCACTGAGCCCAGAAACTCATGTTTGACAAAAGCATGTCTTTGGAAGAGCATTCAACCTGGACTTTTAAGACAGCCAGAAATAAAAGTTTTCCACAGTCATTGGTATTTTTTTCCACTGGTCAAACACCACCTCTGTATTTTGTTTTAAAGCAGACTTGTTTCCTGATTGAATTTGCCTGGCTTCAGTTTTCAACTCTCGCTTCTTGTTATTCTTTCTCTGTTTCACACCCACATTTTCCTCCTTGGAGAAATATTTTGTGTAAGGAATCACCACACCCTCCCCAGTCTCCTCTTGTGATAAACTAAGTAGACCAAGTTCTTCTAAGTCTCTTGCTATCATATGTACCTCTCAAGCATCTTAATAAATTTTGAGGCTATTTCTGCAGCTTCTGTAACTTGTTACTGTATTTTCTTAAAGCATGGGCATCAGAATAGGATAGTATTCCGCTATTCAATTCACTGTAATGACAATAAAAATCACTTCTGTATTTGTATTTACATGCAAAGATGGAATCCCTGTGTCCTTCTTTCTCCAGACTCAGGGGATTTCATGATGGCTTCTAGGATCTGATGCCCACTCTAGATCTTTTTTTCAGAGTTAGTTTCCAAGGGAAAACCTCTCTTTCTTAGGACTGGCCTTCACCCCTTGCTGCACTTGTCTGCACTAGAATATGTTTATTTTGATTGGGACCAGCTTAGCAAGTGAGTCAAGTTGTCCCATGTTTTATTCCTCTTCCTCTTAATCTTTGTCTCATCTACACACTTTGTCAACAGTGATTATATAGTTACTTGCAGATCCCTGATGATAATCATGTATTTTGGGTCTCCAATATCAATGCCTAGGGAAGCCTAGAGACATACCATGTTTTATGACAATTTCCCATGGTCAGATAATTTTATAATTAGCTAGTTAAATAATTTTTAATCCAGAGCGTGCACTTAATTGATATTACACTGCTGTTTAATTAGAATCTCATGTGGTAATTAGTGAAATAGTTGATAAATTTACATAATCTTCTTTAGCAGCCAAATTCATCAGCACTCAAGGAATGAAATCAGATTTGTTCAACAAGAGCTGTTCTCCATAAATTCATGTTGACTGTGACTCATAATGTATCTATCCATTAACTGAAACCCATCTTCCACTTACCTGTTATTTTGCCTCATCGTTTTAGCCACATTGTTATTTGGCTCACCATATCCTCTCTCCATCAGTCTTTTGACATTTCGCTATTATTAAAAGCTCTTTAAAGGTCACTCTTAGGCATGGCTTTGCTAGTTTATAAACATGCATGCCAAGTAGATGCCAATATCCTTTCCTACTGCTGAAGGAATGAGGTGTTCAGTCATTGTCTTGGAAAGCAAGGAGATAGGCCTGATTTTTTCCTAATACAGAGAAAAGATATCAAGCTCTTCCACTGCCTTTTATTTATCACAATCGTTACATTTTAAAATGGTTGGAGTTTGCCCTTCCTATCCATAAGATGTACACTTTTTTTCTAGTATTTCTAAAAAAGCTCCAAACTTGTAATTTTTCTAGTGCTGCCAAACACAGGCTTTTCCCTGAAAGTCTTTAGCATCCATTATCATTTTTCTGTAACTCATAACTTTTGATTTTATTTGATTTTCTCTTCTCCCTCCATTAAGCTTGTTTTTATTTGACATTGACAAATTTGACATTTATTTGACATATTGACAAAGAAAAACATTAAGCAATGGGTTTTGTTTGATTGCTTTTTAATCACTGTTCTGATCCAAAGTGGACTCTTAGTCAAAGCTATTGTCATTCTTGCAAAAGTCATTGTGGCCTTTTAGCCATATAATTAATATCCTCTTAAGAATGACATATTTTTTTTTTCCTCACTCCATTTTGCTTCTAGTGTTCTTATTTTTGAGAAAATTCAGTTTCAGATGCTATGTCTGCTGTACTGCATATTGGATGGGAATATTCTCTCATCGCCTCTGTTGAATATAATAAGGTCCCTAGGAGCTATCATCTTCCAGTCTAGTGAGTAACTAATCTCTGTCCGTTGTGTCGCAATCCAAATTTAAGTTACCCTTTGTTCAATGCAATGTCTTCAATGAGAGGAATTGATCATCTCTGCTGATGTCAGCATATGTTCTCAGAATGGAGGCCCCTTCGAGATAACCTGACATCTTTCTGCACATGCTCCTGATGGTTGCTGCAGCACAGCTCATTTTGTTCTCTCTGTTGACATGATGCTCTGTAGATATCCCTCACCTGCAAGCCCTCCTGAACAGTGTTATTGAGCACATTGATCCATGTGCTTTCACAGTCCCAGGCTCTGACTTGTCCTACACCAGGTAGTATTGTCTAGTGCAAAGTGTCACCTTCATTATCTACTATATTTACCTAAAAGGGTTATAACCAGACATGGATTTTCCAGCTGTGTGAATCATCCTCCCAAAGGTAATGCCAGTCAAGCCAAAGTCAAGTCAAAGTCCTAAGAATTCAGCTAGGGGGTCTGAACTGTTGCAAGAACAAGTGGGAAACTTCTTTTCTTCAGTCTTTTCCATCTTCCCACCTGTTGCTGGCTGCTACCACTTTTTCTTGTTCTAGCAATTTTTCACCTCACTGGAAGGATGCAGACTGTCCCATTTGTACAGCTCCCTCTTCTTCTGAAATGTTGCAGTGCAGCACCAATATTTTCTGTCTTCTTTGGTTCATGGGGTTGGAAGGATCTCTAAGAACTTTGGTTACTTGAATTTTCCTCTTTTTCAGCTTTTCTCCAAAATCCATGCAGACCTGTGTAACCTGTGTTGTTCCACACAACAGCCTGTCATTTGTTCAAAAATGTGCCATTAAGGCTTGCCTAAGACTCCATAACCCTTCTGAATCTTGTGTCTTTCATTTTTTTTCCCACAGTACTGCAGATTGCTCAGGCCGTTACATGGTTATGATGTGTTAGGGTTATACATTCAAGGCATATGCTTTGAGCAGTTGTTTGGATCAGATATCTTCACCGGTCCTTTCCCAACCTAAATTATTTTATCATTCTGTAATATCCCATGGTTGCTTTAAGTTCATACAGAAGAGTAAAACTTATTTACACTGGTGTTGTTTTATTAATTTTTTGTTTCGTTATGTCTATGTGAGGAAATCAGACTGTATGAGAAACATACAAATCTGCAAAATTCAGTTAGAATAGAAGAAAGTATAGAATGTATAGTAATGTCATTAAATGGCAGTGTGAGACCCATACCTTTCAGACTGAGAAAATGTTATATGTGAACCCCTCAGAAATCGATTCTTAGCTTGTTCATGGGTTTTTTTGTTTGTTTTGTTTTTTTTTTTGTTGTTTTTTTTCTTCTTCTCAAATTTTAGGAGCTACTGTTGAAACAATGCTGGAAAATATCAGCATCAAGGCAGATGTGTTTCCTCCCTCTCCAAGCAAAATACCCGATGTGCATTTCTTTTACAAGTAGGTAAAAAATACTGTTTATTGGGATGTCAAATTTCTTCATTTGTTTAAAGGAAACTAAATCTGTGAGGGGAGATCTTTAATCTACCTTTAACCTTTATCACTTTAATCAGTATCTGGCTGATATTGATTGGCATGTTGAAGAACATCTTAGGAAATCAGCAAACACTATTTACTGAAATCTAAGTTACACTTGATCTGTAGAGAGTGATACCAGAGCTTTGATTCATCCAGGTGTGATGTCCAGTGTCATGTTCCTTTCCATAATTTCTCATATATGGCTTTGATATGTCCACTTCCCATTGCATATTTTCTTTCACATTCATTTGTATTTACTTTGATGTTACAAACCCAAACTAATCAAGGTTAAAAATAATTCTTCTAACCTGCATGGTTACTAGTGTGGTTTTCCTATTCTTCACTTTCCTCCATAAAAAGAATACCTCAGCTTGGGTAAGAATTAGCTCAAAGATCACCTCAATTAAGATGTCTACATGCTGGTGTCTTCATGTGAACTGGGTTTCTAAGCTTGGACTATGGAGCCTGTGGGGCTATTCAGCTTATCTTAAGGCACACACCTATATTTATTCTACTGATTGGCTCTCTAGATTGTGTTGGCTTTAGTGATAGATCTTAGTTGTCCATAGCACTTTGGATATCAACATTTTATGCAATGTGAATACTTAATTTATGTATCTGATTCTGCAGACCGAACCCCACACCAGTGACCCTACTTTGAGTATCTTATGAATTTGGATTACAATGTCTATCATGTTGGAATAAGGTCCATTTTTTGAATCCGCTTTGCCTTGTGCTATTTGAGGACAGTGTGGTTCTCAGGTTACTAGGCGAGGAGAGCGCCATCATAAACTCTCCTGCAGAGTAACACACCAACCACAGCACCTGAGATTCTCTTTTAAATTGTTCTATTCTGTTTTGTGGGCAGGTTTATTCCTTGACTCAGCAGAATTCAAGCTAGTTAGAAAAACAGAGCAGTTGCTGAGTGGCATCTCACAGCACTTTGAGATTTAAATGAAATGGTGAAACCTACCCTGCTTCTGTTGCTACTTTTTTTTCTTCCTGAAAAGGCAAAAGCTGAAAAAGGCAAAAGCACTGTGGTAAAGGATATTTCTTTAGTATTGCAGTTGCATGAATGGACGGAGACCTATTAAAGAGCAACATGTGTTTACTGTAGTGGAAAGGTGTTACATTTCTCCTCTTGTTTGACATTAGGTCCTCAACAGTGACAACCTCCTGTGAAAATGGCCGTGCAACTGTTGTGACAATGAGGTGCAACCCCAACAAACCAGACCAAGGAGAGCTTTCTGTGCCCAGGTATTTAAGTATTTGTATCCTAGTAGTTTTCTCCTCAGGTAATCTTTACAAAAATCATTAGTAATTCTATACTTAACAGCAATGAGGAGTGCTGTCTCCCTCATCAGCCACCCAGGAGGTCTCACTCGTTTCTCCTGGGTGAATGACGTTTGAGTCCATCGCCTCCCAGCAGACCAACTGCTCTGTATTTAGGCTGTGTGGTAAGAGAAGTTAGAGCTCAGGCAGGTTGTTCCAAGCTTAAAGCCAAAAGAAAATATAGTGATATTTTCTTGTCTCCACTTCTCCCTTAATTTCGTTCCTTAATTTGATCTTTGGCCTCCTGATTAGAACTGCCTAGTTGGGGCTTTGAGAGGTAGTTTTTCTTCCTTGATCTACAGCAGTTGCTGTGGAAAAAGTGATTTTTTTGAAAAACAGCAGCCTGTCCTAGGAACTATGAAATCTGCTATTGCAATGCTTCCATGAGCCCTGACTCTGTCTAGTTCAAGTTCTATATGTATTTATTTATGTGTCTCATCACTCCAGTTTGTATCATGCAACCCTTTTACTAGTTGTGTTTAATTTGCCTGACCTTTTTTTCCTTCACTCTGATTCAAGTGAATCCAAAAGGCCTCTTTTTTCCGAAGTCCTGTTTATGCCTGCACCTGAAAAGTTGCAGAGAAAAAAACAGTAAAAGAATTCTATCACTCTTTAGCAACACCCTGTGATTATTCAGAAGTTCCCCTCAACTCTGATAACCCTCCTCTTTGCCTGTCAAGGCCCATCTTAGTCTGTCTGGATTTTACTATAAAACTGCTGATAGCCCTCCAACTCATCCTCCTTCCAAAAGTTAAATCCTCTTCCCAAAAGCTAACAGTGTAGAGAAGTGTGGGATCCTCCTTTGGGACCGGTGAGCCATGCTCACCTGAATGAAGGCAAAGAGGCATCTACTTCACAGGTGATGGATGAGTGATTGATATTTGAACAGCTTTGGAGGTGCTTACCCCAGTTTCTTAGGGACTTGACACACTACAAATTATGCTGGGCAACAAGCCACTATCTATCAGCTGCCATGTGAAAATCCTCCAGGAGTCCTTCTAGTGTTGTAGGTTAAACATGATGTGAGCTGTGACAACTCACTAGTAGTGAGAGAGCAGTAACCTACCTTGCTTTTAAAAGTGTGAGCATGGGCAGAAACAGCATATAGCTGACATGATGTACCTTATCTCAGTTCTTGTTGACTTCTCCCTTCCTAGTCCCCTTTGATTAGCTCAGCAGTCCCACAGCTATTTTCGAACAGTGAGGTATCTGATACATGTCAAATAATACTGCATGTAACTTCTTTATCCTCCAGACATGGTGTTTAGTATCAAATGAAGTTACAGTATAAGGTTGAGGAGAAAGGCCTGTCAATGCTCTTGCCATGTACATTGAAAAAATGTTGCATAATGCAGAGAGGACAGTTGTCAGTTACTCAGATCAGGGTAAGCCAGAATGGGCTTTTAGGGCTGTGGATGTTTCAGTCCTTCAGATGATATAGAAAAAAAAAAAATCCATTTTTCTGTATGGATATATTTCACATTTACATGATCTAGCTTCTTGCGTGGACTTTTGGCCACTGCTGCTGTTCGACCTGATGTAATTGTCAATAACAAAAGCTGCGTGAACGTCCTGCCATCGCCAGTACAACTTTCTTCTGCAGGCTGAATACAAAATAGGGTCATTAGTCTTTCTTAGACTAAGAGAAGCTGTTATCTCTTCATTAACTGGTGAACATCCTTCTGGTAATTAACCATGACAGGACAAGTCCATTCCATATGGATGAAATCACCCAGACATCATTAGAACAACAGCAGGAACCAGATAGCAGCATTCATGTGGAACAGTCACCCAGTGCAGGAGAACAGTGATAGAGGCGCATGCTGGGCTAGCCCATGCTGGTGAAATGCTGGAGTAGTTCTGCTGGTCTCCAAGGCTTGCTTCTTTCTTTTATTTTCACCGTAGGTGTGTGAGTAGCACTCACTGCCAGGAACTGAACTATTATTTTAGAACTTTGACAGCCCAACATCTGTTTTTACTTGAGAAATCATTTTACAAACTGGGAAAAATTCTTTCCCCAGATTTTTCTATCTGCTGACTTGATGGATGTTTACCCATTTGTTGTACTTACCATTACCGATCTTCAGCAGCAGAATGTGGAGTGAGGATGCAAACGTGAGTGTTTCATAAGTGATAACTAAGCTTTGCTCTCCTCCTAGCTCATGCCCTGCAGGCACCTGCGATGGATGCACTTTCTACTTTGTATGGGAAAGTGCAGAAGCTTGCCCTCTCTGCACGGAGCAAGACTACCACGAGATTGAGGGAGCCTGCAAAAAAGGATTTCAGGTAAAGGACCCATGTCTGCGAGTCAGATGGGTTCATTTGGGTGTAACTTGGACTGTGTTGAAATTCGGTGTGCAAATCGATATGTGCGTGCAGGTAAAGTTGGGAAAACTGAGTCCAGGCTCTGAGCTGGCTGGGTGCAAGTCTTATTAGTGAGGTGCTGTGCTGGGACTCAGGGATATTTTTGCCAATGGCAGTGTGGTTCCTGGAGGAGAGCTGGCTTGCGCTGACAAGCTGTGTGGGTAGGGACGTGAATTCTGTATGCATTCATACATGCAGACGAGTTATTTGTGAGGGATGGAGTGCCTAAAGGACTTCAATCTTTTAACAGCCATAATCAGGGCCAGGTTAGAAAAGGATTCAGAATTTCAGTTCAAAAATTCATCCTTCCTTGGTTGCAATTTTTTTGCTGCTGCCTTCTCTAGACAAACATTAGGAAGTCCTTTCACAGATTCAGAACCATCCTGTTGATCAACAGCTCCAATGCAGGCACAACACATTCACAATCGCTGTCCGATCCATATTGTGCCAGGTGAAGAGCAATTCAGAAGAGGAAATCCTTTTGCCACATCTGAACCTGCAGGCACAATCAAGGGGACAACTGAGTAGACAATATCACTCCACCTAGAGTCTGAAAACCTGAAATACATGGTTTGGTTTCCTTTTGGTTTCCTTTCATTGAAAAGATGTCTAACCTTTCTACTTCAAAACAGCTTGTTTTCTTCAACTCTGAATAGTTCTCTTTTTCTACAAGCTGCTCACTTTTTGGTGTTTGTTTTCTGTTTGAAAGGAAACCTTGTATGTATGGAATGAACCAAAGCATTGCATTAAAGGGGTTCCCTTGCCAGAAAAAAGGACCAGCACTTGTGAAACAGTGGATTTTTGGCTAAAAGTTGGAGCTGGTGTTGGTGCTTTCACAGCTGTTCTACTCATAGCATTGACCTGCTATTTTTGGAAGAAGAACCAGAAGTAAGTACTGCAAATTGTGTTCCATATAAAAGCAAGCTAAAAGTTTGATGTAGTGAAAAGAAAGGCATTTGATGGATCTGACCTTCTGACAATGTTGGTGAGAAATACCATGTTGGATCAGTCCATTAATCTACCACGTTGAGGTTTCTTCTGCCAACAGTGGCTATTGAAAATGCCAGTGAGGAAAGTATAGAAAATCCACAGTAATTTGTTGCATAATTTCCCAACAGGAACTGTCTTTTTAACCCCTGAGAGTTTGATGTTGACCTTAGGTCCTGAAGCAACAGGGCTTTCTCAAGGTCTGAAGACCAAAAGGGTACCTCTTCAGTCTAATTAATCCCTTTCAGCTGTGTTAAAATAAGGTTCTTGACTGTATATTGCTTAGGTCTACATTGGTGGGACATGTCAGGTACACACCAAAAAGTTCCCTGCTTCTCAGACTGAACATACTGACTGTTCCCCACACCCATTGTTCTCTCCCTCCCACATCTCATGCCATAAACTTTCAAAACGTGATTCCACCTCCATAGGATTTCATCGCCCCATAGCACATCCAGCTTCACCAAATCCAGACTCCAGTATCATGGTCCCCACCACTTGGTGCCTTTTACCACACACTGTTAGACATCTCTCCTCTCCCTCATAGCCTCCTTGGACAGGAGTGTGATACAGATTCTGATACAGGCTGAAGTCAGACCTGCTGTTGCCCCAACCAGCACACAGGTCACACTGCTTCATGAAGGAAATCCTCTTGACGTACTTGTGGTCTTTTGGGAAAACATGGCTCTTTTATAAGGATAGATGCCTAATCTAAGAGAACAGGAACTCAATGTATTGTGAATACTATTTTGGTTACATGTTTTTAATGATTGAAAATTATCTGATTTCCAGTAGATACCTCAGAAGTAACTATGTGGAAGGACTGCAGATAATCTAAATTACAAAAACCTTGAATATGGGACATTTGTAAAAAAATTTGTGCCTGTCTGTCTTTATATATTCAGACTGGAGTATAAATATTCCAAACTAGTGATGACAACGAACTCAAAAGAGTGCGAGCTGCCAGCTGCTGACAGCTGTGCTATAATGGAAGGAGAAGATAATGAAGAAGAAATAGTATATTCAAATAAGCAGTCACTGCTGGGGAAGCTCAAGTCCTTGGCAACGAAAGTGAGTAGTAATTACTACTATTAATACTAAAAATAATTATTATCTTTATTTATTACTGGCCATGATGAGGCTCTGACGCTGATTTGCACAGTTCTTTGTGCAGCCTCCCACACACAGTTCACCCAGCCAAATAGTCAATCTGCTGAAATCCACAATGTGGATAATGGTAAGAAATATTTCAGGATATTGAGTAAATGCTCCCTCTTCTGCAAAGAGATTTCAGTAGCATTCTTTATTGTATGGGTGATACCTAAAAAGAACAGTTAATGGCGGGAGGAACCTCTCTGCCTGGATTCCTGCCAGACACCTCCATTGCTAAGGCAAACACAACTATTATAGATATAGAAAATTAACATTGGCAATATACCCACCAGCCAGCTGCTTGCAGCTCACCTAGGCTGGCTTCATGGCTAACTTGAGAACCATAATTTTGAGCACTATAAGATTCAGTTGAAGAGGAGGCATCAGCCACAGCCTGTTACTCAACACAGCAACCTCCTCCATTTCAGTGGGAAGCAACAGCAAAAAGCATTTTTTTTCTGCAGCACATGTGATGTGGGTTATGGCATGTCTGAATTCATAGCACGAAGGTCTTTGGTGTCCTTTGAACGTTTCTGAGAGGAGCAACAGAGGACAATCATGGTAGATCCTGCAAGCCCTTTGGTCTTTATTCCAAATGCCTTGAAGTCTATGGGAACGGTAGTGTTGTCTTTTAGGGAGTCCAGCTGGGGCTTCTATTATGATCAGAATAAAGGTGGGTGACATTTTCCCTTTCAAACAGTTTTGCTGAAGTAGGTTGTTTCAAAATAGGAAGGTTTCTTAAAAGATCACAATAAAAATTTATTTTAAAAAGTCACTCTCTTGTTTCTTGTCCAAATAATATTTCCGAATGTTGAATTTTGAGATTTTTTTCTTCTTTTCATTTTTTTTTCCTTTCTGTGATTGAGTGCAATGTAATTAAAACCTGTGTACCTCCTTTCTTTTCCCTTATTTTTCTCCTCTCTTTGTTCTTTTACTTTTTTTTATTGGACTGCTGTCCTCTTTCCATGTTACCTGCTCCCTAGAGCTCCCTCCTAGGAGAAAGTTACCATTACACAGCTAATAGGCGGAACTTCCCCTTGACCCCGGCCTGACTATTCGTCTTGCAAAATCAATATTGTTCCTCATGGAAAGGGGCAGAAATTCAATATTAATTCTTAATTCAATATTAAGAATATTGAAAATGTAAATAAAATCAAATCACATCAAATTTTGTAGTGGTGTTGCAAAAATGGAGGTTGATTCCATTTTGAATCCTATGGGGACTGACTTTGAAATACTGATGATGTTTTTTTGTTCATGAAATGGCTTGGTTGGCTGTGGCTGAGCATAATGACCAGTGCTGCTGGTGAGGGTTATGTTTGCTGTACGCCTGGTAAGCGTAAAAGCTTTGCTGACTCCATTTGCAGCATCAACCACTGGCTCCTTCCTGATTAGAAGTATAGAGACAAGAGCATGGGAGAAGTGGGTTTTTTTTTCCTCTTTAAAGTAAGCTTTAGTACTTTAGTACTCAGACCACTTGAATGCCTATTTGGACCCCAAAAGAGTTTTTTAATGTTCCTATATCCATTGTAGGAGTCTCTCTAAGTATTCTCTCCTTTTTAAACAAGCCTGTCAGATATTTTTAAGCTGGTTCCTTTTTTCCTGCTAGATAATCATAGCTGGCAAACTCAGCTTCCAGTACCTCATTAGCTTACTGAAATCTGTGTCCTGTATCCCTGCAGATAACTGGAATTTAATATATATATTTCTCCAAAACAAATGTTATAGACATCAGTTTTCATTTATGCAAAAGAAGAGAAAATTCATCTCCTGCTGCATATGCATGTAAAATATGGAAAAACTATGTGGAGGAAAACAGGGGAGAAAAAGAGGAGGAATGTAAGCTGAGAGATAAAGAAAAATCTGAGGTATCCTAACTATATGTTCAAGCTTCAGGCAACGGCATTTCTATGAAGCAAAACATCTCATGAAGTTGTTAGTGGTTTTGAGTACCCAAGAAATCCAGAGCTAGGCCTGTAATACAGAAAGAAATGACTGTTATTTTTAATGAGAACATAGAAGTTAAAGAATTATGAAACTGCTTCAGACTGGAGGCTGTTCTAGTTCCATCTGTTGTCTCCAGCATAACAATACCAGCAGAACAAGAAATACATACTCTGCAGTAGGCTAGCGCAGGGCAGTTCTCTCCCCTGCTCTGTCTCACATCTGCACCAGGCTCTCCTGATCTGAGTGAGATGGCTTTAAAGATCAGATCATAAGATTCGTTTAACATAGTTTCCAAACTGTTTGTGTACATCAGCAAATATAAAAGGTAGGTACATGAAGCAAGAACCAGCATTTTCTAATGAGTAGTTTTGTTTATTTAGTAGTTTTATATATCCTTCATTCATTGCTTCTGCACGGACCATTAGGTTGTTCACACACGCAGAGTAACGCGTATGTCCACACTTCTCACCCTGATGCCTGCCAGTCAGATGGCCTAGTCTGTCACCCAGCAAATAAAAACAGAAAGAAAACTCAACCCTTCAGCCCTGATTTTTAAGATGGCAGAGGATTTGTAAACTCTTTTTGTCCTGTGGGTCTCCCTGAGGAGGAGCTGGGATGGGAATCCAGGAGTGAGGCAGTGGTGTTCACATTCAGAGACATTGGTACAAATATTTTATTATTGTAGGAAACACATTAGTAAGTAATAATAACCATAGACATGGTTATTGCAATTCCCCAGCTCTGACTACCTGTCCTATACTATGACTATGAAATGCAAACTTGCCCTGTACCCTCTAAAGTAAGTACCATGAACAATATATATGGCATAATTTTATTGATTTTGCAGATTTTTACAAAATTAATAGTGTTATTAAATAATAAAGGATCAAACTGCACTTAATCACTGTGGTGGAAATAAAGTGAAGTCTTTGGCAAAGGCTGCTCTGGAGATATTAAGAGAAGAAGTGACTGTACTAACTGTTGGAGTAAATTTGGGGAATCCCCATTGATGGGAACCTGTCTGTTCCATTTCAGGAGAAAGAAGATCATTTTGAATCTGTTCAGCTGAAATCTTCAAGAGCCCAGAATATATGAAGAATTAATGCTGCCTTCAAAGAAACAAACCTAATTTCTATTTTTACAGGACCATATTTTAAGCATATTCTGGCACACATTGTAGTGGTGATCTTGGTGAGAAATGCTTGGCCATTAGGAGGAAAGAAGACAGGAAGCAAACCAGAAAATCGGATTGCCTTACCATGTGATTGAGTACCTTGCCAAAAAAGAAAGCAGACGCTTGGATTCCATACTGGGAATGAAATTCAACTCAGGAAGAGATATACATACTGCAAATAACGTGATTTTTTTGGATTCACCTGGGCATTGCTCAGGCATGCCATACGATTTATAGGTACCTTTCATTTCCTATCACTCCTTCTGCACTTATTCACAAGAAATGATTTTCAGAGAGGCCTGAAACCTCCTGCAAAATTTGTATATTGTCCTTTAGTAGCATAACTGAGTCTCTCTTAAAATCAGAATTGTGAATGGTACTTGGAATGAGCCTCAGGTGAGTTTTGATCTCTGGAAAATACTTTTGGTTTTAGTGCTTTGAAGGGCTGGATGGCCTTCTGTGTTGGCCTCTAACACAAGAGGCATGGTGTTGCACCTGCAAGTTGAACCTGTTCTGATGCCTAAGTCATGGCCATAAGGGCTGGGGTAAAACCTGGTGCTATTCAGTTTAAATGTGTTAACTGCTGTTGTGTGAATTGTAGGTCTGGGCCCACGAGTTTATAAGCAGTAGCAGGCTCAAACTCTATAAAGAGAAGGAAAGTGATACCTACAGTGCAAGTTGCACTTCTCCCTCTCTGTGGAAGCTTGTCCTTTCAAGAGAGGTCGTTGGCAGTTTCAGCATCCTCCCTTGGGCTGCCAATATGTCACCTTTCCCTGGGTTGCAAACCAACAAAACCAGAACTCTGGAGGTACAGCAAGAATTTCTACTTCTGGAAATCGGGTCAGCTTTGTCAGTTGGGACGCTTATTAGAAATACTCAGCCACCTCTGTTCTGGACCCATGCAAAGAACAAGAACAGATGCCCAGCAGAACTGAGCATGGGTTACGTACTTGCACAGCTCAGCATCTAAATGCTTTCTGCTGTCAATGCAAGTACCTGCTTTGGCAGAAGGGCACAAAATGGTGCCTTGAAAACTGGAGGCTAGATGGACTTTTTCATAAAATCAGCCACATTATAAGCATGTGATCTTCATAATACCCACTGTAAAAATTTCCTGAAATTCCCATTGAGGTCAAACTCAAAGGAATCTGAAACTTAGGAAAAAATATTTGAGCAAAATTATGCAAGACTTGTATAGAGACAAGAGAAAATGAGGAATGATTCTTGTATTGACCTCTGGTCAGACTCGTATTTCCATTATAGCAGAATTATGTGAATTGTGGAATGCATCAAAAGCAGAAAAGACACATGGGCAGAAATGGTCTTTTTACTATAAGGAATATAGATTTTTGATTTTATATGACTGAGCTAGATCTATCAATAAAAGAGGGCCTGCTTTTAAGTAAAATTTAAATCAAACTGAATTTTCTGCACTCTAAATATTTTATTATACTATAGATGTGGACAAAAATTTTATGAAGTTTAGCTGATTTTTTTTTCTTTAGGGAAAATTCAGCTCAGTTATTTTATATCTCCAGTCAAAGAACACAGGCTTTACTCTTTTGATGGGAGATTCTTCAGACATCTTAACTGAAGTGATGTACATTTTTTGTTGTTCTTGAAAAGGCACTTCACTTTCCCAACAAAGATTTTTATGGGATATTGTTGAATGTATATTAAATACACATTCCTTTTTGTATATTTTGTACCATTGCACACTTATTATTGTACATTGTATTTGTTGTCATGATGTCATTTATATATGGTTGTCAAAGATGATATGCTCACGGAGTAAATGGTTATGGCTTTGGGATTTCACTTCTTGGATCTTTTATGAAGAGGGGGTTTTATGTTGTTGATTTTTATTCAACTAGTGTGCTGTAGCATCAAAGATATATATCTGATGGGCATTCATAAAATAAAGTGAAAATATATTTGAAATTTTGGACTTGAGATGTTTGGTGGAACTGCAGCCTTTCCTGAACATTGCAGGTCTGCAGTGGTGGCTAGAGCTTTTCGCTGCCATCAAACTGCATCTGTCTACATCTCCTTTAATTTTTTCCCTTCTGTCTCCTTATGTTTTCCAAGCCATAATTACAGTTCATTCTCCAGAATATAATTTCTTCTTTCATCACTGGACCCATATCTCTGAAATGTCAAAATGCCTTAATTTTTATGAACTATATTTAATTTGACTTAATACCACAGAGGGTTTGTTTGGTTCCCTTCTCTTTCCCTGTTGTTTTCCAAATAAAGTAGAGAGTTGAAATTTTTTGTCAGCTCTGACAGACTTTGCTGTATGACCTTTCTCAGCTCTGCTTCCAAATGGTTTGTCATGATACTGTTGAAAATTCTTCAAGGCAATCTAATAGCATATCTGGTGCAGTGCTAACATAGTGTGATTGAAACCAATACTGTAGACTTTATTTACTTCAAAATAAGAAAATCGCATTTTCCAACAATTAAACAAGTTCCTGGCATATTTTAGCTGACCTGCTATTCTTTCTGTTAAAGATATAGTAGAGAGGGGAAGTTTCCATTTTCCCATAGAGGCAAATTTTGGAAGCCTTTAACACTTCATTAAGAAATCAGCTGTCTGTGACCTCTTCTAGTACTCTGCCAAAATATACTTACAGCAACCTCCCACTTTTCTCCCACATGGAATCACATCAGAAACTGTTATTTGATGCCGTAAAACAATGTGAATCAGTCTGTTATGTGTTCGCTTGATTAAATGGAATGCATTTTATTGCTGCATTTGCATGCTTTTCTTTGAAATCAGGAGTCAAGCAACCGAATCTCTTTGAGGATTAAGCACATTTTAGTGGTGTCTCTGTATAAATTATTGGCAAATTAGCAGAATGTTATTGTCTCAGCTTTGACAGTGCTTGCTTAGGGGGGAAATGTGCAAAGAATGTATTCTATCGTGGCTCTGATTATGTTGGTTGATTTATGTAATATATAATACGATTGATTAAGAGTCTAGGTTTGCGGAAAATTAAGTGTCTTAGAGCCACAATGGGAAGTTACTGAGTAGCTTGAAGAAGTTGTCATCTTTGTTCAAAGAAAGGATTTGACTATTTGTTCTTGAAAAATCGGTTCTGGGACTCTTTGTTAGTAAAGGGGAAAGTTTGCATTTTTTGGTTTGTCTGTCCTGGCAGAGCCAGTAGTACCCATAAAATTGAGGTACTTAATTCTAATCAGACAAGATAGCGGCAGATGTGGCCATTTAGGAGCTAGTGGTTGTCGGCTCATCTCCAGCAGTGGTCAACACAAACGCTTCAATGTAAGAGTAAAAGCAGTTACAATTGGTGCTGACACACCAATGGGGATGACATTACTTCCTAAGCAAGGAATACTGCTGGTTGGTCCATACTGTGAAGCATCGAGGCCTTAAATAGCTATTCTAGGTGATGTAACAGGGAATGATAACCTCAAGAGAAATCTTGAGAAGTTCTGCTTATCTTTGGTGGTGTTCTCTCTTAGTCTTTGCCACTGTATACTTCTTTCACTGAATCCCCTTGTTTTTATTTCTTGTTGCTTTTGAATGCTTGTGAACCGTGCAAATACGTTAAGGAGACAGGAACAGAAATAAAAGGAGGTCAGCCTTATCCTAAAATACACAGTGTGTCTCACAACGTATGGTGACATCTCTAGCCACCTGGTTGGATGTGCCCACACCGAATACATGCAGCAGGAGCAAGGGAGATATGAGAAGCGAGTTGATCATAAGCTGCCACCACGTTTTGGTTATTTCTTTGGATGCATAGAATTGGACCTCGTCAGGAAGAAAACTTAAAGGTTCCCTGTACTGTGTGGCTGGTGCTCTAACAGAACCTAAAAGCCAAAGTGAGGTTGTGTGGATGTGCGTTTGCTTGAATAAAAGACAAACAAGAGTAACCTGAGAGCTTTGGTGTTCTATACAGCCTGTTCCTGTCCTTGCCTCCTTCTGTATTTAAAATGGTAACTTATTAGAAAGTCACTCTCTTTAGGGGTAACATGCTCTGTTTTCCAGCTGGTTGTAGACAGCGGTGAAGTCGTTACCTGGCTTGCCGTTGTTGCCTCAGAAGGAGGGGTTGGTGTGTGTAGGGAAGTGGCACTGCCGGGGAGAGAGAAGCCCCTTCCTGGCCCTGCCATTTCTTTAGAGGCAGGAGAAGTGAGAAGATTGGCATTCCAGATCTCCCCCAGCCCTTGCTTTCTACCCATCCCCTTCCTATTGCAAGAACAGCCCAGCCCAGCCTTGGCCGCTTTTCTTCTTTCAGTGACAAAACTCATCTTTGCCTGTGTTGCTGAGAAGCTTTGACGGGGCTCTGGATAAAAAGCTTCTGCCTTTCATCTTGCAGGCTGCAAGCATTAGTGAGTAGGCGATGACATCCTGGAAATCAGACTGTGTTTGGCGATGAGTTAAGGGATTGTTTTGGTCTCCCTTACTCTAAATGGACTAATGGGGTGAAGGATTGCAGCAGAAAACTCTGTAACCAGATATGAGACTTCTGGGTGGAGCCAGGATATTTTGGAAGTTTTGCACTGATTTTTTTGGGGGGGATTTGTTTTGTTCAGGCAGAACATGATATTTTAAAATAGGTTTTTATCATTTTGAAACAGGTGCTAGATGTTTTCAATTTGAAAAGACAATTCCTTTTGAAATTTCTTTGGCTATGACTAAAACAAGTTGTGTTCAATTAATTCAGGAAAAACAGTCACTTGAAGACAAAATAAAATGTTTTGCTTTACCATGGTGGATTTTGGTTTTGCTTTCAAACTTCCCTCCAGGCTTAAAAAGGGAATACCTCTCCTACAAAAAAAAAAAAAAAAAAAAGCCACAACAAAACCCAAACCCAATTTGAAGAACAAAGACAACAAAAAAAAAAGCCCAAACCTTGTTTACTTCAGATTGACCTGCGATGATTTTTGTTGAGTTTTATTTTTCTGCTCAGCCAATTAAAAAAAGTGATCAGTTTCCCACAAACCTTTCTGCGCTCTTGATTTATATCAGAGAGCTAAGGTACACAGAAGTTATGGCTTCTGAATGAAAACCTAATATTTTCTGCAGCCTCCAGTAAGGCACTGTAGGTGCTGGGTTAAGCCTTGCTCTCGTCCCCAGCATTTCCCCTGGCTGTGTGCAACACGCAGAGCAGTGTGACGACTGTTCGTGCTCACAGCCAAGGTACTTGGGGCTCCTGTCCACCATGCAAGGAACCATGAGTGGACCCACTGTGATTTGAGGCGAATTACTCAAATCTTTACATGTGATAGGAGCAATAAGGAGACCGGCAGAGGTTTATACTCTAATGCCAAGTTTTACACAAATGGGAGCAAAAACCATGAACTGTTTTAAACAGAGAAACTAAAATGATGATGTTAGACAACATAAAAAAAAAAAAAAAGAAAAAGAGATTTTCATGCCAGTGTAGTGTGCAGTCTCTGCCAGACTTTGACACTTTCTTTTTTGTTTTGTTGTGTTTGGAAACTGGATTACTTGAATCATCAGGGGCAATACCAGGAACACTCAGGGGGGCTGGAACTCCAGAGCTCTATGTGGTTTTTGAGGCGGTGTGTGTGTGTGTTTTGTTTTTTTGGTTGGTTTTTTTTTTTTGTATGAAAACCCCACATGCAAGTGGCTTTCAGAGCACCTAAGTATTCTTAACGCATGTTCAGATGCAGACATTGGATCATTTTCTCAAGAGTCCTATTGAAATGAATGAAAACTCTGGGACAGTAAGATCCTCACCTGCTATAAATTAGCTTCAGTGATGCCAATTTGGATTCTAGGGGTGGAATTCATCTGACACAATGCCTTTATTTTCAGCGCAAATGTTGTGAACTGAACAAGCTGTGCTAGCCTTTGTTTGGAGAGATTCATCTCAGCCTAAAGTAGCAGTCTGAGGTAAGCCAGGGGAATTGTAGCTACTTCCCTCCACTGAGTACACAGGGAGAAGAGGTTGACAATCTCATATGTAGCTATTTATACGGTTGACAATGAATGTTAGGTGAGGTGGATTTGACCTTGATTGTTGTTTTTCATAAAGATTGAAAAGAAATTCTCATTGGCTTAGGCATTTTTAAGAGCTCTATAAAGATAATGTAGATGCAGGGACATCAGCAATATGGTCAGATATTCTGAGCTCTTGCCATACTGTGAACAGCTTCTTAATCCATAAAAGAGCACCCAGAAGTCAAATCAATGTAGCTTCCCAACCTGAGATGCTTTAAGGGGTCTTGGTTTAGAAAGCAAGACTCCCAACCTGTCAAAGGTTGCCCCTTGTGGGAACAAAGCCCAAAACATTAGGCACTCCAGAGCCTGTGGAGAGGAAGAAGCTGAATGCAGGGCTCTGCGTGTAATCTGGGCTGAGCAATGCCTATTTTGGGGAAAGTCACAGGGATTTTTGTACTAGACAGCTCCATGATGCAGGGACTTAAATATCTGCTGGTGTAGCCAGTTGCAGAAGTGTAGTCATTAAGAGGTCTTTGCTGGTGGACATGTGGATGTCCAGAAAGAATAGGCATCTATGAGTAGGAATTTTAAGAACCTGCATCTTTAATTTTTACATTCAAAATAACAGCTACTTCCTTTGCCAGTTCAGCCTAAGTACTTGCACCTTTCCAGAAATCGATAAAATCATCTGCAAGTGCAGGAGAACCGGGCTCCAGAGAACTTGTACATCCAACAGTATGTATCTGTAGTGTCTGCCTTTCAAGCCTCAGTGGTGTTGCCTTTAAAGTCAATGAGAATTTTGCTATTGACCTCAGCCAGAATGAGATCAACAGGAACAAGCCCTTAGGTAAATATGCCCAGACACATTAATCAAAGGTGTGTTTGTTTCCTTAATGACTTATTGGACCCAGCAGAAGGGAGGATTTCAGACTCTTTCAATAGAGTTAGGGCAGCTTTAAGAGTGCAGTTATAAAAGCCAGATTTTAAAGCTATTTTACAATTGTCTAAGTAGCTGGTATGTGTGTCTTGAATCGTTTGGTTTGAATGCAAAGGTGACCCCAGAGACATATGTAAATGTCTCCTGTATTTCTCTTTTTTGACTTCTTTTGGTCTCTGTTTTAGCGGTGGTCCAATTACCTTTCACAGCACTGTTGATGCAGATAAACTGAACCAGCTTTGTTTTGGCTGGAGGTATAAAGCAGTCTTAGCTAATTTTCTGACTGATTTTCTTCCATATCTTTGCCAACCTAATCTAAAATCTCTTTGGTTTTTATATGCTACCAATCTATTGTGTGCATGACAGCATTAAGTTATGCCAAATGAGTGAATCAGCAGTCAAATTTTTTTTGCTAATATCTCATTGAGACACAATTAGACATTTTCACTTTTGAAAATTACCCTACATTTTAATAACAAATAGAGCACTTGAGATGCTTTAATAATGTACTTTTTTTTTTAAGGACAGGGAATTTACACTTGACCCTGACAAAGCATTCATTGTAAGCACGTATTATGTGATATGGATTTTGTAACACAGGCACAGACCCATACACAGATACATGCCTACACACACTAGTAGTGTAGACTTTTTATCCTTTTTACCCATCCTGGTGCCTAGAGAAATGTAATGACCTTGAGGGAGGAAGAAACAGAAATGAAACCATGCTGAAAAACTTTTATCTCTTTATTATTGGTGCCTTTACATTAATACTGCTGTTTTGTGCTGAGAAAACCAATCTGTTACATGTAAGGTAACTGTAATATACAACATAGAAATGCAGTCTAAGTTAGTTACAACAAGGAGCTACAAAAAAATTTCGTAGGAAAGAAGTCACCTAACATTGCAACTTGCTTGCAACAAATCACTCCCTTACCGCAGGACTATGCACATTGTGAACCATGGTTATTTACATGTCCCTTATGACCGTTAACAACAGAAGGGCTAAAATCAGTCTAAAAAGTTCCAGAACATCACTATATACTGTACAATCCTCAAAAATAATTTATTACACTGTTTCTAAAAAAAGGTACTAGTTTTGTTTCAATTTCTTATGTTTTCTGGTGTTTTCTGGAGTGCACAACGTGTGCAAAATTTTGCCTAACAGTCTAAAAACTCAAGAACTGAACTGCAAGTCACAATCACAGAGATGAAGTGGTGGAGTCCAGAACTTCCCTTCCATTGCAGACGGTTGGTACATACATGCTGGCAGATGCTGAAAGAGAGGGAAAAATAAACTGACTTCAGTGTAGTTACAACACACAGGATTAGAATTTATGTTGATCTGGACCATCTTACCCAATTTAACCAAGGTGCCCAATGAAAAGTCACTGTACGTGACTGTGTCAGCAGGGGAGGTGGTGGAGGTACTGCTTGCACCTCTACCAGGCAATTCAGCTCTGAGGCTGAAGCATCCGCTGGAGGAACCTGATTTCTCTTTGCCAACCATTGAGAGCTCTTAGAGTGACTAAGCTTCTCCAAGAAGAGTCTGAATAAAATACATGAATTTTTTTTTGATGAGTCTGCACCAGTGGGTCTTACTTTATAGCCCTTTGCATGGTAGTATGAATGAATATAGCTAGAGTGGTGCTAAGGTATCCTTGTAGATAAAAATTGAACCTTTGGATTTTTCATGTTTTATTGGCAAGAAATGCTGAGGTCTCATCCTTTGGGCTTTCACATAATTGGAATGGACATTCTTGAAATAAAATATATGCATTTTTAAATCCAGGAGAGAATCCATATTAGTCCATATTAGGACTGTGTGTTTGTCTACTTTTTAAATAATAAAAAAAAGAATTCTAAGTATATGTTGGATGGAGTGAAGAAATTTTTGAATGACTGAATTTGAAAGCAAGATTATTTCTCACCTAATCCGAGAATATTTTCTGGCCATAATACCCTTCATTACTAGGAGCTCCAGGTCAGCATTCAATGTGCATCCAGAGGTGAGAGCCAGATTCTGATACCCTTATCTACATCACCTAATATTTTATACAAGTTTTCATTGCTTCAGTGATATGACAATTGAGTCATATCATTGAGACAACTGAGTATGAGAATATGGTTCTAAATGTATTTGCATTTTAACTGTAGGATATATTACCATTCTGCTAAAGCCTGTGGATTTTAATTTAAAAACAAACTGGTTTGTCCATCTTTGTTAAAATTATCCATTGGGCATCAGGAATATGTTTTCAGATACTCTGTGACATCTCTGCTTACGGCACCATAAAGCTGTTTTTTGAAAGATACATTAGGTTAATGATAACAGTGACCCAGAGAAATGTGATGCCTTCATCAAAGAAAACACATGGCAAGCAATGACTTAGTAAACTCAATCATCCAGTGTAAAAAGCAATTTATGCAGCTGACAAGGGCACGCTCAATCTTCCAAAACTGGTGCTGGCTACACTCTCAGTTGCAGACTGGTTCTTTAAAGAGGCTCAGTATCATTTTTAGAACAAGTCATTCTTTCTTCAAACCAGCTACTATTTCTAATTCTTTCCTTGACTGAATAAATAGTTCATGGAAAACAGAACTGCTTTAAAAAGAGAAATTTAGAGGCACCTATTGGACTAACCTACTACTCAGAGGGCAGGACACATTCCTGATAAACAGGAGAGCCAAGAATGAGCCCCTGCTCTGAATTAGGTAGATGGAGTCTGATCTCCCACAACATGGATATGATTTGTGAGTCACATACATGAAACCAGTCATCGTAGGTAAAAGGTTACAGGGCATCATGCCCATGTGTTTGTGAAAATTAACTATCAGGTTTTGTATTCAGTTTTTAACAGGGTATAATATGGCAGCACACTGACCTGAAATTTTATTATTGTTGTTATTTTTGTTTCTACTTATTGTTGGCAAATAGAAAAATTGGTACAGCTTAGGAGACCTGATTCAAATCCCTATTCTACTACAGTGTGACTGCAGGTAAAAGCATTTTGGTTTTGTGAACATCAGTCACCCACCCAGAACTTTTTTAGCTTCAGGGTTTTTTTGAAGTCCAACACATTGAAGAGCATGAATAGCTCAAATACTACAGTAGCTGGTTCAGAAGGATGTCAAAGTTGGACAGAGAAATATGGTGGTAGGCAAGAAACAAGTGGCCTTGCCGTTTGAGTTCCCAGGCTTCCTCCTCAGCATGTATCTCTCTTGTAGTGCTGGGAGGCAGTTATTAACTCTGCTGGGTGGAGTAAAGTGTTCACACTGAGTCTCCAGCTGTCTCTGGGACAGAACAAGAGATCTTACTTTTCCTTACAGACCTCAGCAATGTTAATTGCTGGCCCTGCAGTGTTCTGAGTTGCACACTGTGTCTTATAGCAGCAGCCAAGGAGTTTTCTGAAATATTGCTGGATCTGCTAGAGACACTTCACCTCCATTTTGTCTTTTGTTAAGGCCAGCTACAAATGTATGACATGACTAGAAATCTTGATTTGGCTGCAGTTCATGCTTTTGATCTCCTCTTTCCTGGCTGTCCCTCATTTTGCTTAGATAATCCAAGGCAAAGAACCAGAGGTGAAATACAAGAACTGCCATGGGCACCTTGCAGCATGCCTATGTAGTCAGGAACAGGCAGATTCAAACTCTCTGTCTGTGTGCCACTTGCTCTACTCAAGCTCACAGCTGGACAACTGTGAGTTAATCATGTATAAAAGCCATATATCAGGGCTAGTTTGAAGCAAGGGCTGGAAAAATAAATTCTAAGAGAGAAATTTTACCCGTCTGGCTATAAATAGTAGCTTCAATTCTTTTTCTTACCCCTGTGGAGGACACCTGGAGGAGCTCAAGTCTGTGTGCAGCTCTCTATGTGGATGTAGCTTGGATGAATGACATCTTCTGGCTGTAAAACCTCAGCCTGAGTCATGCAGGTGCTTAAATCGGTCCTGAGCTCTCTGGGAAGTTTTATGAGTGCTGACTTCCTACCTTATGGTAATACCTCTGCCAAGTCCATAAAACAGGCCGATGAGGGAAACATGGCATGAGAAGCAGAACTTATGCAGCATTCTACCAAATGTGAATTTTCAGATTCAAATAAATGTGTGCGGATATGTACGTTTCAAAAGGTGTCATATACCTAGGTACACATATATCCTGCCTCTCTTCAGCTTAAGACTATATTCTTTTGTAGTCCAGACTTCAGCTGTCAAAATGATCAAAGCTTGGTGCCTCTAAAACAAGTTTCCTCACTTAGCAGTCAAGTATTCAACTCTACTTGCTTTCTGCAGAGCACATAGCAAAGACAAGGAGCTGTATTCAGATGGTTAAGAGGTGCTTGGTTTAGCTCTCATGACTACCACACTGCATGCAGCTCATGCAGTTGACCATTGCCTCAGGCATTCCTTCCGCTGCTCACTTTAGGGATGTAATTGCAATACACCTTTAGAGCTAACATTTAACACTACCCAAGAGCATCATGAGTGTCATCTTTTCTCATAGCAGTTGGCCAGTTTTCATGGTTCAAGGAACAGTGTTAAAAATCATCTGAGTCACTTGGTGTTCATGACCCACTCTGCTCATAGCGTTAATGACTGATGGAGTGAAGAGGTGGTGGCAGCCCTGAGATGCAATGGAGGTGGGAATCCGTGGAGAGAGGAAGCACACTGACCATTCGAGCAACTTGGGTACCCCTGTCCCCTAAAGCTCTGCTAATGAATAAGAACTGGCTTTTCGGATGTTTGTTGGTACTAGAATGCCCTGGAGCTAATTTTGATCAGTCTCATATTAAGCAGTTTTTGACTGATGAAAACACCATCAAGACCAAAATAAAAACAAGCTGACAGCTCTGGGACTGATGAGAGGAATGTTTTAGACATGGATTAGAATCAATTTGGATTACAATAGTTTTGGAGGTTTATAAATGACTAAACAGTTAAGAAAAAAAAAGAAAATTTATTTAAAATAATTTACTAATAAATGGAAGAGAGTAAGGGAAAATTTTCCTTCTTAAAAATCTTGCTGCTGATAGACACTGAGATCTCAGTGTTATTTTCCCAAACTGTCCTAGATGGAAACTATAGGGCTTTTTCCATTGTATGTGATGGACCTTTTAGTCCTACTTCCAGGTCCATATCTTGCCATGGTCTGAAAAGACCAACAAAGATGAACAGCCCTTCTTCAGCTAGGTGTAAGCAGTAAAAGTAAATGACTGTGGCCCCCTTTCTAGGTGAAATGAAGTAGCAAGTGATTGTAAGTCTGTATTTTTATGCTTTCCTTAATGTCTTAAATCCATCCACAAACCTGAAAAAGTAGGTTTTTAATGTAAAGAAAGATGTGCATTGAGGATGTTTTCAGTTGCATGCATGCTTGCACACACACGTATTATCCAGCTGTTATAATAAAATATCAAATTCCAAAATGCAATCCTGTACAAAAGTATCTATTAATCAAAATGGTTTCTGACTAAGCTTATTCTGTAGTATGAGAGAATTAAAAAACTTGGAAAGACCACTTATACAAAATTCACAAGAGATGAAAATAATCTCATGGGACTTACCATTTCGTCAAGAGACCAAGTTTCTAAAGTTTATTAGGAATCCACTGGTCTTTTGGGAGTGCTCAGCACTATGGACACTTAGGGCCATCTCATCTCTCTTGGTTCAAGTTTTCCAAAACAGCAAGGAGATTTTGGTTTTGGGTGTCAGGGCTGGATGCAGTCCTGACTATGGTGAGATGGGTGGGAGATGAGTAGAGCCACATGGCTGCTCTCTTGTTACATTCCTACATAGTATGGTTTGAAGTGGGAAAGCCAGAGATGGCTGGGACCCCTTTACCTCCTAATCCCTGCCAATGTGATACACAGCAGGGACCCAAAGTTCCTTCCATGTTCTGTCTGAAATCTGAAGTGCCAAAGATTTCTAGCCCATTTTGAAATTCAGGCGATACTCAAAAACCTGAGGCTAGGTTAGTGTGAATTTGCTGGTAAGCCTTGCTCTCTGTACCCCCTTTCCTCTGTTTCTTATTCCTTGCCTCTTTATAGTTGTCATGTCCTTTTTCAATTAGCTTTCCAAGTCAGACATGCTGTCCACATTGCTCTGTGAACAAGGTTCTGTGTGCTCCCATGCTCGACCATGCTTTAAGCTTGACAAGGAAAAAAAACCAACTACCACCATACAGGTGACTTTTTTTTTTTTTTTTAAATTGAAATAAACCTCTGAGCAACTCACCCAGAAGAGGAGCAACAGCCTCAAAACAAAATGCCAGATGTGAATCTGCTTGGGATGAAGAGACTGAGGATGAAGGAAAGGAGGGAGGCAGAGCAGATGAGCTGTCCTTGCAACAGAGCACTGACTACTTCTCCCAGCTTTGGCACTTACAAAGGATATTGCTCACACTCCGCATACAGATAGAGTTTATGGCATCCCTTGTATACATTTGCTGCAGACTTGGAGCCTTTCCTTATAATGCAGGTGATAAAAGCCATTGAGAGCATGCTGCATCGTGGCCCAGGTCCTGTTCGCACGACATTTTGACAGGAATACTCCAGGGCAATCTGTTCCTCTTGCTGCTGCGAGAGTGACAGTGAGTGCCAGACTCTACTTTGTGCAGCGAGCTGGTGTCAGAGCCCATAGAAAGCTTTCTGCCGACTTCAGGGAGCTTCAGAGCAGGCTCTGAGCTGATTCCCATTGGAGGGGGATGAGTTTTTCTCTCCAGACACTAATGAAGTGATGCTTCCACTGGGTACACAGCCCAGCCTATAAAGGTCTTTTTGTTGCTGGTAAAAACCCTATTTCACCTTTACCCAAACCCACCGCAAACCCACATCCTTATAAAAAAGTGGCAGTTTTGTTACTTACACTGGGAATAAGTGGTTCCAGTCCCACTGACACTGAACCTGTTGAGATGGAGTCTGTGAGTGACCACGTTCTTCTGGGGCTGGAAGAGGATGATGTGCACCTTGGGCGCGAACAAGCAGCCCAGCACAACAAAGCCGCTCAGACTCACAGAGATGCACATGGTGGTGGTTTGCACCTAGGAGAGAGTGTGTGCAAAGTGCTGTGTTTCAGTATGGAAAGCTCTGAAATGCAGAATATTAGAAGCATTATTATACAACAGCAGGAATCACAGTCCTGGGGGTTTGCACTGGTACAGGCTGGCTTGAACATCTGTCGCATCCTTATCTTCCACAGTCCTGGGATCATATGAGTGAGGTGCATGGTGCTGATGGTGCCCTGTGTCTCTGCATATTAGCGGGAGATTGACTGAGTGTGTTCTCCCTCAGTTTAGTACAGAAAGGACCACATCTCCCTGGGTTTACTCTTGGCTGGACTGAATATATTTAGCTCTTTTACTGTCACTCTGCATATCTTACTGCATCATTTGTTACCTATCCTTGTTTTCTCGAAGTTTTCAGTACCTTCCCTAAACTGAGAAAAATAGTACTAAATATACTGTTCCAGGGTAGTCACACCAAAAGTATGTTAAGTGACATTATTATCTTCACAGTTTATATGCTCTCTTTCTATCATCTCTCATGCCCTTGATTCCTGAACTGATCAGGAAATCCTCTGTGACTCTTATGCAATATCTGAGCAAAGCTAGCTGCAGTGGAAACCAGCTTGCACATACTGTACTTTATGTGGGTTTACATTAGATGCCCCATGCTAAGCATCCATTTGAAAACCAGTTTAGTCTCCAACTTCAATCCAAATCAGAGAAGTTGAACAGCCCCTTGCAGGAATAGATGTGTGATTTGGAGTTAACATAAGAGCTGGTGACATTTGTCAGATTGGGCCTGAAGGGTGCCCTGACTTTGAGACGTAGGTTTTTGGGCTCAGAAATGAATTGTATGGCTGCAGGATTTTAGAGTAGTTGCCTTGGGGCATTTGTTAGAGTAACTTTTCTGGCACTGTCTTTCTTTCTTCCTTTTTGTTCAATGGTATAACTAGGTGCCAGTTTACTGCCTCATTTTCTGTTTATATTCTTTTCTTCCAAGCAGATTCCTTAAATAAGATGTTGAATTAAACTGCTTTAAACTCTACTGCTTAATTTGAATGATCATACATCCACAGCTTGTTTTTCCTTAGTTACACTCTTGACATCCTTGGAGATTAGCCTTCTTCCATGGGAATGCTTCTCATATCTTCTTGTCAGAAATAATTGGAGCAAAATGAAAAATAGAGTAGGGAATGGACTTTGTTGTTTTATGTATATACTGAGCACCAAGTGCTTTGTCAGCAGTGAGTATAATTAATGTGATCATATTATAATCACTCTTTACCCAAGGTAGATGTGGCAAGCACCATGAAAAGGTACTCAGCTTTCACAGGGTGAGTGAACATGGAAGAGCCTACAGGGACAGAATGAGAAAGGGACACCTTAGCTTCCCAGCTGCACTTTCTCCTTCACTTCTCTACATTTCACCCACAGGGCTCTGCAGTCCATTTGGGGTGAGTATTGAACCAGGCACAGTACAGGTGAAACAGGATTGGGAGTTTTCTTATAAAACAAGAATAAATGAAGGTGGTAGCTTCAAGGTAAGTTCTCTTCACTAACAAAGCCCTCCTCCCCACCCTGCTCTGCTAGGGTTCATGCCTCCCGAAGCAGCTCAACTCTTCTGACCTAATTATACACTCAATCAATGAAATGATTTGGGTTAAAAATAGCCCCAACCCACAGGGTTCTTTTTAACCCAGGTCACTTCAGTGGTTTGATGTGTAACCCAGCCTCACGGACACTGGTGTGCTGGCAGAATAGAGGCAATCCTGCTAGACCAGGCAGGAAAAACTGGCGGGGAGGTGAGCTCCTTGAGCCAGAATTACCCCTAAAAAATGCAGGGATAAACTGTCTAAACAGTAGGAAGTTTTGACACCTGATTTCATTATAACCAATTTAACACCAGACTTTTCCCTTCCTGTGTTATTGCTGGATTTCTTTCGTCTGAGGTGATCAGGTTGAAAATTCCCTTAAATGTACTAGATACTGGGGCTACTGTGAATTTATGTTATGTGTGCTTATTTAATCACATCAGATTTCATTGTATCTTTGATTCTGAAATTGATGTGGATCTCTGCATGAAAATCAATGGCATCAAAGAAATCTGTCTTTTCCAGGAGCTGTCCTTTAGATTTTTGACAGGGCAGCTAATAGAGTCAGCCACCAAACGCAGCAGTTTGCAGAGCAGTGTTTGACCTCTGCTTTGGGATCTTCTAGACCTTCTAGGAACAGCTTCTGGGATCATTGGAGGACTCTTGAGAACACGTCACGGAATGTCAAGGTGCCTTACTGCTGCTGGGAGGGGATTGCTGCAGGAGGCTGTGACTTCTAGCAACATCCATAAGCACTTAAGGAACTCTGTCTGCTGTCCTTGACCAGCTCGGAGCTTTTGTCTGAGCTGACTCCTGGTTAGGTAAGGTTGGGCACACTTGTTGCAGGTGCTGGGCAGACGCCTCTGTAGGTGCTGGGCAGCTAACAGGTTCAGCAGTGTACGGAAATTTGCACAGAAGGTTAGAAACTTTGCTGAAGGCTGTTTGTGTGCAGAGCAAGGGGGATGCCACAGGGCACAATCCACACTGCCCGCAGGGGCAACTATCCCTGGCATACCTGGATCGACCCAGACTGAGCTCCTGAGGGAGGATGTGGCTCTGCAGCTTTGGGGCCGCAGGGATGTCTGAGGCCTCTCGTGGGGGCTGGGGGAGTTGGTCTCCTCTTCTGGAGATGTGGAGGATTTCTGGTGACAAGTTAAGAAGTTATGGGAGGAGGTCAGCAGACTTTGCAGCATCAGACCTCATGAGAAAAAGGTGGATTGGATCTTCTCTGACACTCTGCATGTATAAGAGCCTGGTCCGTACTGGAGAAGAACTGGGCAGCCTATGTTTGTTGAGTTGGGAAACGGAGACTCCCATGATGATGAAGACTGGAAGTCTGTGACTTGTGGCAGCAGGCCACAAGATTATCTTTTAGTTCTAAGGTTATTTATTGGTGATGCCACCAGTATTGTTCTACATTAGGATAGCACAGGTTGATTCAGAGTCAACATGTAACACTTGGAAATTAAATATGGGCTTTTCAAAGGATCCCCAGAAGTGTAGACATCTAGGATGGGATTTTCAAAAAGCTCCCAATATGTCATGAAATTATCAAAAAAGCTGTTAAAAGCATTTTCTGTCAATTTGGTAGGACCTTATTTGGAACCTTACATTTAAGTTAAATGCCTGCAGGTGGTCTTGAAAATCCTGCTTGGGAGATAAGGCTGAAAAATGCTGCTTGAGCAATCAAGTCATGCTCCTCTTGACCATTAGTGTCTGTGCTGCCAGCTCATGTGGCTGTCTGCACTGATATTACCCTCCTTCTCTGTCTATCTTCCTGATTACTTTGGGTGTCCAGAGCTGTTCCCCAGTGCCTTCCTTACAGTTTTTCCTCATTAGCTTCCATCCATTACTCACCATTCTAACTTCTCCTGAGACTGAATAATCCCTTTCTCTCTTTTTGTTGCCTTGAAATTATTTATAGTCTGTGATCACATCTCCCTGGGTTTACTCTTGTCTAGACTAAATATATTTAGCTCTTTTACTGTCACTCTGCATATCTTACTGCATCATTTGTTATCTATCCTTGTTTTCTCGAGGTTTTCAGTACCTTCCCTAAACTGGGAAAATTAGTACTAAATATACTGTTCCAGGGTAGTCACACCAAAAGTATGTTAAGTGACATTATATTTATATGCTATTTCATGTACATACTACTAGTAATAATGCTGCTCTTAACTAAGCTACCTTTCTTCTGGGCAGAAAGTTGAATTAATTCAATGCAAACTGCTGTAACGGCCAACTCCAGCAGTCACTTCTCACATCATAATAACTGTGAGATTTCCAGTGGAGCAGATCTGAATCTTTTTCTGAGACAATTTCCTTCTGTCCCAAAATATGATTTTATTGAACTTGAAGCTTTGCAACACCATGTGGCAGTTTAAGCAATTTAATGTTTTTTAAGTTTGTTGGTGAAGGCTGACCAATATTTTCTGCTCAGTGAGGTATGTGTTTTATCCCCTACAAAGCGGAGAAAGAATAAAAAGTTCTATATTCAAGCATAACATTTGTTGGATTTCTTTTTTTTAAACAACCCTGTTTCACAGGAAACTTTGAAATTCTTTCCTTATCTTTTTTATTTGGAAGAAAATACCATGTTTGAATGGCAGATTCTTTTGCAGAAGGAGACTAGTTAGTTCAGTTTTTATTTAAGGCCAACCTCCACCAAATAACTCATTATGACTCATTCTAGCTCATGATCTACTAGGTTTTTCTGTTAGGACTATGGCTTCACAAACTGATGTACCAATATGAATACTAAATCCATACTCTCTGCCTCTATCACAATCATACTGATAGTACTAATCCCTTTCACCTGTAACTGCACATGCTCAGTTTGAAATGAGACCATCTTTCTTAGAAATATGCTCAAATTTTGCAATATGCTTAGGCGGACATTGACATTGAAACAGGACTTGTTTGCAAGGGATCCCGGGGGGTAAAAGAAGTGAAAGAAGCTTTTAGTGAATGCTGATATGGTCCTCTAAAGTGATGCACATGATTTATGGAAACAGATATCCAAAGACTTACTCTGTAGTCACTGGATGTCACATAAAATATGGGGAGAAAGGCCAGCCAAATGATGCACGTTGTGTACATTGTGAAACCGATAAACTTGGCTTCGTTGAAATTCTCTGGACATTTCCTTGTTTTGAAGGCATATACAGTGCATAAGACTACGAGGATTACATCATATGTTAAGGAGATTAACATACTGGAATCTTTGACATTGCATTTCAATATGACAGTCTCTCTCTTCTCAGGAAGAGTGTACCGTCTGGTGCCAGGGGCCTCCAAGATAAGCCACACGGACACCACCACAATCTGTACCAAAATGAGACTCAGGCAGATGAAGACCTGAGAGCTGGGGCTGATGAACTTAGGCCTTTGAGCACCATTCTTTACGCCATCAAATATTCTGGCAATGCAGTTCGTTTTTGTCAGAAGGGCAGAGTAGCAGACAGCAAAGGAACTTCCTAGCCCCAAACGACGCAGGGTGCAGATAGCTGGAGAAGGTTTGGCTATGAAGAAGAAAGTCATGCTGTAAGACAGGAAGACCCCAAAGAGCAATATGTAGCACAGTTCACGGCCAGAGGCTTTGACCAGGGGGGTATTGTTGTGCTTGATAAACACTGCAATGACCATAGACGTACAAATAAAGCCCAGGCATGCAATGGTAACAGGACCTATCGCCCAAGCATCTTCCCACTTGATGTAGTCTTCTGGTAGGTCATAACAGCCAGTCAGGTCAGCTGTGGGCCATTTTCCAGGCCCGCAGTCTGCACAAGTGAATTCATCAGCCAGGTACTCATAGGTTTCACAGGGAATACAAATCCAACAGCAGACATCTCCTGGTTGCATATTCTTCATCTCATTAGGAGCACAAGGGTCACTGCACTGGGAGACAGGGACAGAGCTCCTGGACCAGTGGATAGAGTCCACCTCAAGTGACAAGGTTTCTGCCCAGTGACCAACCTTCACATAAGAATATCTGCCTCCAGTGTACTGGAAGTTGAACACGTTGTACCGTCCTATTCCATCTCCATAGGCATCAAATTTGACCATACTGTCCGCAGCATTAGGAGGGTTGAATGGAGCTGTGAAAAAAAAAAAAAAAAGAAATAGAGAATGTTATTATCAAAGCTGCAGATGGCTTTTTTCATCCCTTTGGCAAGCACAGACACCTGACAGCTTATAGAATCCAATTCAAGTGCCAATAGGTAAGTCAAGAGGTCTGTATCTGTCTCATTTTTGAACTTGGAAGAAGAACTCAGATAATAGAACTCTATTTCACTTTACTGCATGAGATATATTTGTAAATGTTAGATTACCAATGTCCTTGCTTTTTTTTTCCTGGATACAAACAAATTCTGCAGTTATTTTCCCCAGTATGCACAATCACTTCCTTTCACATTTTCTCTTGAAAGAAAGAGGTCTGCTTCTAACTGAGACTCAGCATTATTTGGTGAAATTCGGCTGTCATGGTATAAGGAAATTTAAATGGTCAGATCAATAAACATTGGTTTTGAGGCCAACAGTCTGGAATTCTGTTGAATACAGGATTCATTTCGATGATGATGGAGAAGTAACTATGAAGTTCTCAACAATTTCTTACTAAGTCTTTTTCACTTCCTGTGTTTTAGGAAGTTTTGAATCCCTTCTATTTTCCTTCAATTTTACCAGTTCCTGATATTTCTTGTCTAGTCTGAGGTCCCCAGCATGAGCTGTTTTGGTCGTATATCTTGTTTGGGGAATAGATGAAAAAACACAAACTGGATCTGTGACCTTCTTTGAAATCAATATTGTAACACTTCCAACTGGTAAGCTCTGGAGAGTTTTTGTTTTTCCTCCAGCTGCGGCTCATGCAGGGAATGGAGAAATATTAAAAATGTAGGAGGAAATTGCATTTACCATGTGATTTATTGGTCGTTTGCTGTAGCATCAAAGGTGAATAGCTTTATAGGCAGGAAGCAAAAGTGGTTTTTTTTTTTTTGCCATTGATGAGCAATAAAGGTGATTTCATTCCCCAGTGTCTTTGGTGACAGAAGTGGTTCCACTGTCATTGCTGGAATAAATCTCTTTCCCTGCATCTGTGCCCATGCTGTGCTTGAACATGAGCAATATTGTATAAGGATGGAGTATCTGCCTCCACTTCAACCTCCAGATACTTTGGAGTTCTTGAAGGAGATTTATTTAGCTTCTATAAAGCACTGAGCCCAAGTTCTTTCACATTTATTACTGCAGAGTGTTACTTTATTTTGCAGTACTCCCACTAAGGACAGTAAAAGGGACAGTGGTCTTTGGTACAGAATCCCCACTTGGAGAATTGATCCTTAACCTGCACTTCCCCAGGTGCTGAACTTTGAGTGCATTTTTTTCCTAACTTTCTTCTTATCTTAAGGCAAGGTTGGAAGATAATTTATGCCCACCTGTAGTCTCTTCTGGCTTTGAGACAAGACTCTGTCTGTTCTTATCCGTGCCCTCTCCTGCACTTTACCACCTCACCTGTGTCAACCACAGTGGGGAACAGCCTTGGTCTGCAGGATTACAGACTAGGTCTGGGTAACCCAGGAATGTATAAGATGATTATTTTCTCTTTTTCTTCACTGTTGGTATCTAGTTGTACTGCTGGCTAGCCCAACAAGACCCCTGAAGCGCACAAAAATTAAGGGCAGCATATTACTCCCCCAAATGGCCGGTCCTCCTGGAAATAGCATGCTCTAAATTAAACAAGTAGCTAAATTCAAAATATAGGTCAACAAGAAGAATATTAAGCAGCTTCCCTTCTCTCCCTCGTCCTCCTCATGCACAGGCATGCAAGCTCTCTCATCCAGGAGCACCTTTAAAATGAAATCATAATGCAGCACTTAACAGCTCTTCAATAATATGTTGTCATTGCCAGTGTCTTATTTCATTATTCATAACACTTGTATAGATTGTAGAAGCTGTTAACACAGCAGCCCAGTTTTAAGAGCCAATTCATTCACTTCAGTGTTATACAGGCCAGCTCCCGAGGTGTGCTGAGAGCCTGTGACTTCTACTGGCACCAGTGGAGCCGCAGGTAAGACAAACTGCAAACTGGTTGCATGGCTTATCTTCTGTCAAGTGCATAACTTCAAGTGCATGAGTACCCAAGTGCAAGCTACGTGAGGATCAGAAATATCAGAACTTTTCAGGAAAGAGATCCCTCTGTGTAACATGTTTACCAACTTCTTAGCTCTGATAGAAGTTTTGGCATTTAAATAGAGCAAAGTATTTGCCTTGGACTTTGCAGGTAGGTCCAGAAGGCAAAGCAGGTAATCTCACGTACAGTTAACTTGAAGCTCATGTGTATATTGTCTTCCCTGGGGCTGTTCCCGTGCTACAAATATGAAGAAAAGATTTTTATAGGGCAATATGTTTTAAGTCAACTGCAGCTTGTAGCTTGAAACATTCATTTTTAGTGGCTGCTGATAGAGGAAAATATACCACACTCCTTCAGACAGAGAGGATGAAATCATTTAACCAAACAGTGATGTATTAAATTATAGAATGGTGAGCCAAAGCCTACAAATGAGCCCACAGGGTGGCAGCAATTAATATTCCCACTGATTACATATAAAATCCCTAGGGCATTTTAACTGATATTTATCAATGTGTTCTGAATCCTGCAGAACCACTTCCAAAAAGTCATGTTTTCAGAAAATATGATGCAATAACGTCCTGGTTTCAGCTGGGATAGAGTTAAGTGTCTTCCTAGTGGCTGGTACAGAGCTGTGTTTTGGATTCAGTATGAGAAGAATGTTGATAACACTCTGATGTTTTCAGTTGCTGCCAAGTAATGTTTAGACTAAGTCAAGGATTTTTCAGCTTCTCCTGCCCAGCCGGCGAGAAGACTGGAGGGGCACAAGAAGTTGGCACAGAACACAGCCAGGGCAGCTGACCCCAACTGGCCAAAGGACTACTCCAGACCATGGGACGTCACATTCAGGAAATAACTGGGGGGAGGGG
>JANZLQ010000005.1:8494434-8551213 GCA_026212715.1 Elanus axillaris
TCCAATCCTTTTACTATTACTATTGTCATTTTATTAGTGTTATCATTATCATTATTACTTTCTTCTTTTCTGTTCTATTAAACTGTTCTTATCTGAACCCATGACTTTTACTTCTTTTCCTGATTTTCTCCCCCATCCCACTGGGTAGGGGGGAGTGGGTGAGCGGCTGCATGGTGCTTAGTTGCTGGCTGGGGTTAAACCATGACAAATAATAATGATAAAAATAAGATACTTATAGGCAAGAATGCAACACCATAAGAAAGCAGGACTTTATGTTTTGGAGTAAAAAGAATATTTTTTGCATATAAGTAGATGATTTTCCCAGAGATTGTCAGGCCATGTCATAAGTTGTTCTGAGAATTTTTGTGCAGTTACATTTCAGAGTAAACCTACAATCTTTATAACAGATATTTCTGGCAGGTCTTGTTCACGGTTGTAGCTAAGCTGTTTCGGATTGATCCCTTGGGAGATGAGAGACAGGACTCCCTGGGTCTACCCATGCTGTTAGCTAAGAGACTAACATTGTCTGAATGACAACGTGAACTTTGACTCCTTTGAGCAGTATCTTTGAATCTTCTCCCCTTGAGCTTCGTGAAATGAATTATCCTTATGCAAAGCAGTTATCCAAAAGAAATTCTATAAAAGAATTATTAAGGAAAAGAAAGGATAATTACAAGTGACTTAAGGATAAATCAGTGATGCTTTGTGCTCCAGCTTGCAGCAGTTCAGCAATGAAGATGCAACAGCAGCATCAGGAGAAAGGCTCAGGTATACAGAGTGCAGAAGACAGAAACCTATGGAGCCGCAGTGCTGGCAGCCCAGCTCTATCTGCTTACTGAAGAAATTCTATCAGAGAAGAGGATGCCATTGTGTAAGTGGAGGACAAACTCCTCCAGTTTCAGATAAATAAGGAATGACTGTATAGTTTTATGACTATTTTAGTAGCAGATATGGATAAGAAGATAAAATAACATCATAGCTTTTATATAATGAATTATGTCATTTTTCTTCCATCTTCCTACAGTGGGATCATCTTTTCCAACAATCACATAGTTTGCAAGTATGTGCTTATGTGCTGTTATAAGCAGGTGAGTTGCTTGCATTTGGAAATCTTTATTATTTTTGGTGTCAGTGATGTGCAGCTCTTGGTGACTTGAAAGAATTCAGAAAGAAAGTTATGAAGAGGAGATTTATTTTCTTATTGGGCAAAAACATTATTTTAAGAGGAGGTATGAGAAATCTTTTTTGAAATGCTTCTGATTCTGCACATTGGCTCAGTTGTGTGAAAAGCACTCCAGGATTTTTTAACCAGAGATGAGTAGGTGAGGAAAACAAAGCAGTTTTAATCCTAATTAGGCACTGGGAAACTTTTAAGAGGCAGAGCAGCCTAGGAAAAGATGAGCGTCATGTTAACTGGCTTGGAATCAGACCGAGTTTTGTTTGCCAGCAGCATCTTTGGCCCAGGAAGGATATTTTGCATACAGAGCCTTGGAAGTGTCTGGCACAGAGCTGAGTGTATAGATGTTGTCTTATAGAAAATATAATCAGTAACACTTCCTGGTAGGAATGATGACAGGTATGCCTACATCTAAGAACATCTTTCACATTCAATAAAACACACATCTGTTCTTTGCTTGCAGAGTGTATTCTTTCAAAACAAGGTACAGATCAGAGGCACAGCTCACTAGCTAGGAGGCAATTCATTAATAATAAGGCTTGATGAAAGCTCTGCAGTTTTTCAGCTCGGCAGTTTGCAAAGCTGTAAGATTTTGTGTGGTTCAGAAGAAATGTAAAAAGGACTATTGTGTGCACCAAAGGCACCTTCTTCAACAGCTTGTTAACCCCAAAGACTTTCAACCAATAGACTGTTAGGAGATCATGATAAAAAGAAATGCAAATGTAAAGAGGGAACAGACTGGAGTTTCTGAAAAGTTGAGTAAAACCTCCTTAGTCTCACTAGATGGTGCTGCAAAAACTCTGAACTTCTGATTTAGGACTGAAAAACAAGACATTTGTTTATGTAATGGAAAAATACTTTTTTTTTTAATGCCCCCTACTCCTTCCTGTTACATATCCTGGGCAATGTCTTTTTAAAGCACTGTAAGGAAAAGCTTTGATAATAATATAACAGGATATGGTGTGTTTGTCCAACAGGCTCATCTGCATGTAGGATGCTTTATCTTGAAAAGTATCAAAAAGGACCCTGAGAATGTATATATCTTTTCTTTTTCTTTTATTGTCAGCTAGATATGGTTTATTGAGGTCAAAATGACTTATTTCTGCTTGGCTGAACATTCAGATTGAGTAATGGAGACCTAATGCACCCACTCTTGTTTCAATCTCAGCATAACGCATCTGTTTTCACACCTGATTGGTAGAAAGGATGTTGAAATTTGGCAATTTAAAATTTAGTATACGGAAAGCTCAGAGTGAAGTGTCACTACATCGTACCTCTCCACAATTAGCAAATAATGAATGGGCTTAAAATATCCGATTTCACAGAGACAGGTAGTCACTTTTAACCTCTGCACCATCGTTTCTGGATGTGTTTGGGTCATATGCAGTATTGCTTCTTCTCACTCAAGAAATGAGTGAGTCTGATTAGTCTCTACAAATGTAATCAACTGTAATTTTCCTATCTATTGTCTACAGATGTTTCATTCAGCTCAATGGTGTCTCTCAGGTTAAAAACTTGCTGTGGGGATTTTCAACCCTTGTCATAGACTCCCACAGCATTTGCAGTAGTTGGAAACAGAAACATTTCCCCAGGCCTAGTTGCAAAGATCCACCACACAGGTATCTGCATATGAGTTAGTTATCCCAAGCTTCTGTCCTACAAAAGAGAATGGGTATTTCTAGGGTTCACCTTAGATTAGGTATCTAGATGGCTTAGCTGAACTGTACCTGTTGTTTTTTTTTTTTTTTTCTGCTGACCATAATGGGAGTAACTAGCTAAAATACATGTACAATATAGGTATCTGAAGTTAGGCGAGATGAATATCACCGATATTTGGAACAGAAAGGCTCACAGCTGGAGTGCCAAGTGATAGCAGCTTGTACAAGCTCCCTGCACTATACCTGCGAAGGGGTGTCTCTGGCAAGTTGTCTGCACAGGCTGCTGTGACTGCTGTGGAGGCTATCGAAGAGAACAGTCCAGGAAAAAAGTAATGTGGATGCTGGCAAAATAAACTAAGAAGGGTCTGAGAAATTAGACTTCATTCATTTTGTCGTTATCCTCAGCCTGGCTGAAGAGAGAACTCCCTAGCTACCTTGCCTGTGAAACGCTTGCCTCAAGCACAATGTTTTACATTTTCGGTGTGTGTTGTCCTCTTGCTTATGTGGCCCTTAGGCATATGTGTGGTCTTTAGGACTTGGGGATAATGAACTAGATACAAAGTTACAAATCTTCATCAAATAAATTATGAAATCACTCTCATTTTTTTAAGGAAATTTAAGGAATCAAAAAGGGAATTTCTGATATCTTGAAGGATTTGGATTTTGAGACATGGAAGGCAGAAAGCATGTAAATGTTTTGCAGTCATTATATTTCTCTTAAAAATACAAAACATATCCCCTGAAATTAAGAAAATTTCTTGAAGTGTTTTTGGTTATGGTTTCATTAGACTAACTTCAAAATAAATTAAACATTCATGGACAAACATCCAAGGTGTTTTTCTTTTTTTTTAATAAGTCTGCTAGGTTGATAATTAATACAAATGATTTGTGAGATTCCAGCATAGCAATGCCTTTCAATTGATACCATTCTTTTAATTTAAGATTATCCACTTTAGGAAATGGTTGACAGAAGAAGCAAAATGCATGCAAGGTAATTTATACTAGCAATCATCTTGCAATTACAAAGGAAATTAAACCATGCCTTTAAGCTGCCTAACTCCTCCCTCAGGCCAACTAGTTATTTTGTAAACAGAAGCAAGGGGAATCCATTCCCATTATGAAGAATTATGGCCACTGTTAAGGTGACAACACAAAAGCTTGGGAGCTGGAACTATAAGTTGAGGGCTGGCCTTTGGTACCTTTTGAAATGTTTTGATCTAAGGAAAGCTGGTGAGCTATCTGCCAGTTGCTGAACATTAACATTGCATTCAGAGCTTGAGATTTTGGTTGGAACTTTCTGCCAGTCTCGGGGTTATGAGTTCCCTATGTCTGATCTGGACTTCTGGGTGAGGGATATTCCCATTTAACGTCAGTGCTGGGAACTGGTGCCGTGCCTTACCCCTCTCTTCTCAGTACATCCAGGGTGCAGTTGAAAGAGGTTGAAGCTGTGTTTTAATTTTGCTAAAATTCACTTTTGTACTAAGTGAGGGACTCAATTATGTCACAGGGACATGAATCTTTCTCTTTTTGGAGGCACCATTCCATGGTGTGCAAATTCCACCCCCAGTTTGCATAGAGTAGCTGATAGCTAAGGAAGCATTGAACACCTAATATTTTTCTGTCCTTCTTTGTCAGCCTGAAGGAAGTATGAATGGATTCAGTTATTAAGTTATTAAAGGAAGTTGGTTAAAACGTTCTCTCCTCTGTGGGAACTTGAGGATTAGAGAGGTGTTTCCAGACAGTGCTCTGAATAATTTAGTTGGATAGTTTGCCCTTAGAGATCAGAACCAAATGAACCATGAAATAGACCCTCTAGCTGCTATTTCCTAATTGACTTGATATGAAGACACTCCCAAATCAGGTGGGCTGACATAGATTTAATTACTTATAATGTAATACTATTATTTAGTGGTAGTAATACTGTAGCTGTGATGGTCTAAAATTCAAGAAACTTCAAGCCCATAAGAAAGGCAGTATTTTTTATTAGACTAGTCTATAGATGGAATAAGTGCACAAGCTTTCAGGCACATGGTCACTTCATTAGGTCATCAGAAACATTGCTCAGTAAATTTGACCTTCAATTATTTTGAAGGAACCGTTCTGCTTGGAATTCAGTAGATCAGGTTTTTATTTCCTCCTGGAAACACAATTTCACTTTGCAAACAGCCTCATTACTATCCATTTGCAGCGTAATTGCCAAGAGCTTTTTGTTCGCTTCTTTAAAAGTATATCGTTTAGAAACACAAGGTCTGATCAAGATGCAAGACAAGATATGGCAAAGAGATGTTATGCCAAAAGCTTCTCTGTTTTTTTCCAGGTATGTGGGCAGTCTAATAAAGGTATTGCCTCTTCCTACAAATCTTATGACTCTATGCTATTACTTTTGTTAAGAAGCTACTGAAAACTCCCAGCAATCACCCTACAAATTGCTAATAATGAGGCAATTTGCAAAATGAAATTGTATTTCCAGTAGGAAAATCAAACCATAAGTAGTGAATTCTAAGGAGAACATATTTTTGAAATAACTGAAGCTCAAATTTATTGAACATCTTGTGGAAAAAAAGGAGTTGTAGGATTCTTCAGAGCCGTAATAAAGAAACAATGCTACAGTGAAACACACAGAGGAACCTTTATGCTCAGACATATTATGCAGCTCAGTTACAGTATTTGGCACACCCGAAATAAAGTTGGTAGAAGACAAAGGAGGCTCAGAGTTTAGCTGGATATGTAATATGTAAATGTTTCACACATATTATGGCATAAGATTCTGGAGTGGATCAGTTTTCTCTGTGAATATAATATGTGCATGAAAAAACTGTTGTGTATTTCTTTAACCTTAATGTAATTAGAGCGTCTATATTGGGAGTGTAGTTTTCTTACAGAGCTCCTACAGTCAGTGGAGAGAAATAGACACCTCCAAAGGTAGGGCCTGGCTATAAGGACTTGCCACCAAGAAGGTGGGTACCTTCCTACATTGATAGTTCTCCAGTTGCTAGACTACAAAGTGAGTTGCGTCTCAAAAGATATGAAAGGTGGCTGGCTTGACTTTTGGCCACTGATGGAGAAATCATACAACTAATGCTTTCAGTAAGGCCCACCACACACATTAAATGTGACTTATCTTCCTTTGTAAAGGTTTGAGTCTGGATTTTCTTTTTATTCATTTCTGTACAACTATGTGATGGCCAGAAATGCACATCTACTAAAATGACAGGTTAAGTCAGTATTCAACAGAGTACGTCTCATGTATGACCAAACGCTGAGTCAGCCAATTGAGAGGTGAAAGTGGGCTACTCGCAACAATGAATTGCAGTGAAAAGATGGTGAGATAAAGGATAAGAACTCCTAGCTTTTAAGGTTATTCATGCATATCACACTCCAGGTGCAAAGGTAGCACTTCACCTCTTCCAACATCATCAGTGTTCATTGGCATGCATTATCCTACAACATGCAAGCTGCATGTCCTATTAATACTTGCAAATTCTTCTGCTCTCAGGAAGAAAAGATAAAACTGAGAGCACAGAATCATTTTTGCTAATGTTTTGCTCCACTGAATCAGTTCAGAAACAGCAACAGCAATCACTGGACCTCAAGGGAAAACGTAAAAAGAAAATGTTGATTTATTTGCCTGTTTAATGGTGGAAGCAGAGACACATTGATAGGCTTAGACTGATAAAGTGTTTCAGAGATCTAGAAAGGAAATTAAGTGCACTGCCTTAAACCTTCAGCTGACTTGAGATATTTTCTTCTCTAAGAGCCTTTAAAGATGGGCTTTTTATTCTTTCAGTTACTAGACCATTAACTAGCCATTAGCTATTTATACAAATAGATGTGCAAATGTAATAGAGGAAGCGTAACAAATTTTTTTCAGCACATTTTTTGTCAGTTCCCAATAGCAATTTCATACAGTGTCTTATTTGTCACTGTCTGGTGGAGATCTGCCCTAGCACAGCAGGCCAATCTCTGCTACCAAACCGATATCAAGATCTTGGAGCAGCGATCAGCTGCTCCATCCATCAGGGCCGTTGATAAATACTGTGAAAGACCTCTTCAGAGAAAGTATAGGTAAAAATTATTTATAGGGGCACACAATGTGTCGTTTTTTACATGAAAGAAATAGACTTGGAAGGGACCTCAAGAGCACAACCTTCTGCTGTTAGGAGCAACTATGTCATTGCTGCTTAGACTAGAAGAGCCCATCAATCTGATCCCATACAGTTCTGCATATGATCAAGCATTTTCTAGTGTTCTCTAGCAAATTTAAGGCCTACTGTAAAGGATAAAGAGACACAGGGAAGGTGTTCCCACAGGAAGAGAGCGGGCCAGTTCTGTAGCAGAAGCACAGGAAGATGCTTGAGGCTTCAGAGCTACATACAAACAGTCAGCTACTGATCACTAAAGAAATTCAACCTTGGCAACAAGGGGGAATTGTTTTTAAGGCATAATCAGTAGAAAGAACATGTATACAGCGTATGCAAAACATCCAATGTATGGTGAAAAGATAAAAAAGATAAGAAGGTACAAGGACGGTAATGTCCTCTGCAAGAAAAGGAACAAAGGAAAAACTGAGAGAAGAATCACTCTGGGACTGCTCCCTGGTTATGGATGCTGCAATTCATTAGTGCTGCTACCTAAACACCAGGAGGCTCTCCCTCCTCTATGGTAGAAAAAGATCGCTCCTTTTTGATTTGCTGTTCACTTTTTGCCAATGCAAAGTCAACAATCATACATCAAGTATTATCTTTTACTGTACAATTGTGTTAAGTAAATGTGAATTGTAAGCAGCGGGTGAGTGCTCTTGTGAGTGTGTGTGTGTGCGTGTGTGCGTGTGTGTGTGTGTTTTCTAATCCAAACCTCCTATAAAATGGTGTGGTTGATGCTGAGTCATGGAGTCAAAGTAATGTCAGGTGCAGGCATTAGGAATTACCGTCCACCCTGAAAGTCCCTGCACTTTCAGCTACAGTTACACAGGATTTCTGTGGCACATACCTTCTGTGTGAGGACTTTGCTCAAGGCTGTGCTTTGCTCATCTCTCACAGTAGTAGTTTCCCTCTTTTCACTGAGCAGGGTGCAATTCCTTCCCTGGCTAAAACTACTATGTTTTCTTAGCTGAGCCTTGTATTTCAGTTGCAGAAGTGGTAAAATTTCATATGTACAAAGGAATTGCTGCATTAGCTTATTCTGTTGTCCATCAAGTTGTCTGGAATCTGTGTATAGCAGCAAATAGAAAAATGTACTACATGAAACCCGTATTGAATTGAGGAGCAATTGCACACACACATTTAGAAAGTGAATATCTCTCAGCCTTCAGAAATACTCTTGAATTTCTTCTGTAGTGCCATTAGTCTAGAAAATATGAGATGAGTCATATATTGGCAAGTAGAAAGATGGGCTTGTAACAAGAATGGCAAAACTGTAGGAGAAATGAAAAGTGGATGCAGGACTGAGGGGGCAGGGGCCTTCAGACTGGGAAGTACATTAACTGCTGCTTTCTATTTACTGGGTCTTTGCAATCACCATTCACCTCTCCACCACTTTTGGCTCTGTGCTGTTCTTCCGATGCACTAGGAAAATAGTGAGTTTTGGTGTGGAGACCCTACAAGCCAACTTAATGATCTTGGTAATTATTTTATGATTTACATGCCTTAAGTTTAAGGGTTTATATTTGGACATACTGCAATTTCTGCTCTCTTTGCATCTCAATAGTGAGCAGGTGAGTTGATGTTGATTTACTGCTCCATGGCTGGAGCAAGAGGTGAGAAAGCAAATCAAAGGTTTGCTCTTGTGCCTGAGCTGCACTACAGCTAGGATTTTATGGACATTTTTGTTATAAGTTTTTCTGCTTCTGATACCCTTGTGCATGAATATGTGTGTTGTTCCCCTGCCTTGGAGAATCTTAGTATTCTTTGTATTCAGTTATATCCTCAGACAAAATTCACTTTCATGGCAGGAAGAAGGAAACAAAAGGAAATGACTCACTCAGATAACAGCAATGAAATATCTCTTTACATTATATTCTGTATCTGCTAACAAAATAACCATAAATATTGCAGTGATGCCAAAGCAGACATTTTCTGAGATGCTTTTAGAGGTGTTTAGATGCATAGCTCTAACAGATGAGGAAATAAAAGAAAGTCACCCTTTAATACGTTTGTCTGCCAGGTCCATCCAGTTTGCAGTTGTCAGGAATTGTATAGAAAGTCAGTTTGTGAAGGGTACTCATATGTAAAAGGAGCTTCTGCTCCATGAAAGTGCAGAGCTGATTCCTTTTTGGATTATCTTTTAGAAGGTAGGTGTGATCTACTGGCCTCAGTAATTTTTTTATGTAAAAATACTAACACTTGAATGAATAAGAAAGGTGAATATGTGGTAGGAAAACCTTTCAGTCATTCCTCTGAAACTTTTGCCTTAAGTACATCTTTTGATTAATGAGACCATTTGCAGAAAGAGAAAGGTTGTGAATATTTGGGAAAAGTCTGTGTTAGTGCAAAAATTTACACAAGGGATGTTCTGAGGTTGGGTTGAGTTCCTCTCTTGCTTTTATAATAGAAAAATGACTTTATCACTGAGCTGCTTTTTTCTGCACTCGGAGTCAGAAATGGGCCAGACAAGCTGGAAGGGAATAGTTCAGGCAGAAAGCTGAAATAGATTCACATGCTTGTCTGGGCTGCATTTTAACAAGTACAAGTATAGCAGTCATCTTGTGACAGATTTGCCTGGAAACAAGCTACGTGGAAGTGATGCAGGATTCCGATCAAGATCTGTGTCTAGATTGCAGCACCAAGCTGGGCTGAATGTTGGTGTCACATTAATGCAGCTCTACTGGTTTGGTACCAGTTCCCATTTAGTTAGTGTTAGCCTGGGAATATCTTTGCACTGTGCTCTACTGGGTGAAGCAAATGTGTCTTCCAGGAATGTAGTGATATTAAGGTTATTTAAGGAGAAAAGATACTTTTCTACAGATTATGCTTTCAGTTCTGCCCTTCTAGTATAATTATTAGCTGCCAAGAAAAATAGAGGTTTGGTAAAAATAGCATTACATTTAGTTATCTTTGGGATTAGACATCTGGGTTTGTGACTTTGTAGTTTTCTTCGTCACTTTTTGAAAAGACCGGTTTTCTCAGGGACTCACTGGAGGTTCAGGACACACGTGGATTACTCAAAAGAGTAATTTATTTTCCCAATGTATCACACTGTCCCAGTGTGTCCCTATTCAATCTCCTTCTTATGTCATTGTCCTCATCCTCATTAACACTGCTGTGGTCATGTTCTGAGCACAACCTCTGCCTTTTTCAGCCCCTAGAGTAGCACCCCAGCATGCAAGTGAGACTGAGGTCAGTTCTGGAAGTGCTAAAATGCTCTTCCATTTCAGGTAACAGAAGAATCTGGTCCTCCCATTGGCTTTTCAGAGCCAAATTAGATGCTAAAATGTAAGGGTTAGGACTCCTGAACCAATGTATTTTCTCACATAATATCTTGTCCTTCCAGGTCACAAAGAGAAAGAAGCAGATCTGACGTCTTTTTGGTTATGTACGGATGTCTCTCACAGGTAAATTTGCATGAAGAATAAGAATATATATAATCCTATGCTACATCCTGAGTTGTTCCCCTATTGTGAAGACCAGTGGGATTGGAAAAGTGAGTGTGCGTGGTTGGGGGATGAAAAGGCTGTACAACTCTTCCTGCTCCTCCGAGCACTTTGACTCTGCAGACCCTCAGTGTTTGGGATTCACATGACATTTGCCAGTGAAACAAAAGATGAAATAATTGCTATTATAAAACAAGCAGCAGGCAAACACAGAAGTCTGTGATTTAGAGAAATTAGGTTACCGAGCCTTCTGTCTCTCAAATATGTGATCTGAAATAAAATCATTGCTCAGTTTTTCAGTCATGCGTTTCTCCATAAACACAGGGTGTCTAATCTCATCCTCATTTACACACCCCCACGGTCGCTGAGTACTCTAGAGATTTCTAAAATGCCTAAAGGCCACATTATCAATATGACAAAAGCAGCTGACTGTAAATTACATACAAGGCACAGACTATATAACTTTATGTTCAGTTTTTCATAGCTCAGCTGAAGTGGTGGGTTGTATAAATATTCAAGTAAAGGAAACTGAGATGGAGAGCTATTTGCTATTTTAGGGATGTCAAAGCACCTTCACATAAATAAGCTGCTGTAACAAGTTTGGGGCCATTGCTGGCCTGTGGTTTCTGCAGACTTTCCAGGAATGGCACCCAGCTGGGTAAGGGCCAAAGGTGACATGCTTCCAGAGTCTTCCTGAGGACTATGAAGAAAAGCTGTTGCCACTCTGTGTCCTGCTAATGCTGCATTTCCCGTCGTTTTGCTTATGGGAGCTCGGCACCCAGGTCGGGCAGAAAAGTGGTGGCAGCAGGCAGAAGTACCTTGCTCCCAAGTTAGATGGGAAACAGTGGTCCAGCACACTGTGGCTTCTGCTGCCGGAGCTCATCTCAAGAGTTAAGAACACAATTCAACCTCTGTTCCTGCTTACTTAGGCTAATTACTGTTAATTAGTACCAAATGAAAGCATGAAAAGGCAGCATTTTATGATGGTCTCTGGCTAGATAACAGACTCCATTAACAGGTAGGTCACTGACCTGCCATCATGGCAAGAGAAGTTTTAATGAACATTTTATTTGGAAGTTTTACCCTAGAGATGACCATGTTTGTGTCCTGCTGCCAGCCCAAGTATTCAGTTTACACAGTGCAGTGTGCGACACACAACACATCCAGAGTACAGATCAGATTCTTTGCCATTGAGACAGCTCAAACCCAAATTAAAGGATGAAGTTTCCATAGTATTTTAATTTTAGCCAGTTTACATCTATAAAGCCCTGAGCAATTTGGTCTGATTGCGCAGCTGCCCCTGGTTTCAGCACGATATTGGACTAGAGACCTCCTAAGGGCCCTTGCAACCTGATTTACTCTTTAACTGTAGGATTCTATATATTATGAATCTATATTATACACAATGAAATATATATGTATGAAAATATGCATGTACATAAACAAAGTACATAAATATATGAATATATACACATATTAAAAGCTTCAGGAAGGCTAAGCAGAGATTTCTGCCCAGGAACCTCTTGGAGAGGTAAATTTGCCCAAAGGAAAGGAACTGCAGATTCCCACCAGCAGCCAGGTCTGCAAAGAGGCAGTTGGAGGAAGAAGAAGGTAAAGGGTGTCATCAGGAAACCAGGCTGTCAAAACCTTGCTAGAGCTCTGGCTGTGTATGTACTAATGTAACTCTAATATAGAGAGAAATATGGGAAAATACTGTAGAAGTTCAACTGCTCTTCTCCTCTGAAGTAGCAAGTCTCAAGTGTACTTTCATAGTCTGTCCCTTAGCTGCTTTCAAGGTTTTAAATGCTATGATACATTTGTTGTCCCAGGAAAAAGGCAGTAATTTTTCCTATAATCCTACACATCTTTTTCATGTATATTTTAAATAAATATCTTGGGGAATTCACTCTACATTTTCCTTGGTTTTATTGGCCACGTATCCATCATGAATTACACTTTTAAAACATTTACGATTAACAAGGTATTAGATGCCTTCTGCCCATGAAATTTTTACCTTCAGCTGAAAGCAGTGTTCTGGTTTATTTTACAAATAAGCATCAGAAGGAAGGCCGGGAGGACCTTACAGCCGACTGTTTGAGTGCTGGAGGTGTAGAGGATATGACCTGAGGATCAGGAGCTCGTCGGGTGAGAAGACGGAGTAGCAGAGCTGCTCCTGCTGCAGACCTGGGGATATGAGCCTGCACATCTACTCACAGGTGCTCCCTGCTGTAAATCTATACCTGGCCTTCAAAGTTTCTGCATCCGTAATCTGCTTGTGATAGCAGATGTATCCTTTGCCGGTCTGTGTTCCATGCATTCCTGGCAGGACACTGAGCTTCGAAGTGGACTTTTGACAGGAAACATTTATGGCTGAATCCCGGAGCAGGGATCATGCAATGCTGCTGTGCTCAGAAGTGAGGTGATATCTGACAGTTGCATACCATGACTTTTCAGGTCTTTCCTACTTAGGTGGAACAGTTACGATGGAAATGGTCTGTGAAAGTATGTTCCCACCACAGAAGTCACCAGCAAGAGTAAATGAGAAGCTGAATTTGTGTTTCTGCTTCATATTATTTGAGTGTTGACTGGGGCAGAGTGGGGAGGAAGAAAAGAAAGAAAATAAACCACGCAGAAACTTAGGACCAGGCAGGAATAAAAGTTTTGTCATATAGTTCAGGGGATGAAAGGAGACAAATCAGACCTGACTTACAACCCTTTTCTCATTTTGAGTAGTCATTCTGGTTAGCCACAGATGAGGATTTTGCCCAATATAAGCTAAGTTTGATGATGTAGGCTTTGCTGTAGAAGAGCTGGATTTCTGAACATAATAGTGAGGGACATGACAGTGAGTCTTGTAGCTGTGGAGAAAGAAAGGGGTAGGAAAAGACACTGAGTACTGTAAACATATGTGTTGCCTAACATCTTTAATAAGTTGTTTTCCAGGATTACTACTTTAGCCAAACTCCTCCTACCATTTGCTGCTGAGATTCAGAAAGGTGCAGAAGACAGGTGGACATGCATACACCCCTAAACCAACCTCCCTCTGCCCATACGCTCCCATGCTAGGCTGACGGCAGAGTCAGGCTTGCAATACCATCAGCCCCATTAACTGCAGTGGGAAAAGCTGGAGCCCAGTCCCACACCCTTGGGTGACAAGGCTGTCAGACTGCACAGCCAGCCCAGCAACCCTGGGCCAGATGGAGATAATGCTGGTCCTTGAATGTCACTGCTGTCCTTCCTCACGCCTGGCCAGCCTGGACCCCAATGCCCCAGAGGAGCAGCTACACTAGGTAGCAACATCTGGGGCACAGCTGTGCAAGACCCTGCCACTTTATCCCAAATGATGGACACCCCTTTCACGCTTCCCGTGCTAACGTTCACTGCCCTGGCACATGTCAAATGTTGTGAGGCTTGCAATAGTGCTGTTGACAATAACACTGCTTTTCTGTCATCCTGGTGGCTTAAAGGAGCTAAAACAGTTAACAGAGCTGGTTGCTGCACTGGCCCCTCCATCCCTCTGAGGGAGGGAGGCTCCTGGATGTGTGGGGCTCTGCCTCGTGTTGGTGTTCATCCTTGAATTCACAGCCTCCCGAGAGTCCCCTCCACATGCTGCCTTCCACCAAGCAATGTCTGAGTGCTGGCGAGAAGGTGAGTTTGCTCTCTCCCATGGAGCCCTTTATTTTTGTTCAGCACTTCTTTGTTGTTCTGGTAATACAAACTAACAGCCTCTTGAACCATCATCTCTTTATCAGCAGAAAAGCATCGCAATTCAGAACATCAAGTGCTGCACTTGTGCCCTCAGGAGAGAATGCAGAGGATGGGAAGATCAAGAAGATGAACCAGCCTATATCTCTTTGAAAGGCCAAACAAGCACTGAGATGGAGGGAGCATATTTATCTAGGGGCTGGGCTTTGCATTCTCAGATCCTGCTACTGGAAGTGGGAATCAGGCACAGGCATCTCTTTTCTCCCTTACTGAAAAGATTCAGGATATCATGACATTTGTCATATACATCTTCCTGACTTGCAAGAAAATTATGTGCTCTGTGTATCTCACAGACAATAAGGAATGAAATCTCACCCTGCCTTCATGCCACACTGCAGTTCTATGGAGTTATTTCAATTTAATGAAAAAGGAGAAATAAGTAGGGCTCCAGAGATATTAATGAAATACCTGTCACACAGCATGTCAGCAGCAGTGGCAGCATGAGAGTGCACAAATCCTAGCCAGTCCTCTACTCCAGCCCTGCTGTTAGCTGGTCCCTGAGTATTTCCCTATAGATCCCATTGTTGCTGCACCTGAGAGTCTCACAGCAGGCTTTCAGCTAAATGGCAAGTGAGAATCTTAGTTGCTCTGTGCTCCATCTGTAGTCAACAGTAAAAGATGTAGGGGAAATCGTATCTCACGTGGGCTACTTCATGTGGGCTGAACCACACTCTGTAAGTGCTGATCCCCTCCATTAACTGTTATCACAGACTAATCAAAACTAATTCAAGTGCGTAGGGTAAGTGTCTAAAATTGCACAGACCCACACCAGTCACATAAATGCACTTTATCATTTACTCATACTGGTGTGTTTGAAATGCACCATCACCTGTTCCTGGAAAAAGGGGAGAATACACTCAGGCCCATTTGTCAGATTTCTTTCATGGCAAGGTGCAGGTTTATGCATGCAGAGCTTATCTATTTGTACCTCTGCCTTTCAGCAGAGGAGGTGTTGCTTAAATAGCTGTTTGTGTGTGTGTGAATATGGTTATCACTGTTGTTCTGTTTCTTGCCTGCTTCCTTTTGGTGTATGTGGATCACTACCTAGGGTAAAGAAGAGAGAGAATTCCCAACCTGACTTGGTTGCAGTGTACCTGATGGGCTGGTAGCTTCCATGCCATCCTCTCTCTACACTGGGGATATGTTGTCAGATTTGCAGCTGGAAATATGAGAGCATCATTGATCAAATGTACCATGCAGCAGGGTCCTGATGTTGTATTAGAAACACACCCAGAGACTTTCTTCAACCAGAAAAGAGCAAAGGCGAATTCTGGGTCCCATACAAATCAATGACAAGACTTGTATGTATTAAAATTTCACACCTTTCTGAAAGAGGAAAGCATGGGAGATTTGCTGATTCTCTCACTACATAAAGATCTCTCATCTGCTTAAAAAATCACTGACAATAAAACAAAGATTCACATTATAATGGAAGAACTGATAACAAAGAAACAGGAGATGAGTAAATCATGCTCTAAGCTAGTAACAATATATACAGAACAAAGCCATTGTAAAAGAACTCGACAGGTTTTTTAATGTTTTAGACTAGAAATGAAAATTAACTGAAAATAAAGCTCCTCAGAGTTTTGAAGATTTCCATTTTGGTTTTAAAACAAATTAATTTGGCTCAAAAAAGAGCCTTCTGTTTTCAAAATTACAAAATGACAGGTTTTGAATTCTTTTTTTTAGCTCAAACAGCTTCAGCTTCCAATTTTTAAAAAGTATAAAAGATATTTCAGTCAAAATGAAAATTAATTTTTCTGGCTGTATCTAAATGAAAATCTTCCTGGAATTTTGGTCAAAGAAAATTGTGGTTATTTTGACTTTATGCCTAAAAGTTGAGTGGGAAAATGCTTGGGTGCTCAAAAAATCTCTGCACGATAGAAAGACAATTAGGAATCCTGTACTGGAACCAAGATTGTTTAGTGACAGAGTAACCAAGATTGTTTAGTGACAGAGTAAAGTTGGTCTCTGTTAAGAGTGTATGCATTTAAGCCCATAAAAATACTTGGAGCATCAGAAAACGTTTCAAAATAATTGAAGTTTAAGTTATCGAAGTGCCTACTCATTTGGGTAGGTTTTTACTGTGCCGAAGTGTCTCCCTGGCACCTTGCACACCACTACTATCCCATGTAATCAGTATGCCAGGACCCAGCCTCTCTGAAGGGCTGTGCTCCTAAAAATATTTGATTTCAACAATTTGAAGACATTCAAGTATCTCTCAGGATAAGCATAGGCAAATGAGGAAATAGTTTCTATGTATTAAGTGCTGTGTAGAGGGGGAGGAGAAATGATGGTTCTTATTTTCCATAGGTTTAAAGACTAAAAGGTTGTTTCATTCTTGTGCTGCTTGTGAAACTGATAAATAAATCAAATGCAAATACAGCATGACGTATGATATGTATACATTGCCTATGCATCTGTATACGTCATGGTATGTGACTATCCTTACTGATGCAGCAGCCTTTAGGAGTAGACCAAACAGCGTGATACACATGAGCATTGTATTGCTCGGGCCAGGCATGTGGCTTCAACTGCATTGCATGAAACACTCAGATGAGGGTTTTGAAGCATCTCAACTTTCAGCCGCTCTCACATTATTTTTGCTTTGTGACCAAATCTGTATTACCAGAACATGTCCAAGACCTTGGGTCTTCCTGAATCCCCTCCTGAGAGATAAGTTAAGATGCAGCAAACGACCAGTCCTGTCTGCCCCTTCTTGATTTCCCCTGGTAAAGGAATCCAGGCATATGGGCTGCAGGAATCCCTGATGTGCTCTCAACACAGCTAGCGAGATACTGGGAAACCAGGGGTCCTAAGGAGCTCTGCAGCATGTGCTGGGAAGTATGTCTACAAGTACCCAAGAAAATGGAGTACTTGACTACACCAGCCATACCCCACTGACAGAGAGAAGCATTAGGGATGTGGTCAGTAGTATCTAGAGACGGTCTGAATCAAATGCTGAGAAGACCTCTAAAGGAGGGAAAAGTTCAAGCTCTAATGTGACGGTTTCACATAGTTTCCAGTGTTATTAATGTTGTACAATTATTGAGGGACTCTTGGGACTGCGCATGTTGTATTGTACACGTATTTATCCTTCAATTCTTCTTGGAGCTAGTTCTCATACAAAGCACAGCATGATGTTTCCTTACTATCAACTTGGTCAGCTGAGAATATCAGTTTAATAATACATAGAAATGCAATCTCAGCCTAGATGCTTCAGAAGAAAGTTAGACGTAACAACAAAAGGACATGATGCTCTACACTTCATTTGTTTCCTCTGTAGTTCTATTCAGCCTTGCTATGTTGTAACATTAATAACAAACCTAAGCTCAGCCATATGTGATGGCAAAACCACAGAGATGTCATGTACTGCACAGCCAGTCCCCATGAAGTTTGCTCATAATAATGCCAGATCATCCACTCTCTTTCCACAAACCTCCCGCACATGTTTAATCTAGCTTTTAATACTTTATCATCAAGCCTAAACTTCTGTAACATAGGTAATGGCACTATCCCAAACATTTAAATATTTTATACTGATCTGGTGCTATGGCAGGAATTATTGCTTTACTATTGGAAGGACATTGGCTATTGACCATGGTCCAGCTATTATGTAAATTCATAACAAAACAAAGAAGAGAAGGCCAAATCTTCGCATAGGCATAGTAGGCAGTTGCCTAGTGTAGCAGGTGGTGAAATAAACCTCCAGACATGCCCAGCTGAAGCCAAACTGGCTGTGAATAAAATGGAAGTTGGTGTGTGGAAGTTTAGAGGATGGAGGGTAACATTTCCAAGACCAGCTGTTGCTACCTCCAACTCTTCCTTCTGCTGGAAACAGGAGGAGCATTGAGCAGTTTTTTAGAGTTCTCACCAAGATTCCTGTCCTTCTTTCTCCCATCTTGTGACAGGAGTGGCCTTGCCTGGGTACCACCCTGGTCTGAACTGTGATAATAGGTGTTACTGGGAATTCAGCTGGCTCTTATTGTGTCTGAAGAACATTTCATTAATTACAGTGACTTTCTGTATGTACCAAAAGAGAAGTTATTACCTGTAAAGTTTACTTTCAGGAGATAATCTTTGTACAGCTTCCTGCCATCCAGATGCTTCATGGCATCACAGAGTTTGGTGGTGTTTGGACACAGAGTCCTCTGCATTTTATGCAAGGCATGGGCCATTGCATACACGGCGTTCACAACAAACATGATCTTGGATTCTTGTTCATAGTTGGAACTGTTGATAGTGAAGTGCTTGTCACAAGCCTTTTTATGTGGTTTTCGGTTCTGGAGATTACACTGGAATTTTTGCTCCCAGAAGTCCTTGAACCAGGGGTTCCGTCTGTTATTGTAAGGGCTGAGGCTTTGGAAATACTTGTCAAACTCTTTAACTGGATGGGAAGCAAGTTCCAAGGTTATTGCCCCAGAAGCTATGTGCTCATTGCCCTTGACAATACTCTCTTGTGCTCCCCATCCATCGCTGGCAATCCAGGTAAAAGAAACGTTGAAGCGGTTGGCAGCTGCAATGAGCTCCCGAGAGTCGTCGCCTCGCATGAAGAGCACCACCACTCTGGCGTTGGGTTTCTGGAGCAGCTCTCTGATCACACCGTCGTAGGACTTCCTGATGTTGGACCTGCCCACTTTCTCGGAGGTGGCGATGCAGATGTTGCGAAGGCGAGCTTCCTGCTCAAAGGCTTCAATCCCTGTCTCCCCATAGTCTCCTTCTGAAGCAACCGTTGACACGTAAGTCCAGTTGAAGTACCGTAAGATTTCAGCCATGGCTTTGGCTTGGTAGAAGTCAGGGGGCACTGTCCGTGCGAAATAGTCATAGCGGGATTTGTCGCTCAGCTTGGCACTGGTGGAGGCATAGCTTATCTGGGGGATCTGGAAGAGTCTGAGCAAATTTGCCACCTAGAGAGGAGGGGGAGAACACAAATTTTTAGAGTGGTATTTATGAAACTGAACAGAAAAATCTAGGGAAGGCATAAACAGTGTTTTTTAGCAAGAGGTGTTCTGACAATCATAGATTAAGGGTGTTGATAGAAGATGTTGATAACATACTTTAGTGAGAGCAGTGCACTGTGTATATGGAGAAGAGCTGTTCTGCATCCCAATTAATTCACAGGGTCCTACTGGGACTGTAATGGACCTTTTACTTCTGTCAAACTGAGTCTGTGTAAACCAACAGAGAATGTGACACAAATGGACAATCTCAGCCTGTGCTCCTTACTGAGGTCCAGGTATTCACATACCTTTCCTATTCATAGTGGGATTCATCTTCTCCGAGACTCATTGTATTTGATAACCAAACATACTAAGACAACATAAATTTCTCTTTTATGCAAATATCACAGATATACATGTGCAGGCCTTTCACAGAACTTTCTGACCTCACTTATTCAAGCTCTGATTCCGCACCTCTCCTACTTTTTACTTTTTTTAAACTCTTTCTTCTGAGCTTTTCTGACTGCAGTCCTCCTGAGATGGCATATTTGTTGCATGTTAGTACTCCTCAGGTGCTGCACAATGTCATGTTGACCTACAGCTTTTCATAAATAATAAAAACTTTTAATAATCTCTAATTGCCATTCTTGTGTGATTTATGTTGTCCAAAGTCCTGGGTTTTGCTGTTTTTTTTCCATATGTTGCTATGTCCTGTGCTTAAATATTCCCAAATCTACTGTGTCACTCTCATAGAAGTGTAGCTTCTGATAATATCTGGAAAGAAATGAAGAAAGATTATGCCATTTTTTTTTCCTGTGATTGCTTCTTAAATGATAAAGGGAAGACTTTGGAGTTCTGATCTTGGTGAGTGGAAGTTGTGTCCAGTAAATTAAATTTAAAGCTGATCTTGGAGTACAGCCAGACAAAACCATCTGAAAAGCAACAGTGTAGTTGAGAATCCTAAGGGAAACTTACTAAAAATTGCCCAATCAATTAATTTTTCACATTTTCCCCAAATGTTTCTCTGACCACAGACTATATCTGTGAGAATTCAAAGGCAAAGGACTGTTTTGAAAAGAATGTAGTGGAACAAGGCAAATTTTAAAGGCTCAGATGTCACTAGCAAAAGAGACAGTCTGGTAAAAGTAGCCAAAAGAATTTTATTGCTTTTTTGGCAACCTTTATCCCTTGGGATTTTATAGATTTAGACTCTGCCTGTTCTTTAATGCAGACACTGGACCAGTGTTTCTCTGTGGCTTGTCTCCCACTGTAAACTGGTGTAATTTCTTGTCTGGGCCAGACTGCTGCCTAACCACACATGCACAGTGACTTTCACAACCACCTGGACCACCTGAGATGGGGGACTTAGAGACCCATGTCCTGCTGTCCTTCTGGGGCACCAGGGAAGGGCAGGTGGGATGCCCTGGCATCTCAGGTCTCTAGGTGCCTGTAGCTGGGGAGTTGAAGGATGTCTTCATAAAATAAACCACTCACAGTAGTTTATTTTAGTTTAAGCCAAAATAAAGCCTCTTCTATACTGCTTGGAAGGAGTATCCTGACAGGGAGCACTGGCTAATGCCCTGCGGTTTTGCCTGTGGGTGTAGGCACATGGTGGGAAGTGCTGTGGCTGAACAAGTTACTGTCCCTCAGGAAAGAGCTGATGGGTCCTTAACCACTCTCCTTGGTGGTAACATGCATTAAACTGCCTTATACTGGAAATGTGGCATTTAATTTCCATTGCAGTTATTTAAATAAACAGCTTTAAAGCAATGGAGTCGGCTGAGAGGCTCGTTTTGTCACCAAGGTGCAATGGATGTTCTGAGGATTTTGTTAAGCTTCCGTGGCTTTGTAACTTTTGATGACATGCCCACATATCCATGTGGTTTGGTTCACACGTCCTCACTCAAAAAGAGCACTTTGTTTTGGTAATAAGAATGTCCTCCATGTAGCTATTCTGGAATATTTATTGCAGAACCATGTGGGCTGGAATTGCTTTTCTTCTCTTAGTTTATTCTAGAAGGAATTATTTTATTTGAGCTAAACCATAATAAGGATATGAACACATAACATTCTGCATCCCCCACCCCAATTGGCTAAAATAGAAGTCCATTTTCTAGCTAAAGCAGTGCTATTCAGTGTGTAGTCAAGCCTTCAGATCACAGAAATATACTCCTAACAAATATAGCAGCTTTTCTATTGTTTTTTATTTCTTTTAGTCTAAGCAGCAAAAGTATCCATATGCAGGGAGCTACCTACAGAGCTACTAACCCCATTTTACAAGGGAGCCCTGAGCCTTGGAGGTCACTGTAGTTCTAAGGTCCGTGCAACCTGCCTGCAGTTCTGCTTCCTGTGCTGCAGGGAGGGGAAAGCTTTCCTGTGGCAATGTTGTTTGCTGTAAAGGTCTTCACTGCAAAGCTGTCCAGATGGTAGCTTTTTCATAGACCAAAAATTCAAAAATATAAGAAAGACTGATTAATCATAGAGGATAGTGGCCCAGTCATCCCCGAGAACTGTGACTGATCATGGAACTCAGTGAGGTTGTATCTGTTATTAATTCAGATCAGGACACTCTTCTGGAAATTCTGAAGTTGGGGATTTTCTGGAATGTTGTAACATCTTGATTTTAGGGACTAATTTTTCAAAAGAGCTCAGGTCTCAGGCACTGTGCTGATGCAGTCAGTTTCAGAATGGTCCCTTTTTCCCATCATTTCCATACTGATCTGAACATCTGATTCTGAAAATCAGATCCTGATTAAAGGAGCAACAAGGTAAGGGCACAGGTCACAGGTTCTGGAGAGGAGATGATATCTAAGGCTTTGTGTATTCTGCAGTGTCTCAGTGTAGTAGAGGACAGTGCAATGTGAACCAGAGTTATGAGCACTGAGACTGAACCAGTTGGGCCATACCTACACTGTCGCTCCATGCTGCCTTGGCATGTGTGCTACAGCTTCAAAATTGCAATATAGAACCAGCTTTTGCTAAGTGAAATAGTCTATTTTGGCAAAGCTCCATGTGGCAATTTAACCAAGCCATGGTGCATGCAATTACAGCCTGAAATCCATATGTTGGCACTTAAGTAGCAGTAGTAGCCTGTGATTTTTTTGCTGTCAAAACCAGTGGGTTTTGCAGATATGCAGCACCTTTGAAAATAAGACCGGATGTTCTGTATCTGCAGCCTAAAACAACTGCTTTGCACAGCTCTCTGTGAACAAAGTGCGTCGAGATAGTCAGCTTCCAGAGTGACAGGAGACCTTTATTTGCCCTCACACTGCTGGGTTTATTAGTGTAGCCACTCTCCGGTGCTAAAGTGTCCATTTCCCAAGGGAACCCAGCTCTCACCCAGCTGCTAGGGTGGTGGGTGAGGCATAAGGAGCTGCCCAACGTGAGCACAGCAGAACATCCAGTGTGAGCCATGTCCCTCCATAGGGACAGACTGCACCAGCAAATCCTGCAAACGGAGTGACCAGAGCAGTGCCAGAGGAGACTGATGTCCCTCTTACGATGTTGGAGCCACACCTGTCACTTCTACTTCTCTGTGCATGGAGGGTAGTGTGAATACTTGTGGAAAATTGCCAATCTAGTTTATAACACTGAAAATGGCTTCCTAATACCTTTCTGCAAGGAGCAGTGAATTAGGTACAGCTATCAAACATAGGAATCTGGTTTCTGAGTATACTTCTGGCCATTCAAGAGTCCTAATGATAGATGGGGTCAGGCAGGTAACTAACACCTGTATGTCTCAGAAACTCATATATGGATTTATTGAATCCCGTCAAGCATTTTGGCTGTCCCCTGTAGGCATTTCTTTGCTGGCAGCAGGATTTATTCTGATGGTTTTGGTTACAATTTCCCTTCTTAACAGCCTAGAGGCTGTTACATGGGTTGTTTGAATGTGTTACAGGGCTGGGGAGCACAGGAAACACTTCGGAAAAAAAAATCTCAGAAGTGTTAGAACAGACAGGGTTTCTCCAACACAATACACAAGTATGTATCACACATTTGTTGAACAGAGGAGGCCCCTTGTTAGATGACAGTGCTCTCTGCACTTCTAAAATTTTACCATGCGAGAATCTCATGGCACTTAACACGGCTTAATGAATCTAATTTTGCAGAGCCCCTCTGAGACAGGCAAGAGCTCCTGTGGCTGTTTTGAACAGACAGTAAATTAGGCTGCTGAGCAGAATGGGATTGAAGTAAAGGAGGTTTGTCTCTACTGAGAAACTGGAGAAATCCCTGTCTCTGAACTGCAATCTGTCCTAATGAAAATTCAGTTGCTGCCTTTGGTCACCTGAAAAAGTTTTTCTGTTCATGAGGGCAAGTTGCTTGTCTAGATTCCCACAGTGAGACCATGGCAAAGCCATGTCCCAAGGATTTTCTAACTTGTAGGTCATTGCTAAGCACAGGAGCTGAGCTTTTGCTTTGAAGAAATGTGTGCTGCTGCCAGTGTATGCTGTATCTACTTCCTAAAGGATGGTAATCTACAGTGTGGGATTTTTGTTATTATTTGGGCAGCTGCAGGTCAAACTACATCTAAAGCCTTTGCTCCAATAATTAGTTTTTTCTTTTTTTTTTTCTTTCACTTATTTGGCTTTTTATTTTTTCATAAATCTAAAAACATTTGAAACAAATTTTAGCAGAAAGTGTCATTTTAGAAAAGCAGGAAAGAAACATTGGTTCTGAATGGGATGGAATGTGGGTATGTGAAAAGTGGTGGGCATAAAACTAAGGTAGAGAATAAACCAGGTACCTGTCTCTAGTCAACTGCCTACACTGGCCTGTGTGCTCTCCCCATGCTCCTAGCTCCCAGCTTGTACATTTTATGTCAAGTTAGAACCTCCCTTTGTTCAATTAATAACCATTTTATTCCATCTTCCTGTCATGTATCTCAGTAAAGACACTTGCTTATAGACAATGCATAATACTGAAAAGCTGATAGTAGGTTCCCACCAAACCCTCTCTTTTCCAGGCTAAACACACCCAGTTCCCTCCATCTCTTCATGTAGGGTATGTTCTCCAGACTCTCCTCCTCACAGTCACCTCTGTATTTATTAAATCTTTCTTTTATTCGGGGACCTAAAGCTGGACGTAGTATTCCAGCTGTAGTCCAATAAGAATAGAATAAATAGAAATAAACAGAATAAATAGAAACAGTAATTTCCATCTATCTACTGGCTATGTTTCTGTAGATACTCCCCAGCATGCTGTGAGCCTACAGCACTGCCAGATTGCATCGTTGGCAATAAAGACGAACAATACTGAAGAGTTAGGCTCCACCATAGCCTTCCCTGTCCTCTTGGGAGTCAGTAGGCTCAAAGGCATGGCTCTCACCTTGGGGACAGTGTGACCCAGTGTGACTTAGCTTGGGCACTTCTGGCATAGTCACATAGTTTGGGAGTATTTGGGAGGTGAAGATGTCAGTAAGCAAATGCAGCTGCTTGGCTCAGACCCAAGAAAATGCTTCACTCCAAACTCAGATTTGTTTTCAAAGAGAAATCAGGAGCTTAAGTTCCTTAGTGGTTCCAAAATTGAAATACCTCTATCAGTCTGGAACATCCTCTTTCCATAGCCCATTTTAAAACTGTGGGTGTTTTGTCTGGAGTATTATAATAAGCACTATGGAAGACAGTCTTTACATGGGGGCTATGTCACGACATGCAACTGAAAATGCCCATTTGGCTTCAGCTGGACTTCAGGCTCTGACCCCAGGAATGAATCGACAATGCTGACATCCCAGTCCTTTCAGTCATTAAAGGTCAGTTGCAAGAAATTAAGCCAGAAGCAGTGAAGCTATTTAGGAGTCTCCACCTGGCTTGTACTCTTCTGGCACATTGCAGGACTGAAGCAGTGGTGTCCATCAGCTTTCTCTCTCTTTGGTATTAAGAGGGCTGTTTACTTGTTAGTGGGTGTTGCTCCTTACAAAATTCCTTCCAAAAGGTAACTCAGGAAAAACAATATGTTACCAAACAAATAAAAATGCCAGGTATTTTTTTGTTAGCAGGGGGTAGGGAGAAGTCAACATTGTTTTTAGCCTTGCTCTTCTCCTGAAAATTTTGGCAATGAAGCTGGAAACATATAGCTAAATATTTGCAGTGGACTCAATGGCTGTCACATCCAGAGAAGCAGTAGTTGAACACTGAAATAATTGCATCTGTGAAATGAACATCAGAAATAGGGAGTATTGTCAGAATAACATCTAGGATTTTTGCAGAGGACCCAGGAATTTCTTTTTATGTGTGTCCTGTGTAATCAAAAATAAACCAAGAAGGACATGCAGAGAAATATTGTATTCAGAGAGAAGAATTGTTTGGACATCTTTTTTTTTTCTTTTTTTCCTGCAGGGGATAGCACAGTGAGCTGTTGCATATGCACTCTGCCTCCATACAGCATTAACTGTTGAAGTGAAGTAAGCTAAGCACTAAGCTGGCACACTGAGAAGAGATCTGTGCAGAAGACCTTGCTTTGCACATGAAGTGTAACTCATCTCCGAGACCTGGTAAACCTGACTGTGAGTGACTTGTCTCACATTTACGCATGATGAGAAAAGGGACTAAAACTAGGGTTGATGGCTCTAAAAGCATGAAATGGCTTCTGGAGTTAAAAGAGCTATCATGGATAAATAGTATTTGAGACTCATTAACTGGTGCATAAGTCTTAGTCAGAAGGGACAGAATGAGTGTGGGTGATGTCAGGATGTCCCTAACTAGTTCCTATTTTTTGGCCACTTTGTCTTGTAGTTGCATCTTTTCCCGCTTGTAACATGGTAGGGCTCCTTTCTTACCTGTGATCTCATGGGTTACTTACCCATCCCTGTAAAATTGCATCATTTCTCCCTGGCAAAAGGAGAAAATGCTCATACTGGAGGAAAAAAATAAAATAAATTCCAAACCCAAATTAAAAAGACTGCAAAGGAATCAGTTACCTTGGGATTTTCAAAGAAGCCAGCCAGAGGGAAGTGCTCACATCCCTTTGAAATTGCTAGGAAAGACATGTCCAGTGCTGTTTGAGCACTTTGAAAATCTCAGCCTAGTGGCTGTTCAGTTTCTGAATGTGGAATAGAAACAAAGAGAGGAACAAACAGCAAGGATCTGGCTGAAACATAGTGGAGGGCAAGGAAGAAGAGAGGCAAAAGATGGAAAGAGTTTAAGGGAGGCACCAGGAAGTTAGCAAGTGCATGTGTAGCTTAAATGCTAGTGGTAGGTGGCCCATCTCACAGAATAGATCTGATAATAAGGATCTGGTTTAGGTTTCCAAGCACAAAATCACCAGAGGCTCTCGTTTCACAGTTGAATGCAAAGCTCCTCTATAAGCACGGCACAAATGGCATACATAGTCTGTGGTCCCTGGTGAACCCTGGCAGCCCCCTGCACGTTTGTCCTGCTCACATCCCGGCTGGGTCCATGCACAGGGGGACAGAACCCTGTATGTTATGGGTTTGTTTTTTTCCCCATGTAGTTCTTCTAAGGATTTTGCACTATTTTCAGTGGTTATGGAAGTCACAAGCTATTGTCAAGACTCTGGTTGGAAGATGGTTTATCCTTGGAGGAAGGAAAAGAATATGATTAGCTTTCAGGCTTCATGAGCCCTTGGCAGACTTGTGTAGCTAAGAAGAAATGACAGCCAGGATAAATGAGTACATATTCTGAATTTCATGCCAGATGGTCACTCACTTAGGAGAGAGGCCTTAGTTTTTTGTGGTAGCAGTAACGTACCTTTAAACCTTCTCCAGTGTTTTTGCTACAGTTTACTTGAGATACAGCAAGGAATTCAAGAGAAGACATCTGAGTACCGGTTTATATTCTGCCTTTTTTTTCTGGATGAGGGTTTAACTTGAGAATAACTTTCATGGCCATGATCTGGAGGTCTTGTGGGTTGGCAGCATAAAAAAAACTTTACATAGGGCTAAAGCCCTACTCCAACATGAATATAGTGTATATGGAAATGCAAAGCCCAGCCAGCCTAAAGGAATGTCTTAATGTTTCTAAGAGTTGACTGCAGGGATTGGACCCCAATCTTCGTTATCAGAAGATAGGTCCAGTTTTCAGAAGCAGAGAAGAACAAATCCAGCACTTGAATAGTCATATTCTTGCTTACACATGCATATTCCTGACAGAGCTGACCTAAGTATTTTAAACATAGCATTTGGATTAGCTATGCAGGTGCTCTTCTGTACAAATGAACGGCGTTTTTTTCTTATCTTTTTTACAATGTCATTGAACTTCTCCAAGGAAAATATGTTTGAAATTTCTGTTGTAAACTAGGAGATAGTGGATACTCTGGCTCAATTGAAAAGCCATGAGCCCAAAATAAATTCTCCAAACTTTGGAGAATTCACCTTCTGATCCTAGATTCTGCTCAGGTCAGAATTTTATTTCACAAAACCAGCTATTCTTACATGAGCCCTTCCATTGACTGAGAATCCTGGCTTGGGTTTTGAGGGATCAAATACTGTGCAGATTGGGCTCACTGCTAATTTAAACACAACATCTAAAACCTAATTATCCAGATCATCATTAACGATAATAGCCTAGTCTGACCAGAAAATAATTAAGCATTCTGCATTCTCTTGTTGTTTTTAGTCTCTGTAAAAAGTGCCTATTGCGCATACCTACTCAGTGGGGAAGGTGTTCATTGCTGATTTACCAGCAAATTCTTTTTTTCCTTGGTGGAAGGATAATGAAAGAAGCAGAAATCTGACAGCAGGAGCATCATGAAGTGATTTGGCAGACAGCTGTCCAGACAAAAGTCTGGAGAGGGAGCTTGAAAGGAGGGGAAGAAAAAGTATTGAAATACAACAGCAAATTCACAGGAGGAAAAAAAAAAAGACAGAAATAATTTCTTGTCTGAGGAGCTAAGTATGGTTTATTTTAAGACTAAGAAACTGCACTGTGGACTTTTCGATGTTTACAGCTCTCAGGCAAAAAAGAAATGCTTGACAGGGCAACGTCTGGAAGCATCCAGCACCCTGAGTGGTGTTGGAAAGCATGGGGAATGGGGATGCTCAGCCTTGCACACGCACCTGCTGAAGTTGTTTGACATTCAGCGGTGGTGTGATTCCAGTTGCTACTGGAGCTGCTCTGTACAGGTGACTGTCTCTGACATTTGGTAGTTTCTCCTTCTGGCACAGCACCAAAATGCACAGCTTTAATGCTTTGAAGTCCTTCTATCTTCAGGCTTGAGTCTGCAATGTCTATTATTCTTGACAAGGATTTTCTTTTGAAGCAGAAGTCATGACTGATTATCTTAACAAGATGAGCAAGAGTGAATGGCTTAATTACATCTTTTCTCGATAGTGTGAAATCTAGAGGAAAGCTAGAAAAGAGGGACTGAAGGAAGGCCAACACAATCTATGTCAAGGGAAAGTAATCAACTGAATACTTCTCTTCTAGCTGGAAAGTGCTTGATGACACATTGAAAGATTTGTGAACCTATAAGTTTATTTTTCTGAAGAACTATGTAAGAAAGGTATGTTTGAACAACTATTGGCAAGTACAGGAAAGCTGTATAGATCATAGAGTAATATTAGATATAATTATTGTTTCATCACCCCTCATAAGTTCTGAAAATTAGGTGATATAAAGATACGCACACAGCTATATTGCCATTTTTCACATGTACTGAATGAGAAAGTCTCTTATCAGGACTTCCGATTTCTGTCTGACAGCTGCTCCAAACCCAAGCTTTTGGAATATGAAGCATCTGTATATACTATGTATATTCATTGTGTACTGCATCCAATCTGCTGCCTCAGATAAGGATTTAGACTTATGTCAGTGATCACCAGAGACTGGCTTCAAAGGAACAGACTGACAGATGTTGTGCAAGAGGCCCCAGGCCATTTTAGGAGCATGGCGTGACTGCCTCAGGGTTTCTGGGAGGGAAGGAATTATCTGTATCATTTCCTCAGCTGTAACTACTTTTATGGATGTGCCTTTGAGGGTACTTCATGTCTTCATGTCCTTTGGACACACTTGAATTTAGGGTGGACTGAGAAACAGCCTGACCACAAATGACTAGACCAAAGGTACAGCAAAACCACTGCCACCTCTCCACCAGTGGGATAGGGCAAGCATATCATGTTTCAAAATATTTTACCAGCCTTGAGATACTTGCAGCTCTGGGAATTTCTGAGCCGGAGGCAGTATCTATACAGAATTTCCTGATTTTTTTCTAGTCACTTCTTGAACTTGTTTAGTTTTTAGCATCCACAACAACCTGCCAATCACTGGTTTAATTTGATGTACCTTTTGTCTGATTGGAAGAGACAATGAATAATGATTTCCTTAATAGTTTGTATTACCCGAGGTTTTGTAGCTATCATTTCTCCTCTTCAGATGTCTCTTCTCCAGCCCTGGAACTTCCTTATTCTTTGTGCTCCAAGTCCACATAACTGGTGAAAGATAGATCCCTGCTCTGCTGGCTGGTCCAGAGCGGGACAAAACCACTCCTAGTATGAGAGATGGCTGAGGTTCTGCTCTGCAGAAACTATTCCCCTATGCTATGGATAGCCATTTGCCCATGTATTCCCTACTGTGAATACACAGGAAAGCCACACACTGGAACACAAAAGGGAATAAAATATAATTTGTTAAAATGCTTCTTCTGTGCTCGTGCATGTCTTATGGAAACTGGCCATGCTCCCAAGCTGATGGGATTTAATGCCTTGACAAAAACAGTAGCCAGTTCCTCAGTGTAATTCTGACTGAAATGAGCATTGGACGAACTCTTGGCCTATTTATGAAACAGGTAAATAAAGCTCTATGGGCTTTCTGTCACTGCTGGGATGGTCTGTAGTACAGAACATTTTTCTCCTTTGACACCCGTGGAGTAATTAGGGCCTGTACTCATTTTGGAAAAACATACTGCTTATAGTGGGCCAGCACTGTCAAGGCGTGGTGCCTTTGGAAACCTGGAACTGACCAGTAGGAAATACTAGATGATACTCTAGTCTTAGCCTACCTAAATCTGGGCTTAAGACACTGCTCCCTTGTGGTTATGAGTGATATGGACTGGTTTATTTAATTTATCTCAAAATAATGAGATATGTGTGGATTTGGCAGCTTCAGTGAAGCTAGGGGACATTTCTGCTTATGGATGGTGCACACTGGCAGTCATAGGGAACTTTAGAACATACGAGGCTGCACTGCCATAGGAATACCTGGGCTGGAGAGGACAAATACAGAATTTCTGCTAAAAAAGAGGGCATATATGTTCTTCATGTTCATTTAATAGAAAAAGATGCCAAGGACTTAGTTTTATCATGAATTTATGAAAAATGGGAAGCCAAGACCGAAAGGAATCAATATAATATATAACCCCTTGCAACTGAAACCAAGCATGCAATAAAACCATAGTTGGAAGGATGTATGGAACATTTAAGCCACCTGTAACTTTACACCTTTGCAAGGCATTAAATAGTCTCCACCACCCTACTGAGACCCTATTTTGGACCAATATTGCACAACCAGAAGCTGCAGTTACAATGTGCCAGAAGGAGGGAGCAAGATATACTGAGGGCATCTGTCTTCTGTGCTGGACTTCTGACAGTGCTTACACCGCACTCTGCCAGGCAACATTTCTTGGCAAAAACTGTCTTAGTATGAACTATGTATGGAAACAAATGGAAAGATGGCAAATTTAGAATCTGTTCAGAAACTGTACTGCCTGCTTGGGATATTTGAGACCTTTCTCACTTAGACCAGCAGAATGATTTTCATTGGCTTTGATGTGCTTAATTAGATACTAAAAACTTGCAATCATTTGGTCAAGTGTAATTTAAGTTTCTGGCTAGTATGACATTTTTACTTTATTTCAGCCTGGAAGTAAGATAAGGATTTCTTCTTTCAGTTTTAATGTCTGTGGTTTAAATGACAAATGTTATGTACACACAGCACATGTATATTCAGAAATATAGGTGGTATAATTTATTATTGACATAAAAGCAGAGATTTGAACTTAGAGTTCAAAATAAATACTAAAACTTTTGGAACTTTAGAAGCCCTCAGGATACACCATAACTAGAGGAAGTGGACAGCTGCCAGAGGTTTAAACTACAGCAGGCGTTTTAAAGAGTGAATCAAACTAATATAAATTCAGTAAAAAGTATATGCTAGATTGACCCCTAGGGTAAAGTGATTAAGCTATGTCTTGCTTTATTGACAAACTTAGATAAGCAGTACTTCTCTCACAGGAATTGCAGATGAATGATTCTCACCTGATGGGGCTCCTGTGACTTACCTGTATGGAGACGCTGCTATAGGAACCGCCTATGACTCCTGCAATGAGTAATGGTAAATTCTCTTGGATGGCATATGAGCCATCAGGGCACATATACTCTGTTTCATCCACTTTAGTCAAAGATGCCCTTACAAACTCCAAAGACTGTTCTAAGGCATATGTGTCCCTGGAACATGTGTCCAAGATGTGAACTCCAAGCTTAATTCCTGGAAGCAAGTAGTTGTCTCTGTTGATTTCATCAATGGCAAACAGCATGGCCTCCAAGCGCTGGATGCCTCGGTCTTCATTGATTCTCCCACATTCTTCTATCCCGGTGCCTTTTTCATTGATTGGGAATAAGCCACCTAAGACCAGGTCTCCTTCTATCTTAATTTCCTTCCTTACAAAGCTGTGGTCACTTAGGGAAAGGAAAACTCCTTTGGAAAATAAAGCTAGCGCAAGGACTTGGAGTCTGGTGAACATCTTCGTTGGTCCTGTTTTAGCAGCTCTCAGAAACATTGGTAGGAGCAAAAGTGCTCTTCAGTCCTTCTGATCCATTGCCAAATTTGAAGTGCTCTCTCACAAGCCAGTGAAGAACAAGCCAACAAGTTTTTCCACTGGACCTCTAAGGAAAGGATGGAAGAAATTAGAAAAGGCAAAAGGAGATGTGAGGTGTTACAAAACTTTTATCGGTAAAACATTCAAGAGCAGTGTTAAGTGACTGCTGGATAGCGTAGAAAGTAAGAAATACATTTGCTTGTGTTCTCATAGGGCACCTTATTCCCATTTGCTTCATAGCTGATTACAGGTTAAGCATCTACAGCTATGCACAAAGACCACAGACATATGGGGTAAAATATCTGCTGTTGACCACTGCTCAACAGTATTTTAAGTTTTGCAAGGGCAGAGACATATCTGACATTTTTCTTATACGATACTCTTATTCTATCCCCTCTCTCTTCTGGACTCAGTCTTATGTATTCTCATTCACTGTGCCTCCAGCTGCTTCCAGCACTTAACAACCTTTTTTTTTCCTCTTTCTTTGGTTGATTGCACTTTACTTAGTATTCCTTCAGCTATAGCACTGTCACAGCGTTATTTCCTTGCTGTTAATTTTTGTTGAACTCAGCATTTGACCTTCAGATCCAGTCTTTTGCTAAAGTCCACCTGCCCTAGTAACCTTCCTTTACTAGCCTCTTCACCTGGTACAGGCAATGAGAGGATGGGAGAAACATCTTGGGGCTTTACCTCTATTTTTGGGCTGTGAGAAATATTTGAAACACAGGAGAAGACCTGTTTTACCAGGCGGGAACTGAAGGCTGTGTCTGTAATAGAAAAGCAATCAAGTCCATGTCATATCATTTAACTGTTAACATGCTCCCAGGGACGCTTTTGAGTCAGGTCAACCTGTGCTCTTCTAAACAGTGCCTGGACATGGTTCATGGACAAGCAGACACCAGAAACCATTCCCAATAAACAGTTTTGATGTGTTTCATCCGTTTCATGCTGGTTGGCGTTAACAACAGAGGATGGTCCGTGGTGCATTTATTTATTAGCACTGCCATTCTGCAAGGCACTTTACTGAGTGACCCACCAAGGGTAGTTATTATGTGGAAGGCCTGGAAATTAAACCTGGCTTTCCATAAAATGACTTAATCACAAAGCCATCCGTCCTTAAGGCATGAAAGATTCTCTTGCAAGCAAATTAAGTTAAAAAAAAATAAAATAGAAGAGACATGAAAGAGAAAAAGAAGAGACATGACAAGGAGGAATCTCATAGTTGATGCTTGCTTAAGGCATGAAAATGCTTACGGCTGGACTTGCTCTCTTTAATGTTAATCACAGTTCAATGCTCAGATCAAAGGGAGAACAGAGCAGTGATGTATGTACTTAGGATATGATTTTACTCTTACTAAGGTCAAGACAGTTTGCCAATGACCTTAAAAGGAGAAAAATCAAGCCTTGGAGTGAAGACCAAGTTGTAACAATTTTGTGACTAAGTACACATACACAAAGTCTATTTATGCAACATAGATGCCTGATTTATCCATAGTCTCCTTGTCAGTATCTCTTCAAATATGACAAAGTGACTGCCTTGATCTCCAAATCCTCAGATAAATCAAATATGGTAATATTTAAACAGATCACTTTAATAATTTATTTCTGTACTTACCTTTTCCTCAACAGATAATATATTATTATTAAAATTGCGGGGTTGTTTATAATTTAGAAACACAAAGAAATTAACACAAAGAAATTAACACAAAGAAATTGTAATAAGCAACAATGAAGATTTAACACTGAATGACGGATGAGCACACTTATTGCAAGACAGTTGTTTATCCTGGTACAATTCCAATGTTGCTGTACCAAATTGTGTGAAAGGATAGCTTTTTATTCATATTTAGTCCAACATTGTTCTCTCATAAATCAATAATATGTCAGTTGCACTGTTAAAGGTCTTTGCTATCCTAGGAACATGTGTGTAGTCTGAGCTGCAGGGTGTCTCAGCAGAATTTTCCATTCAGATATAAGTGATATGTCAATGGAAAACAAGCTTCATCATCCCTCGGTGATCTATAAGTAAGCTAGTCTGTTGATCACCTGTGGCTTATTAACTAGGTTCAGAAAATATATTTTCTGGTAATGTTAGAAGTAATGAAGTAACTATATTCAGCAGTACTTTCTGTGTCTGACTTAGTACATAATTTACTAAATATTATTCAAGTGTATACAAGCCATATAAAATGGTGATATTATCCCATTGGAAATAATTATCAGACAAAAAGGTGGCATTTGTCAAATAAATGGTTGTGTGGTTAATAATTCAGTTGAATAGACTTCCATTGTTCTCATTACTAATCCACCATTTGGAGAAAAACAGGACTTGGGATTTTTTTAATGCAATATCCATTCTATTTAGTTCTGTATATTCTGTATCTCAAGAAATATTCATACATTTATCCACACAACACTGGTAAAATATTTATTTTCCCTGTTTCACACTTGGGGAAAAAGAGACACAGAAAGATGAAATGAGATTCTCAGAAGAGTCCAAGTTCAGATTTTGATTTGCTCAGCACTCAGAATCTCTATCACACTTCAAAAAGGTCTCTGCTTACTGTTAGGAATTGAAGAACATGCTTCCAACTCTGCCCTGCACTCCCTGGTTCCCACTAAGGCACTGACTCTGAAAAACTTCCTAAGCAAGCTGGTCTCTCTTCCAAGCCTGTTCCTGAATGATTTACCTAAGGTCATCAGCACAGCTAAGAATCAAACTTTGAACTCTTCCAGGGCTCCTCTGATACCTTGATGATAAACCTCCCTTGTTTCCCATTGCTCTTTCTGGCTTTTATGCAAGCCTTTTATAAGGTCATATTAAAACCAGCTTGTTTTCAACAGCCCTTCAACACTACCAAGAACAACTAAGTTTGCCAAAGGAAAGGCTTGTCAATGGGGTCCTTTATAAGGTTTTCTAAAACCTACCTGGAACATGCCTAGAGCTACGGTGGATTTACCCTGAACAGCAAGCAGTCTGTTCTCATCCTCCTGACGCCTTCACAGGTGCTGGTTTCTGCAAATGGCATCACTCTCCACCTTGCATCACATCTGTGTCTCAGGGATCTATGTGTCCCCGCTACGTCAGTAATAAAGGCTAGAAAGGTACTGAAAATTACGTCAACATTGCTCATAAAAAGCATATATGTAAACTGACTAATGCTATAGAAAGAACTAATTCTCCCTGCAAAGAATGCAAAGGATTTCTATGTTTTATCACTTAAGCTTGTTACAGTGGCCATGCTGAGGGAAACTGAAATTGGTCATGGCACAGCAGACGATTAGTCCCAGCAGAAATCTAGGAGCGATCTGAGAAGGTGAAGACTGGGAGTGGACATGACCATTTCTCTGCTTCTTCCTTGCCACTTAGTGTTGAGAGCCCCGGTCTGGAGGTGTCCAGGGATATGACGGGAGGAGATGGTGGGAAACCCACCTGGGCTGGAGAACACAGGTGACTCAGCCCCATGATGCTGCTTTATTTAGAGGCACACTGCTAGGTAAGGGGTGCCCATGGGTGGGGGCCATCCCCCCCCCCAATCGCCTTAGCCTTCCCACTTGGCAATTCCTGTGAAGCTCTGATGTTTTCACAGAGGCTTTGAAACTGTAGGGAGACACCACGCATACAGAGTCCTGCTTTCCAGGAAAGCATGATCATCCTATTTTACGTGTTCAAATCCTTTGTTTATAAATGGGAGACAGTTACCAAATACAGAGCTTTGGGTATCAAATGTGCTTCTCCTGAGACTCGGCAGCCTGCTTCCTGCATAGTGGGCAAGGAACAAGGGTGCTGCATGCAGGTTGGTGAGTGGAGGCATTAACGGGAAAGCTGGTTTGTTTGGGGAGGTTTCCTCTTTGGGCTGGGAGGGAGCGATGCTTCCAGCAGCAACGCTTCTCGGCGGTGGGACTCCTGAAGGAAGCTGGGAGGCAGGTTTGGGTGGCTGGTGAGCAGCGTCACTATGGTGACACTGAACAGACAGCTTGGTGAGAAGAAGGGAGGTTATTTTAAAGCAGCTCGCAAAGACGGGCTAGCGACTCAGCTTCTCTCCTGTTATCTCTGGCGTGCACCTCCCATGTGCTTTCTCTGCAGCTTGCATAACTCACAACTACATATACAAATATTTTGTACCTATTCCAGGCTGATATAGCCCTTGTTCCTCACCATAAGCATGGTGAAGGTAGTACCCCCAGAGTCAAGATTTGCCATTTCCTACCAGAATTGATTTCACTACACTGACCATGCCAATTTGGTTTTGCAGTACCCTCTTCTACTAAAAGCATGTTTCTGGGATATTTAGAAAAAGGTACCTGTTGATCAAGTTGCAATTCTTCCATTTTTCATTTATAGTTAATGTTTTAACTCCAGCTACAGACAGGGTTGTATTGTTCTAGGTGTTCTGTTAATATTAAAAATACAGACACTCCCATCCTATGTGTTTTGGATCCCTGGTGGAAGTAGACATAGAGCCTAGGTGTAGAAGTGATCCAAATATCGAAATGAAAAATAAACAGAAACGGGGAGAAGGAGAAAGGTTTGCATGTGTGCATCAGAAGGGTTCTGTCAGCACTTCCCTACGTGAACTTTAGCCAGCAGCACTCGGCTTGTAAAACACCTTCACTTGGCAGTCTGGATCCCCTCTTCTTTCCTCCAGGAAAGGTCCACAGGGGAGAGGTACATCTGCTCTTGGGGGATGCTGTCAGCAATTGCCTCAGTAAAAACAACTCACTTGTGCTAAATGGAAGCTGTGCTGCTCTTGTTGAAAGTACCCTCGCCTCTTAGTCTGAATAATCAGTTTTGGCAGACTATTTCTGTGCATGTAAAAAATTGATTGCACAAATCCAGTATTTCTTGGTGCAAGTTTGCTTATTTACTAAGGATATGCACATTCTTGCTTCTGTGAAAGCAACTTGAATGAGAGAGAGGATGTCTGGGTTTTCTGTGTTCAGTATCCCACTCCTTTCATCCAGGGCTATATTCACATGACAGCTCTGGTCTTTTGCAGGCTTTCTGTTTGCAGCTCACAGAGTAGCTCGACCTGTGCTGTCAGTTCAGGGGTGAATTCTTATTAGGCTATGTGTCTTCAGTTTATTTTTCTAGATGTCAAACTCCAAAAAGAAGTGCAGTTGAATCTTTCATTTAGTCAGATGACTTGTGAATTGAGTATGATTGTTCATATATCAATGACAATTTTGCTGATATCTTCCACCATACCAGTACCAATGGTTGGCACTGGCAGTTTATCCAACAGCTGTAGACTTTTGAGTTTTCCACTTATAAGGATGGAATGGGAAACTTTATTGAGAGCTGAGGCACCTCAGGTCTCCTAGCTATTTGTCAACGCCATTTACTAGCAAATGGGACAATCTACGTGGCTGGGCTAAAACTCTGGAGGGTTTTCCCCTCATCCCTGCCATGTGCCATATCCTAAATTCCCTCACATTTTTCCCCCTTCACAGTATTTTGCAGGGCTTATCTGTTTACCCAGCTTCCTGAGAAACACAAGCTGCTGTGGGTGCTGGAGAAGATTATGTTTAGCTTTATTGTGGGTGGGTCCCTCTAGGCAGTCAGGGATTTTTACTGCATTATTCAGGACTATAAAGTGATACTGTGGTGCCTGGGGACATACGCCAATTCAGTATCACCTACCACCCTTAGTAAACTTTCTTTGGAGGAGGACTGTGCTCAGTGGAAGGTCACAGTGGAGGTTCCCCACACCTGTGCTCTTGTGGCATATTACAACATCTAAGTTAACAGTTCCACCTATATATCTGTGTCCAAGGACACCTCATCAGAGAGATATCTCCTCCCAAGCCCTTGCTGTGCCCTACAAATCTTATCATAAGGAAGCAGATTTCTAAAACAATTCCAATTTTGCCTCCAAACTCTGGTGCATCTTTCAAGACTGACACAAGTTAAATGCCATGATTTCTTTCCCTCAGAGATCATGGATAGCTTGCACAGCAGCATTGCTCATTCAACACATTTGGCACATCTATGTGTACTCTGCCAGAACTTGACCTTAATGCCTGATGAGAACTGCACTGAAAGATGTCTTACTTCGTCATAAAAAAAGTGATGGGCAAGCTTGAATCTCCTTAGCAGTTATAATTAGAGATGCCATCACCTCTGCACGACAAATATTTGTAAAGGAACCCAAGCCTTATGGTGACAGATATGTGCCAGGTACACAAATTGCTCACACCCTGATTCTGGCTGGCTGAAATCTGATAGCTTAAATCAGGGACTGAAAAAAAGCAGGAAAAAGTTGCAGAAAACATCGTGAGGTAGAGAAAACAAGTAAATTTCTTCATGGAAATGGAGAAATTTCCTTCATGAAATGTTAATCAGGTGCTGACACATAAATTTGCTGAAAATGAATCAAAGTGCTTTTAATTTCAATTGCTGGGTGTTATATCTCACAATTATTGTTTTTCTTTCTTTGTGAAAAATGACAAAAATTGCTTTACAGCTAGGTGATTTTGCACCTTTCATTTCAACTTGGAAATCCATACATGAAAAACATTAATTAATACAATTACAAGTGCCAGCAGCATGAGACTACAAGCTATACAAGTTCATCTCATGTCTAACATATTTTAGAAGAGTTTGAAAAGCCCTAAAAATTTAGGGGCAATTTCAGTATAAAGAATGACATATAAAGCAAGAGATAGTATGTCAGTGTAGGAGACCATTCCTCTTAAAATACAAATTTATGTTCTGTTACTTTAGAAAGAGAAGAAAAAAAAATCAGAACACTGCATCACTGTTTGTACTGTGTTAACATCAACAAGTGATGCTTTATGTTTTCTGCAATGTCAGCATACAACAGATGCCCAGCCCTTTCCTCAGAGATCTATGATATATTCCTCCTGTTTCAAAAAGAGAATTTAAAATATTAATCACACAAGAAAACAAATGTGATGTGATACTAGTTTCTAGATATTAAAAGTTTCTATAGATTAGAACAAGACCTATTAATTTAGCCTGAAGAGGAAAAAGGAGCCCCTGGAGATTACTGGACATTAATGTGGTCTGGAAATATGGGTCTTTGCTACTTGTTAAATTACATGAGTGCATTTGGCACTGGCTGAGTCCTTCTAAAGTGAGATTGGTCTCAGGAGAGGGAGCTGCAATGAGCAGACCACCAGAGCCAGAGATCTGGGTCAGGCTGTGCAGTCTCCTAACTCGTTAGAGTTTCTTCTGGACTTTGACAATAAGTATATTCAAGTGTGCTGAGAAGTCCAGTCATGTGCCTGAGGCTTTGTACCATCTGGACAATTTGTGGTGTAATGATCTTGATGTAATGCAGGGTTAGACCTTTGAAAGTCCCACCATCTTCCCGTCTGTCTTTTTTGGATTGTGCTGAATCCTACTGATTTTATCCATCTGCTTATTTCTTCCAGGCATTGGCGACAGCTGAAAGCACACCAGCAGAGACAGCAACGAACAGACAAGTGCTGTCTGCTTATTGATTGCATGTTAGTCGACTTTAGTCTCAGTCTCCCTGTGTGGTCCCAGAAAGACACGGAAGAGGAAAAGTGGGAGTATAAAGACTTTGGGGACAAAGGAGCAGCTGGCTTCCATGACCTGTGGATGTCACAGCAATTATTGCTGCTAGGTGGTGCAGGGACGCCATCGCCATGCTAAGGTCAGCAGGGTTAAAGGCTGGGTGAGAGAGGTAATGGCATAAATGTAGGGTAGTCCTGCACAAAGTGAACCGTGGCATTTTCAGCTTAATGTCCTGGGATGAAACTTGTAGCTAAGAGGAGCTTTAACACTTGAGCTTAATGTAAGTGAAGCTTAACTAAGTGAAGTTAACACCAACCTAAGTATAGCCTCTTAAGGAGTATCTGTGTATTTAGGCTTTGGACAACTATTTATCCTTTCCTTCTTACTTGATTCTTAAGCATCTGTCTTTCTGCCCTCACAGAGCTCATTTCTGTCTTCTGCTCATAATCATTTTTCAGCTCTCTGTAACATCTGCTGGGTTTTTCTTGGGCCCAGGTCTCTCTGTGAGTTTCTGCTCATGCTCCAGCTGAGGTGCTCTGCCTGTGTGTTCTTGACTCCCTCCAAATGGCATCAGTGTGAGCTGCCAGGTTTCAGTCTCATTACTCTTCTGCTAATACATACCTTCACATTGCGGAAACATGGCCAAAATATGGCTGAGACTCTGTGTATGTGGAAGGCAGAAAGTCCTTTCTCACTATTGCTCCTGTTGAGATTCATTCTGGCTGCCAGCATGGCCATCCTTAGAGTCACACAGGCCTTGCAAAGCAGCTAAGGGTGCACCCTTTCTCTTCTCCATCTTATGTGGGATGACTTCTGCTGCCACCCATTCTGCTCTAACGGGACGCAGTCCTGGCCTGGAGCCCCAAGTAGTGGCATTCAAGCCTGGCCTGGTGCCTTCCACATGACTGGTCAGGATAGGAGAAACTGGAATAGCAAAGGTGATGGCCAGCAGTGGGTACAGCCCCTTCCATGGCTCCTTCTCCCCACCCTGTGACTCAGTCGTAAGTCAAATAAAAACCTTCCCAGGTTGGTGCTCCCATCCCTGTCTGGTCTGAGCTGAATCTCCCAGTTTGCCACAACAATACCAAACACTCTGCTGGGAATTTTCCAGGTTAAGATGGTTCTTCTCATTTGTCAAATGAGGCAGTATTTCTCCCTCTGACATAGGCACTGGAAGCGCTTCAGAGCAGGAGCTGTTGCCTTGCCTGTGGCTGTTCAGTGCTGTACTCTTGTCTCATCACCACTGACCATTTACTCATGAGATTCAGTCTGAGTATTTTGCATACTTAACATATGGCAACATTTTAGGCACCTTTGACCTCACCCAGAAGAATCTCCTGTCTATTCTAACTTAAGAAAGACATGAGGTGTCTCTGGAGACCTCCAAAGGCACAAAAATCTTTTTAATGAAAATTTAGGCACTTGCTTTAGGTCGACTAGTTCGCCTAGCATCTACAATATAAGATCAAGGTAGGTGCCCAATTACATGAACAGAGTTTTACCTACCAGTCATATGTTTTGTTGTGTTCTTGATAACAACGCAACACAATAGAAAGTGATCAAAACAAGGAAAGACTTTTCAGGTTTTTAAAGAAAGGAAAGAATTGTTTAGTAGTGGATTGTGGCTTTTTGCTGCTGATTTGTTGGGGTGGTTTTTTTAACATAAAAGGATTAAAAATTTAACAACAGTAGCCTCTCTTGAAATGATCCTTTCCCCTCTCCCCAGAGCCCAGACTGGTAACTCTTCCATCACATCAATGTTACCTCCAGGCTAGAGCATTCAGTGGAGTGTGAAATCACAATTAACGGAGCAAGTGTTTTGTAAGTGAGCAGAGACGGCTGCAAATTACATCCTGCTATTAGCTGATTTTAGAGCAACGCTGTTGAACAGCTTCATGATTACTGGGCTGTGGCGTGCATTAAAAAACCATTAATAAAACATAATTAATTGTGAATTGTGCTTACTGCCTTTATAGTTTTAATGACAAATGTCACAGAAGTTTACTGGAAACAAAAGCTGCCCTCAGCTATCTACGGGAACTAGATTGTTCTAAAAATTTTACTGAACTTGATTTGCAGCTATTGTAAATCAGTAAACTACTGGAACCTATGGATTTTGATGACTTAGAGAAAAAATTTGTGTTTTTCTTTTCCAGTCGGCAAAGAAAGGTGCGAGAGTGCCTTGCTTCTGCCAGAAAGAACCACCGGAACCTGGAAACGATATCCTCAGTCTCTCAGACCTACCATTCACTCAGCTTGCCCTTAGAAGCAGATAATATCACTGATAGGGAACAGGAGCTGGCAGATTCTATTTGCTGAGAAACAAGCAACAATACAGAGCTATACTTAGAAAATACATTTATTTCTCTCTTTTGGGCCCCAAATTATTTTCAAGCCTTAAATCATATATTCTTACAGGAACCCAGTTACATTTAATTCTGATCCATGACCCTGTCTGGGCTCATGGAAGGACAAGTTACGCCACAGTAAGTTTATGGCTACATTTTTCAAACTTGGATGCCATACTATGAATTTATGGACTTTAAAAAGGCCATTCACAATCCGTCTAATTTGGGACTTTGACAGAATTCGGGTGCCAGCCAGTGATACAAACAGCCTGCTCTTCTGCATCTGTTAGTGCTATGGGGACCTAAAACTCACTTTCAGGCTGAGAATTCCCAAAGCACTTAAAATCAGGCACTGCCTGCATTTGCTGATCAAGGTGACACCTAACTCAACTTATTAGCCAAATTTACTCAGAGAAAGACTAAACTCTGCCAAAGTCCCCAGGGAAATACATTCAGGTATGTGGGCAGGATCTTGCCCTAGCTGTGGGTATTTAAGCCCATACAGTTTTCTCACCCCACAGAGAGGTGGCATAAATTGAGGAATAAAACCCAGGAGTTCTGACTCTATCTTGCTACGACCACCAGAAATGCTAGTGCTAGGAGTGTATCAAAATCTTGGAAGAGGACCTAAAATGCAGTAATACAATATGTGCACTATTTATTGACTTTTTGACAGCCTGTGCCCTGGCAAACAAACTAGTATAAATACTGGGAGTAGATTGCTGAAAAGCATTTCCTGCTAAAGAGCTAGCTCTAAGGTGTTTTTTTAAAGTAAAAATAAACCCCTGAAAGCCAATTTTTCCTGTTTTTGCAAAGATATATCCCACAAAGGCAGGAACCAACATGCCTCATACTGACCAGGGGAGTGACTTCTTCTGATATGAAACCTAATATAATGGTATGAAACCAAATATAGTGGTATGAAACCAAATATAAGTCAGTCACCACTCGGGCTCATTTGTATTTTGGACCCAGCTATTTGCAGGTGAAGGTGATCTAAACACCTGTGACCTGCAGCAAGCTGCTCCTTTTTCCATATCCCCTGCCCATCCCTCAGATCTCTTGTAAGCTGTTTTCTTCTCTCATGCAGCTCCACAGCAGTGTACCTACATGCACATATATTTTTATGTGAAGAGCCAGAACCTCACATCTCCAACATGCTTGCCGCCTTCTCTCGCTCTAAATGGCCATCTCTATGGCAACAACTGCTTAACGCAAAATTTAGAGAGGCACTTAGCACAAATTATGAAAGAAGAGATGCAACAGCATTCTGTGTACAGCCACGGTTTGATGGCCTGCTGTGGCTCCAGTCGCCGATTGCTTCAGGACACCCTAGGGACTGTGCCACCTGTGGTCTGGCACCCTGTGCTCAGCGTGGTACAGGCAACAGCTTGCTTTAATGCTGGCTTTGTCTTTATTCTTCTCTGTGCTTACAGTAAGTGGCATTTCAGCCATCTGATCAGCCACAGAACTGAATTTGCAGCCCGCCCAGTCTGGTGCTCAATACCTCTGCCAAAATACTTCATGGTCTGATAGTGTGGGGGGAATTCCTTGCTAATGAAGACAAGGAAAGACACAGGGCCTATTTAGAGCCTCTTGAAAGGTACTAGTGTTCTGCATCAGCATGCCTAGCAGTAGATGAAGGGCCCGGCTGAGTCGTAGGACAAAGCACACCACATGTCTATGACACTTCTCCTTGTAAGGAGTTGCTCCATGGTGCCAAATCTCAGACATGATGATAGAGTAGAGGAAGGACAACATGAATAATCTCTAGAGTTCCTCGTGAATTTAGGAGATTCATGTCTTTCTAAATCTGTGTGAACTTTTTCCTCTCTTCTCACATATGGCCACATCTTATATAAGGCAAGATGAAGGTGTCCCTGTCCATTCTTTACTCTTTGGATGAAGTACACTAATTGGTAAAAACTATTCAAAGGGAGGCATTTTGGAAACCAAGATCCTTCTTCATAAAAGTCCTTGGGAAATTCTTTCCCAAACTCCATTCAGACAACCAGTGCACAAAGATGGGAAACCTACGAGGACCCGAAACAGGCTGGAAGAGTGGGCACTTGTGGACAGACAAAAAGGCTCTGTTTGCAGCTGATCATCCCAGGAGTGGATTTACTCTTGGGAAGGTGGAGGTTATATATGTTTTGGATCCTGTTAATGCTGCAAGAAGATGCAGTCTGGGGATTAATAGACTAAACCTGCTTCTAAGAGGAAATCAGTGAGGTGGTTTCCTAATCTAGGGTGAAAACTAGAATGACAAGAAGGCAGGCATGCAGAAGTGAACCATTCATTGCTGCCTGGCAAGAGCTGTTCTGTTCTGTTGATAATCTTATTTTCAGGGTGGACATAGTCAGGGTGTGGGTGGTGACCATTCACTGCCTCCTCTGCTACAGGACGGAGGGAGAACATAGGTAGGCAAGTAGGTTGCATGCTCAGAACTGATGAAGGCAGGGTATTCTTCTGCCAAGATACTGCTGAGCTGCTCAACACTTGTGGTTGGCCAGTGTGGATGCTAAATGTCTGCATAGGCTCAGGGTCAAAGGAAAAGTTCATGGGGGGGAAATCCACCCTGGACTAGTGAGCTTGAAGACCACAGGTCTTCCCAAGGAATTCCCTGCCTGGGAAAGGCAGGCTGTGAATTTGCTCTGGGCATAGGCTGCACTGCAGGTTTGCTCTGGCCCTGTGGCCCTGTGGACTGCTGCCAGATGTGGGACAGCAATCTAAGCTCTATGCATTATAGTAACTGTTTACAAAGTACAGGGATGTAAGACTTTACTGAATTAAGACTTGCCTCACAGTTTGTGGAAACTGTTGTCTCTTTATTGACTTCACTGGGAAGACGCAAATACACTAGCAGAGAGCATCTGCACCTTAATTTGTAAAGGGATTGTGGACAGCTGTACTGCATGAGGCCAGCAGTCCACCTTCCCTATATCCTTCTCTTGGCAGTTGTTAAAGCTGGTGCCTATGAAAATGAGCAAAAATTGGACAAGTGTATGGTGCTACTTCCCATGAACACACTTTCAATCTCCAACAACTTACAGCTCAGAGGATTCCTATGCTGGATGTGATTTCTTTGAATTTATTAACCAGCAATAGGTTTTTCTTCTACAAACTTGTATGTTTTCCCTTTGAACCCATGAAACTGTTAGCATCCACCAAATGACATTCAGAGCTTTGAAATGGGAACTTAGCTAGCAAAACCACCTCTTTTTTCCATGGTAAAAATACACCTCCTTGTTTGGTCCTGCCTCCTTCCAGCTGTGTCTGGTGTTCTCTCATTCTTATAGTGGAAAGGTAATATGCCTGACTGAAAACTAGGAGAGAGAAGGCAACTTCCAAAGTCGTCCACTAAAGACAAATGTTCATATCTAATGTTACACATCTAAAGTGAGGTTTCTTACTTTGGGTTCTTCTACAGTGGACAGATGGAAATAAGAACCTTCAAAAGGCAAATGCTGTCCTGGGTGGGATGAAATACTTTCTGCAGGTGCTGCCTCTACTGTGGAAAGCAGGAGCTTACTGTGAAAACAACCCTAACTTCACTACCTCAATCAGAAGCCTAAAGCTAAGCGGGTTGAATCTAACTCCTAACTGTGCTCCTTTTATCCCTCACTGGAGCCAGACAGTTTTGGTCAAGGAAGAGTTAAAACTGTTAGCATGGCTGTTTGTATAGAGGTTTATTATTTCCTGGAAGGTACAGTCCACATTAGGGATGTACTCCTCTCTCACTTCAGGAGGTGTTAGATCTGATTTATTTTGGGAGGGCCAGGGCTGAATATTGTTTCTGTGGTCTGTATGCCTTGTAATAACAAGCTTTCTTGTTATTACAATTCTCATTGCAATTTAAGATTAATACTTGGATCCTAAATTTCACTGAGGCCAGCATGAATGAATAATAATCCCATTAAAGAATTCAGGAACCAGCCAAGAGTCACTACTTGTGTTTGTTAACAAAACTGAACCAGAGGTGAGGATTTCTTTGCTTTGTTTGCATTTTCCGGCTTTGATTGGGGTTAAGCTCCACGTCTGCGAACATTTCTACTGACCACAGGAACGCTAGCAGAACTGTCTACACAACAGTGGGCATGCAATGAATGCTATTCTGTCATAATTGACCCAAATTTTTTTGATGAATGGTGACTGAAAAATATGAGCTGAGAGACCACAAGACCAGGTGCATGCAAAGAAAGTAGGTTAGGAATTGTACACGCCGGATTGTGATCCAGGCTGCATTCTCCTCAAGGGCATATTCTTCTATATCCACAGGTTGTTTCATGGGGCAGGAAGATGATGGAGAAGAACAATCTCTGCAGATCATCTGTGAATAGGCGTGAGGAGTCTTGGGCTGTGGTGTTCCCCCTGAGCCAGCCCCATGGCTCTAAGAGGAGAGGGACCCTACACCACAGGAGACGAACTGTGGAGGTGTCTTCTGGCAAGGAGAGAAGTCAGAAAGCAAATAGCAGACCTGGAAGTGTCTGTTCTAACAGTAGCTCAGTGGCAGGTCAGGCCATTGCTGAGCCTGGGGCCAAATTCTGGGTGTTTCATTGGTAGCACCTGGGCAGAGGAGAATTGTGGAAGGAGAACAAGCCTGTAAATGGGAAGGAATTGAGCGGAAGTTTTAAAATTCATTTTCTAGGGCAGAATGGTAGCTTTTACAAAATCCTAGACCTTTAAGCTACACGACAGTTTGCAGGAAAAAAGAACTGCAGTTCACAGGGTTTTAAATTAAATGACTTTATAGGTCATTCAGCTCTTTTAGGACCATCACACTAAATTTAGCAACATGTAGTGAAATACCCTTCCTTCAGAGCTCAGTCCCAGCTGCCTGGCCACAGAGGGTGCTGACACACTTTTTGTCAAAAAGGCAAACTCAGTGTGACAAAAATCCCCTGCCTTTCCCTGTGACACACAAGAGTGAAAAACATACATGCAGAATGGTGGAGTCCTGCGAAAGTATGTGACTATTTAAAATGGTAAATTCTATGACATGTCTCCAATATGAATTGAAGACAATACTTGAATAACAGCCTACATGTGTTTTATCACAGGCTGCATGTTTTGTGTACATCCTAGTAGGCTGCAGAACACCTTCACCTGCACTGTGAAGGTCTCTCATGCAGAATTATCAGGTATTGAGGGTATTCAGTCATCCTGACTTAAGGATATCTTACTGGCTTGTATAAGCTACTGAATGTTTTCAGTGTGCCCTACCTGCATCTTTCCTCTCTAAAACAAGGCTGCAAGGTGTGAAACTGGGGTTTACTGAATTTAGAGCTGAACTTTCACTGACTTCACTCAAACCCAGGCTATCCCTAGATGACACCTGAGTCTCAGCATGTGTGTTTTCTTTCTGACGTTGTATAAAGCCAGGGCATTTTATTTTTTCCAAAGCAGATACAATGTCAGGTGGTTTCCCACTAATGCAAATTAGGTTACATCAATGATATAGCCTATTAGAACAAATGAGCTTATTGAAACTGTATTTTCCCATGGCTTTCTTCAGAGAGGATTCTCCAGTGTCTGCTATTGTGTCTGAGCTCACTCTTCAGCCTTCCTTTTTCAGTGGGATTTTAATCTTGTTCTGCATTCCTTTACTCAGCCACCTTCCTTTCCTCAAAAGGGAACCTGTAACAAATTAATGTCTTTGAGGTCTGTATTTTGTACAATTTTGTTGAAACTGGCTGACATTCAAACTTTATTGTAATTGACAGTTAATGTAATTGCATAAGCTCTATTTCCTTAGGAAACCAGCCTTCAAAAGACCAGAGCATGCTATGAGCACTCCTCTATCCTTGAGATGTCCCAACCTCTCACCTTTAAACTTCTCCTATTGTTATGTAAGCCAATAGCAGTTTTATTCCTGGAATTAGTCAATTATAGGACGCGATTCATCTAATATATTTTAGACATTGGGACAGGATGAAATAAATTGCACCCAGCCATATCTGTTTAACTCCACTGGCAATGAAGAGGGCCTGTGGAACCAGACAATGGAGTTTTCTGCACTGAGTAAACTCTTCAGACTCCCCCTTTAGTCAATGAGGTCAGCATAGCCAAAAGAGGTTGGCATGCAATTCATTTTACCAAACAGAGGCATCTATTTTAGGCTGAATCACACCCTACACTCTATTGACTATATTGATGAAATCCACATTAAGTCAGCTCACATACAGACATCTACAACAAAGATGTCTAGATAAGATGGATTCCCCTTCATGCACTCTTAGCTTTTTAGTATGGCTAAAGACCAGTCCCTCTGTCACATTACTATCATAATCCTATGTGCCTTAGTACCAAGAAGCCTCCCTCTGTGAAGGAGGAGCAATGCTGTACGAAATAGGAAGAATGCACAGTTTGCAGATCCATTTTCTCTATGGGTAGTGTTTTGGTTTCATTCTGGAATCATTGATTTTCTGGCTTCAAGCTGTTTTCTTCATCAAGCCCAGAGGACAATTTTTTTCGCACTGCACCTTTCTCTTTTTTGTGGCTAATGCTAGCTTATTTTCCTTCAAATATTACGTAAAGCTTTTACAGGAGAATACATCTGTGATATGCTCTTCAGCTTGTTTTTTGAAAATATATGAATAAATCAGGATAAACTGCAAGATTGTCAATGTCTTTTGCAGATTATCTGTGTTCCAACACTGCTCACAGGAAAATGCAAAGTCGATTAAAACCCACCAAGTGTAATAAATATGGTTTTTTTGATACTGTCAGCATGGCTAAAGTTAATGGCAAATCCATAATACAGTCATAGAGATCAAATGACATATCAGTCTATAAGCTTGCATTCATGGCAGATAAATGGTCTTATTATCTTTACAGCATGCTCCAGTTAGTCCAGCATGAATGTGGTGAGTTAACTTGGTACTCTATAGTTAAGATGCTTGCATGTAGGAAGTTTGCTTGTTATGATAAGACTGCAAATGCTAGTTCTGTTTCTTCAGCCTGTGGACTCTTCCCTTCATCGATTACTGTTCAGCTCAGTCCCCCAGCAGCTCTCAGATGCATCTCACTCCTTGTTCCCAGTTGCAATCCCCTTATGTTCCTCTTCCAAACCTTCCCCCTCTTCATGTTAGCAGCCTCTTTCTCCCAAGCTATTTGTACACTGCAAGACACTTTGGACACCCTTAGCATTTCAATGTTTTTGGTTTTTTTATATTCTACCTAACTGTGGTGGAAATGGAGAAGACACTCTTCTGTGGTCAGCCCTACTATGGCTGGCTGCTGAGAACAGCAATTGCAGTAAAATTCTGGTTTTGCTTCTGTGATTTTGTTATTCTTTGCATAGATAAGCTGGTTCCAAGCAGAGAGAGTGAAGCAATGCAGCCTCTTTCTCTGTTGTGTGGGATTATTCTCTATGGCACCAGAAGTGCTGAGAGGCTCAAGTGTTTTCAGCGAGGACAGACTCTTTAAAGACTTGAGCAAGTGGTCTCTTAAGATGGTTTTCCTGAGTATGTGTAAGCGGTGATTATGTTGAATGGATGGTAACAGCCCAGCTTCAGGATATTCTCAGAGGTTTAACAAAAGTCTCCACCAAATGACTCCTGAGCTCGCTCTCAGTGTCTTGCTTCAAAGCATAAGCAACTGCAATTGCTTTCTGAAGAAAAGCTTGCTAGATTTTTTTTTTTTTTAAATGGCAAAGCAGCAGTCCTTCCATCTCATCTGTACCTCTTATACAATTCCTGGCTGAAACTTTCTCACCCTCAGCACACTCAGCTCCCTTTAAACTGCGCCTCAGACCACACCCTACATTTCCATTCAGATAGGGCTTGAGAGAGCCACATGATGGCAATTGTTTGACAAATTTGGCAACAGGCACTACTGAAAGGGTTTCTCACACTGAGAGAAAACGTGTACATTTTTCAAGTTGAATTCAAGAATTTGTATCAGTTGCTGAATCAACATCCATTAGAGTCAACATGAGACCTTTGACTGGCTCCACTGGTTCACTGAGTCAGGAGCATTATAGACTTGAACTATGAGCTCTTGCGTACCAACAGACTGGTTTGGGCTAAGACTGTAATCATGTGCAATAAACCACTGTGTCAGGCAATGGCCAAATTAAGGACTGGTGAAAGAGACTCCATTTCTGCCATCATGGTTATTTCGTGGATGGACCTGGATGGACCACTGTTAACATTAAAACCTTTTTGTTCTCTTTTTCCAGCTATTCAGAATTATTCATTCATCCTGAATGAATATTTTATACTTAAACTGAATCTTAGGACCTTACTTAGAACTACTTAAGATCTTAAATAGAATATGAGTATTATGTGGGAAGGCATAGAAATGTAATACAAAGATCCATAATTTTTCAAGTGGAAAAATTAAATACTTCCATCCTTTCCTCTCTTATTTGATGGATCTAGTACAAACTATATTGAATTCAAATAGGTGTAGTAAGAAAGTCGGAAAGCTTTAATAGATATTTGCATGTGATGTAGAGCTAGATCTTGTCTTCAGGTATATGAACACACGTGCATTCACTGTCTGGGGCAGCAGTTTACTTGACACATGCAAGTGAATGAATTAATTTTGCCAGATGCATGCTGGTGCCCCTGAGTGACTGCTGCAAGTGTTGGTAGGTCCTCACTGTGAACATTTTGAGTAAAGAAACAAACAAATCTGCAAAATGAACACACGGGCCCTATTAACATGTCTATTAGAGGTCCGTATAAGTACACCAACTGATTATTTTCATTTCTGATAGGAGGTGTAGACTTTCTCCATTGCTAGTTAAAAGTCAACAGGACTAACTTATGAATTTGTTATTGCATCTCAGGAGCTATGGAGAAGAAACTGAAAACTCATCAGCTGGCCAGCTTGGAGGCTTGGAGGTTTGATGCTTTCAGCTGTTAAGCCAGCTGTTTCAGAGAATCCATTTTCAACTCCTAGATCTGCTTCTCAAATCAATGTGCTGATATCTGGCTGGAAGCAATACAGTTCCAGACAGGGTAAGCAATTTATAAAATTTCCTTCAGCCTAAGAATAGCAATGAGCATATATAAGTATGCCTGCATGTGGGCTTTCTGGCTGCTTTCAACATTCAGGAAACAATTACAGAGAGCATTAGCTGTGTTTCAGTGCATATTGTGAGTCTAAAGCAATGGCATGACCTTTGCTCAGGGACTGTTAGTATCCCAGATGGCTCAGCAAGGCAACAGGGAAGTAAACACCTCATTTTCCTTTGGTTACTTCTCTGTTTAGAACACCTAACCCTTACACTCTTTTCATGGAGTTGTGAACAGCTCTTCTTTTCACTAGCTGAACTAATAGACAAGAATATTTTGTACTTCTCCACCACATGCAAATCCCTTTATGACTAGGGATAAATGCCATCCTTGTATTTTACCAATGAGAAGCTATGAAGAAAATGAATTATGGCATGAATTAATGGCAGAAGAAAAAAAGCTCACTTCTTTGCCAGTGCTAGGATTTAAGTCTCAGAGATCATCAGTGTCAAAGAGCAATTAAGAGAACAAGAAGCTAGAGGCCATGGGGTATTACCTTCAGTATAGTCCAGTCCATACAAGGGAAGAAGTGGTTCCTGTTATAAGACTGATATGGCTGCAAAAAGTAGACATCATTTAGGGTACCAAAATTCTTTTTCAGGTCTTCATTATCGTAAGCTTATTTGTTTCACCTCAAACACATTAACTGAATTCCCATTTCTCTTTACAAATATTGCCTCACTTAAATTAGAACACTGTGGCCATGGCACTAACCCTTTACAAAGCTATTTTTCCAGAAAAGTGATGAATTTCAATGGGGAAGTGACTGCATAGCCAGTAGCAGAACCAAGAGAAAAGAGCTGTACAACATTAGACCAGAACCACTCAAAGTGCCCTGAATATTAATTTTTTTTGTTTATGGGAAAGAGAAAATCCTGGCATTTTCTATGAAGGTGTTCTTCAGCACTTTTTGACTTCATGACAATATCTAATTTAAAGACTCACTTCCCCAAATCTCTTAGGAAAACTCAGGTACACCCTTTATTTCCTGCAGTTAACTCATTAAAACACATAGGAATTTTTTTATTGGCTTTGGGCTCACAATATAATATACAAAATCCCCTTCCATTTGTTGGAAGGGCTCCAGTTTAGTAGGTAAAACAGTGCACTGAAACTTGGTTCCAGTGTCCTCTCTGTCTTTGGCTCATCTCTTTGTGCCTATATAAAATAGGGATAATATTACTTTCTGACCTTGAGGATGTGTCCTAAAAACTAATGTTTGTAGTGTGCTATACACTCCTCCAGCAAATGGTAGTCTAGTCAGTGAGTACACTCTGTTCTTTGCATGGAGGTAAATTAGATATGCCTCTGGTGGCTGGAGAAATTTCACCCCATTGGATAGCAACATTAATCCCATCATCTCCATGCTTCAGCCAGATTTCATTCAACTGGCGACATGCCTCAGAGCAAACTTCAGTGCTGTGACATATCTTACAAAGAAAGAGGTTTTTTTTTGGTAGTTATGAGAGGGTGTATTGATAGGTTGGGCAAGAACTAGGAGCACACACTCTGGTAGAAGAGGAGATAATCTCCAGAGAATTACATCACCTGCATCCTCTGAATGGATTGAAGGAAGAACAATTAAATAAGGCATGTGGGGTCATCTTTGCTGTTAGTGTGTAGAGAAAAAGTCATAAGCTAGCTATCTTCTCAGGGCTCCTTCTTCTTTCTGGGCACATGCAAGCTCCTTAGGAAAATCCCATGGGATTTTCAGAGCACCTGGGTCTGGCTCCTGCTCCATAGTGCTTTCTGGAGAGCCTTTCTAATGACTGTGGGGGAGCGTAGTGTGGCCAGCTGAAATATGAGGGTGTCAATAACCTCTATTGATTTGAATCTATATTACCCTGGGATAGAGCCGCTGGCATAGATGGACAGCATGTAGGCAGTGGTGCTTGGCAGGCTGACACTGCCTTCTGAAGCCAGCCTTCATCTTGCAGCCATAAGAAGGATGTTGCTGGGAAGTCCTCCTCACTGTACTGAAAATAGCCAGCCTATAGCTCAGGGTGCAGCCTACAATGTGCTGGGGGATCCAGACACAGAGGAAGCCCCCTCCCCAGACAACCATTAGTCTGTGATCCCATATCATGACAAGCATCAACTAAAACATCAGCACACACCATTCTGGCAAGCATGAGTTATTATTGATATTAATTATTCATATATTTCTATTTTATTTAATAATTGACTTACATGTATGTTCACATTACTGTGTCCTTACTCCAACACTTACACACACTCAAAGGTCATACTATAAATACATTTAATACTTCCACAAATACAAATGCTTTTGTTTGTTTTTTGATGTTTACTTGCTTGGCTGGAGCATTCTACTTGAGCCTCATACCCCAGTTAGTTACAACAGATTGCGAAGTGGGATTCATGCCTGGGTAAAGACAGTTTGCTTGTTTTACAACACCAAGATAAATGCCGGTCTGAAGCACCATCATGAGGTCAATCAGGTCTAAGATTTTAAGCACCGAAAGATTTACAATTCCATTTTGACAGCCCTTCTGTTCCTCCTCCCCTTTCCCCCAGCAATAAGACTCATTTAAAGCTTTAAAATATGGGAAGCAGAAAAGGAGTCATTAATTTTACTTACACAACAGCTTCCGCACTTGCGAGGTTTTGACAGCTTCACTAAACCCAAAGGAATTCAGATAGCTAGAGCAAATGAATGCACACCAATACTTGTATTGAAAGGAGGTAGTTTTCAGGGCTGAACACATATTTTCTTCCTGCAGGAAGCTGACACTGATGAGGGTATGTAGGATGCTTCACTACCACATTCACGTGATGCTACTTAATGTTCTTTTTCCTCCTGTTCAGCATATTCTCTTTGCATTTCTGAAATCAATAGAACTGCAGCAAGTCAACAGATTATTTCAATATTTCTTAGGATGCACTGCCCTTACCACCATACTTAGTACCTATTGGTTTTGGTAAGGCAATAGACTCCTTAAATGTTATATTTGCTACTTAGAAAGTTCAGTTGTTGACTGTGTCTTTTGGGGGATGAGAAATCCAATTGCAGAAAGCTAAACATATATGCATGGAGCTGAATGATTTTGGAAACAAATACTGTGGGATTTTATTTTTTATCACTATCATGATTTTGGATAGAAAATGGAAAACTTGCAATGAATTCATAATAGGCCATTGCATTTCCATCTGAGACAGAAGGAACGTGCTTACTTCTTCAGAAGGGAAGACAGATGAAGACAGGCAAGCTGCAGAATAAAACAAGAATTAAGTGGTAGCCAGTTGCTGATCATTGCTCTGCTGTCTGTCCATTATCTGTCTAGGTGTAGGTAGTAAATACCACATGAATTTAAATAAAACCCATTACTCACACTCACTTACAGACGTGATGCTAGGAGTTGCTTGACAGTTCTTACACAGGAAACTCAGATGTAATTGAGCCCGTTGCTGTGTTGATTCTCCTCCAGCAAAATCCTCTACCTGTGCAGGAATATTTTAAGACCTCACTAAATTTGAAATGGTGACAGAGTGTTAGGGTTTTTTGCTTATTTGTTTTTTGTATCATTATTGGATCTCTACAATAACAGATGGTGAAATCTCTCCTGAGTAAGCCAAATGCCAGTGCTTTTTCTTACAGGATGTCATGCAAAAGAGCTAACAGCTCAGCTCCTATTAGTACTAGAAACTGATGGGCCTCTCCAGTGCCTTTTAAAGTTCCTGGGTGTCTTTGGATCAGCTCCTTGACACATCTGAATGAGGCAGGCAATCTGCTTTAAATGCTTCCTTATTATTCCCAGAGTTTCTGTCCGACATGCTCTTAAACAAGCTAATAATCTCTCTTTAAACAACACTTTCTTTTTGTAATACGCAGCCTCCCTTATACACAAGTGTAAGGTCAGGGCAGTTGGCAGATAGGTTTAAAACACCCATTTGCTTTTCCTTCTTGAATGAGGGACTGTTTGTTTCTGAGATGGCCACTGCTGGTAGCTTGTGTTTGCTGGCAGCAAACACCTATAAGATTACAGTTGACAGAGATTAGATGGGTGACAATCATTTTGACCAGGCTTGCCTTTCCTTGGTCCTTTCCCTGTGTCTTTTGCTGCGCCATATTGAAGGAACATGGCTTAATGGCTATAAAGGGACATTTAGAGCTATTTTATGCTCCTAGAGCTGTTGTAATTGATTCTTTTCTCTCATCATGATTAACTTACTAGCTGATAATCAGGAAATCTCAACTGAATTCACAGTTCGGTGTCAAGTGTGACTGTAGGCATATTAGTCCATCCCTATAAGTCCCATATTCTCAACTGGTGGTATGAAAGAAGTTGGAGTGCTTTTATTACACTGATGGGCTGTGAGAGTAAGTTTGGGTATATTTATAAAGTCTATAAATTCAGATTTTCTTCTATTATATCAACCCGCATTTCATATTAAGATTCTTATTTTCAAGCATACCTATTTATGTTCACTTGTTTCATTGGATTACTTTTTGATTTATGGATCAGAAGGTTTGAGAAGATACATTGCTTAGAACGCAACTGTTAAATATGTGAATCGAGGAGTGTATAGATATCTCAAAATTGTGGCAGTGTTTGGCTGTTAATTGGGGTTGAGGCAGAGGAAACGAGAGGATAAACATGTTTGAGAAGCACCTGTAACAAAAGTCCTAAGCCACTGGCTCTTGGTTCACAGTGCTCAATGTGTCACTGGACAGGCACAGAGCCAATCTCCAGACCCCTAGAAGAGAAGCCAGACTGGTGACATACTGAGCAGGGGTGCCTGCAGCTGGTGGGGAGGGCCAAGGTGCCGGCTGGGTTAGTCCTGCGATGCCTTCCTCAGAGCTGTAGGGAAGTGGATGGATATGCTCCTGCATCCTTGTAGTCCATGGCTTTTATCCTTCTCTGCATATATTCTCTCCTCATCAAAAAGCTTACCTGTATTTCACTTGCTTCATCTCAGACACCATCAGAGGAGGGACTCATGGTGGTCCCCACACAAAGAGGGATTTGCGTTTTTGAACCTCTGGTCTGAACATGTCCCACACTGGTGCCCAGGTTTGAGTCTTTCCTTTGCACTTAAAGAAAAAGGCAGATAAGTGCTTCTCATCCCCTCCCTGGTTCCTCAGATGAGATAGATAGCTGAATTTGTGACAAATATTGTAGTTGAAGTATTGTGTAAGTATAACTAGGAGTCCTAACAAGGCAGAACACTCACTGCAGTAGGTTTATACACATGCCAAGAGGGAGTCCTTCCCTCTTTTATCTCCGGGACTCTGTGTTGGATAACAACCAATAGCTGGCAGTGGACACCGAGTGACACAGTAGCAATAGGGATTAGGTATCTGCAAACCTGATACAACCCTAGTTATGTTCATGGTTTTGGGCTTTCATTACTCTAGGCTCCTTTGTTTTCCAGAGGGATAAGCCCTGGATTTATCCACTTTGGCACTTTCCTTGAGAGAGGAGACACATAGCAGAGGGACAGAGGAAAGAAGGGGATTCATATGAAATGTCTTAAAGGAGAGTAAATTTCTTTTGACTGCTGCCTGTGGAGTTTTCATATTTATTGGGAAGGAAGTCATGCTCAGCAATTGTCAGTGCCTCCCAGAGAAGTGCTGCATCCGTTTGAAGGTACATATTGTGTCAAAGATCACTGTCTCTCAGACATGACATGTGACAGCTGAAATCATTTGGGACGCTCCAGTTAAAGGAATTGAGGTCCAAATTCCCAGGAGCTGTGGACAGTTTCTGTACATAAAAATCTCTTTGAGTATAAAGGGGATTTTTCAAAAGCATTGAAAATCTTTTTTAGCTGCTCTCATAGAGTTAATTCTGCATTCGTTTGATCACCCAAATAGCCCTTCACTACATTGGATCCAGTTTTGCTGCAATTATCTTAGCAAATAGGATGGGGCATGGACCACTCTCTGGTCTGGATACCATCTTGTCCTGGGTTCAGCTGGGATAGAGTTAATTTTCACAGGAACCTGGGAGGGGGCACAGCTGGGACAGCTGACCTGA
>JANZLQ010000005.1:8551313-8587091 GCA_026212715.1 Elanus axillaris
GGCACAGCTGGGACAGCTGACCTGAACTAGCCAAGGAGCTATTCCATACCATGTGCCATCATGCCCAGTATAGAAATAGTGGGGGAAGTGGCGGAGCATTGGTTTCTGGGTGGTGAGCACTTGCACTGTGCATCACTCATTTTGTATATTCTTTTATTGGTAGAGTTATTGTTCTGACTTCTCTTCTTGTGTTGCCACAGTAAATTGTCCTTATCTCAACCCTTGAAGTTCTGTTTTGTTTTTTTTTTTTTTTCTTTTCTGTTTCTGATTCTCCTCCCCATCCCACCAGAGGGGGACAGGGGAGTGAGTGAGTGGCTGCGTGGTCCTATGTTACCAGCTGGGCTGAAACCATGACACATCTGGCACAGCCGTGCTGTACCCTTATAGCTAAGATGTCTGGCAGTTCAGAGCTGGATGGTCACACGGCAGGAGTCTGTTGTGAACACTGCTGGGGCTGAGACAGTCTCCAGTCTCTTCCCAGGAATTGTCTTGGGAGAGTTATCTTGGTCAAAACTCAAGGGCCAGGGGCTGTGTTAGCAATTAAGTGATATGGATGATCATATTTTGGTGTCTGTCACTGTTTAAGAGCTGTAGTTGCAACCTTCGAGCTCCTCTGTCATGAATACGGATGATCAGAACTGCGCACAGTCCTTCAGACGAGGAGCTAGACACTAGTGTCAATAGCTATGTCTAGTCTCATAAATTAAATTTACATGGGACCATTCTCAGGCAATGAGATCATTAGGTCCACAGTGGTGCTCACCCATAAAGCTAACCTCTCTCAGCCTCTAAAACAGGGTGCCCACATTGAAAATGTATGTGGTAAATGGTCCCCACTATGTGCTAAGTCCCAAGCTATGTCTAGGAAGTATTTGGGGCACTGTCATGTCCCAAAATAACTCTGTCACTGAGGTCAGAACTATACCAGGGATCATTCAAGCAATTTCTCAGTGTGGGCAATTAGATTATATTGTCTAGGACTTTCCACTGGCAGTGTTTATCTTCAATATTAATACAGTCCCCACTACTTCTGCTAGAGAAATCTTGCCTGATGCATCCTAACACTGAATTTGCTTTGCTAATAGCTGCATCAAGATTGTTCCTGGGCATCCTCTCATGGATGAGGAAACTTGTGTGTCTTTTCCTAAGAGATCTCCAGTATAAGCTTCCAGGTGCTAACAGGAATTCCTCTTACTTTCCTAAAGCTGAAAGCTCCTTTGCTGAAAACGACAGAGGAGACTGCTTGGGTGCTACACAACTTCCAGGGTATAGCTGTGAATACAATTTCCAGGGTATAGACAGAAAGGGTACTTTCTGTAGTTGCAAGATAGTGTTGGTGCCATTGCACAGGGTACCATTTAAAACTTGTGTATAATCCATGTATTATTGTGAAAATAATAACAGATATAGGAATAGGTGCAGAAAAGGACTACTACAATAACGAGGGGACTGGTGAGCCTGTTTTAAGGGAGGAGAGCAATGTGGCTTCACTTATTTAGCTGAGTAAAAGGAAGGCTGAAGTTTTTGACAGCTATCCATAGACACCTCAGGGGCCTGAGTACTCAGGAGGGAGGAGACTAAAAGACATTTCTGGCACAAGAACAAATGGTGATAACCTGGTACTGAATAAATGGACATTGGAAATTATAAAGAAGTTTCTACATAGCAGAGGAATGAAGTTTTGGAAAAGCCTTCCAACAGCAGGAATAAAAGCCAAAAAATCAAAACTGAAGAGGGAGCTTAAGAAATCCATAGAAGGGGTTATATGACCCGATGGCGCATGACAGCAGGAACTGAACTCAGTGACCGAAGAAGTCCCTTCAAGTCCTGTCTCTGATGATCTGAAAAGTATCTAAGGAGACCATGTCCCATTGATCTGCAATGACAGAGAAGGTGGAGACTGAGACTGAGTCTCTCCAGAGCTAAATGCAAGATGATGTCCTTGAGCAACAGTCCTGCCATTCCATATAATAGCAAAAGAGCCCAGGAATAGCTTCTGTGCAGAGAAACACAGTAACTTGATATCACACAGCTGGGGAAGAATAGACTGAAAGAGTTATTTACCCTAATCTGTGTTTGCAGTATCTTTTGTCCTTGGGTATGCTATAAGCACGAGAAATAAATAGGCAGATATCTAGATACAAATTTTAAATCCATCAGATCTTAAATTCAAGCACTTTTGTATGCAAATGGCTGCTCCATGCTCTAAATTCTCTGAGTTGTGTTTAATCCTTTCAGCACATAAGGCATGTAAAAACCACCCACCCACTACTTCAGAGCCATTTTTCTTCATCTAAATGAAATTTCTTTAGTTCCATTCATCTTTACAGCTCATTCAACAGGTCCCTCTGCAGCAGTGAAGGGAAGCATGTTTCAATGTGCTAATCCAGCTTGGAGATGGATTAATTGACTCACAGACCCCTCTGATCACTAGCCAGATGTCTCTCCCCAGCTGGCAAGCCTTTCTAATTTTCTTGTTGTTGTTATTTCTGGATTTCCAGCCAGCGGGTCCCTTCTCCACTCAATCAAGGGCAACATGCCCTCTGCCGACATTTTGTGTTCTTTGGCCTGCTTTCCCTTGGGTAAAGATATTCAGCTATAAACCTCCTTTCCTGGCTCTTTGTCATCTGGCCTATGGCCCCTGGAGAGAAGTCTCTTGGTGCAGTTGGACTTGCGTGTCTAGCGTGTTGGGCCACCACAGGGCAGTGCATGTGCATGCTCAGGGTGGGTGATGGAGGCATATGGGGCCTGCAGTGCCAATTTCAAGAAGTGGTCCAAAATTTCAGGTCTGTGCATTCATTTTTTAGGAAAAAAAGAGGCTCATAGCAAGAGTTAGAAGCATTTCCTTCACCAGGCTGCGTGCTATGAAATGACAAGGGAGCAAACTCTCAAGCTCGGAAGGACAGTATGAACAGACCAGTTAGGACACTAAACTGGGAAGCAATGTAACGTAAAGGATGGTTTGAAGTTGGGATGTGTGAGTGCTCCAGGCTTCACTCCTGATTCTGTCATTGGCCCTGATGTCTTGAACAAGACACTTTACTTTTCTGGTACTTCTACTTTCTCATGCCTAACAGAGGTTTAATGATAACTTTTTTAAAAAAAATATCTGCTAATGAGAAAGACATGGTGTGAATTAAGTATTGCTTTCATTGCTGAACATACAGGCATGTATTTTCAGTGTGAAGGCTTCTGCAGTGATTTGCAGTGATTTAGCTAAAACTTTGTTACTGCCGAATGGAAAAGTGTCAATTTTGGTCAGACTGTAGAACATTGTTTGCTCTTACCCAATGTCTTGGGTCATTGCTGTGATTACATTGAGTAGTAACTTAATCTATCAAGAATTCATCTGTGGTGCAACCTTTATTCACCTCAGCAGTGACTTTCTTATAGAAGTTTTGGGAGGTAAGTTGTCACTGAAGGAGGACAGCTGAAAGTACTGGTAGCAGTAGGAATATTTGAAGATTTGTACTTTTTAACACCAAGACTATGGAGTCCAGCTATACATACAACTGAACCAGCCTTATGGTTTCTGAATCATAAAGGTGGAACCCTTGTTTTCTAGTTTCTCACTAATAGGGCTCATTTATTCCAAGCTGTAAAAAAATTAATTCCTGGACTATATGAATTCTTTCCCTTCCCCTTCCCCTTCAATGAGCTGACAGAAAGCAGTTGCCCAGAATAGACAAAAACCAACTCCCAAACACTTGTCCTTGACTGCACAGTTATTTTTTTTCATTAGAAAAGAACTTGCAAAATATTTTTTCATGACAAGATCAAGAAGAGCACAGCTTGAGGAGAAAAAAATAAGTTCATCTAAGGTGTGAACATATGAGTTCGGCTGCATTTGCTGTGGACCAAATGCTTCCAACTCCAACTAAAAATGGGGAGGAGGTAATTTCTTCAGGATTAGAGCAGTTGCTTACAATTCATAGGGATGTAAATAAGAAGAAAATCTCACTCTTGTAATATAGCATCTTTAGTCTTTTTTAGCTTAGGTACGTGCCTTGTATAAATCTCAGCACTAATTTCTTCCCACATTAGGCATAGCCCCAGGGAAGTTGTTTTACAGGGAACTTAAGGCTTCGACCTTTGATCACTGTAACCTGGCTTCTCACAATGCCGAAAACAAGTGTCTAAAAAAATGAAATGTGAACAACATGCACCATCAATATCAATTACTGCGTTGTTATGTGGTAAACTTTCCCCACAGGGGGTGAGCAATTCACTTGATGTATTTGGCAAAGGGTTTGATTCTCCTCCCCACTCGCAGCGATGTGATGTTGACAGCTCTCTCTACACTTCGGTGGGGTGCAGAGCGGAGTAAGGGAGTGCAGAGTTGGACCCAAAGCCTCTGTGAGCACAAAGAAAAGCGGTCTCTGTCAGGAGAGGGTTTGTGCAGTCTGAACAGCGAGCTGCAATCGTTGAAGAAAAGACTTCAAAGAAAAAAGGAGAAAAGAAACAATGTCTAATCTTCATACAAATGTGCTCAGGGGTCTCTGAAACTCAGAAGCTTCCAAGATTTAAGAATTAATTATCACTTGCCAGAAGCAAGCTTTATTCACAGGTAACGGTTACAGCAATCCCAGTCCTTTAGGTGTAAAATTCATGGAATTATATTGAACTGGTTAAAGCTCAGTAAATCGCCATATTTCCCTCCAGTGTACTTGCACACTTTCCAAATGTTTGATCTTATCCTTCACATTGTTTATGCAGGATATATGACAGCAGCTCCTAAAATTTCATGTTTCAAAGGAGATACACTTGGAAATATTTTGGTACAAGCATTGTGACTTGCAGGTTTGCATTAAAACATGCAACAAAGCAGTCCAGCTTCTCAGTTCCTGTAGAGCAACTCAGCCTTGTTGACTTCTATTTACTGCAGCAAAAGACAAGACTCTATATCATTTGTCAGCTCCACAGCTGTATAAATAGCAAAGAGCACTGTGAATGACTGAAAGCAAAGCACTGCTGTTCCGATTCCTCTTAGTGGAACGGTGTGTGTAAAATGTCCCTCAGGCCAGCTGAGGTATTCAGGATATCTCAGCACCTCACAGGCTTTATTGTATTTGTCCTTACAATACCCTTTTGAGTAAGCATTTCTGTTATAGCCATTTTACACTTGAAGTTTTAAACCTAAGGAGATGATATGACCCATGGTTGCAGGGCAAGAATTAAACATTGAGGTATCTGGAGGACTCAGTTATGTGATGAAGTTATTGTAATCAAGAAAGTGAATAATTCATTGTGAATATCTGACCAGAGACATACTCGGGCCACAGTAAAGTGTAGTTTAAATCCTGCATTTACGGCAAGCTGAACGTGTGAACCCAGCTGGCTGGTGTGGCTCAGCTGCCACACAGAAATACATTAAACTGCAACAACTTGATTGTGCATCCCAGCCCTCTCTTCTACGAAGCACTCTCTGTCTTTCATCTTTAAGACTTCAGTGAAAACAGGTGCTGCAGATGCTTTTGAGAGATCTGCACCCCTGCAGGGACCCAGTTCCCTGACACAAGCAAGGGTCTTCAGACCCAGAGCAGCTGTATCTGATAGACAATTTAAAAAATTGCCTCTCTTAAAATGTCAGTGAGCCAAGGTACCTGTACAGAAGAGAAAGGGAATGAAAGACAGAGACCGGGTCAAATGCAGCCACTTTGAAAGAATGACTCTTGCTGGCAGGATTGCAATTGCTTCATTTTGTGTTTATAGCTATATGGCTTTTGAGGTTAGATGGAATTTGTCTTTATATTTGCCCGCCAGCAGACAGGAGGCATCTGCAACTGTTGTCTCCCCATGCATAGGAGTATTTTGCATCCTGATAATAGGCAGACCCAACCACTGAGCACCACCAGCATTGCCAAAGAGGTGGCAAGCATAGATCTGCTTCTGCTTGGGAGCCACTGGCCATCACAGAGGGTCTAAGTAACACAGGGGCATTGCATTATCCCATGTTAGCAGGCAGAAGGATGCAAAGGACAGAGTTTGACCCTGGTGTTGCATTACAGGCAAAGCTGTGGGTGTTTATTTTTAAAGGAAATTTTTTTCTGCGAACATTCAGAAAAAATCCCAGGCAGTCTTCTCTCACTGACTGTGGCAGCTCCCAAGACAACAGAACTGAAGGTAACTGGTGCTGCCTCTCCCTCCAAATGGGAAATGTTGATATTTCAAGTATTTGTTTAACTGCAGATAGTTGACACAGCTTGTGAGAAATTATTCTGGGAGGAAAGGAAATCTCCCAAACTCCTCCGCTTCCTCTGCCCTGGGCTCCTCTCGGCTCCCACTGGGTGCTCTGAATCACCTCACCAGGAATGTCCCTGCTCCAGAGCGGGGTCCTCCACCCCTTCCGCAGGATTAATGTTTTCCTGCAGCCTTCCCCTTGTGCCAGAGCCAGGGATTGAGGGATGCATAGGGAGCAGATCCTCAGTGGCTATAAAGGGTCCTGGCATCAGTGGGGCCAAGCTGCCACCGTTCAGCCCAGACGGGGTAAATGAAGTAGACTCCTGCCCCAAGTGACTTGGTACCAAAATGAGCAATCTGGTACGCAGCTATTTTTCCCCAGTGGGGGATATTTGATGTGTTTGTTCTAAGATTTTGGTGTCACTTATCACATGCCTGTTATAATGCATTGCCTGAGGCATAATTAAATTCAAAGGGCATGTCTGTGTTGAAAGGGAGGGTTGCAATTTGTTGGTGTTAGGATTTTTCATTAAAAACCAAGCAGTTTTTCTGATTGGCAGGAACAATGGTTACAGAACAAAAATGCTATTAAAAAAAGAGAAGGCAAAGGCTTTTCTTTTTTTTTTTTAACAACTACCTGCCTGACATTCCCACACTGACTTGGAATAAAGCCCAGCATTTAAAAATAGCGGGATTGTAACAGCAAGACAAGGCAAAGAGAAGAGCCTTGATGTTAAGAAAGGAATGGCAGGTGAGACGCATAGCTTACATATGTATATATGTATGTATCTTTATATGCACAAATATCTATATCTATATGTTTGTGTGTGTGTGTTTGTATGTGTTTCATCTCCAGATGAGAAATTTGCCTTTGCTGCTGAAGTTTCCCTGAAAGCTCAGTTAATTAGTTCTCATAATGTCCACGGAGGCAGACATTAGTATCATCCTTATCTGCAGATGAGGAGATAGGAAAGAGCACAGAGAGATTAAGGGATTTCTACTACAGTAAATTCAGTACAGAGCTGGGAATTCGGTCCAGCAGGCAAAATCTTAACCCTATTAAAAGCAATGGGAGACTAACTTAAGTGATGCCTGGATTTGGCAATTTTGCTTGCTTTGTTCAAACCTATCTGATCTGTGCACAGTTACACGTGTCCTGAAGATGCCTTGAAAAGAAAATTGCACCACTGACTGTCTACAGATCCTGGTCAAATCTCAGCTGAGTTCTTCAGTCCCAGAGCTTCATAGCAGGAGCTGAATCTTTCTGTGAGGGACTCTGTACCATACATTTACATATATCTCAAAAAATAGTCTGGAGTGATAAGTGAAGTAATTTAAGATCTTCCTAAACTGATTACTCTATTCTCCCAGGCCACCAGGGTCACAGGAACTGAAATTTTACATCTCTAGTTGCTATATTCCATAGCACAGTACTATCAAGAAATGACTGGAGGGTTTCAGTTAAACAGATGAGCTACATTTAAAATAGATTGGGCAAAGCCAGCTCATTAAAGAAAAAAAAAAAAGAAAAAACCCAGATGTCCTCATTTTATAATGGCTTTCTTGCCTTCTTGCTTATATACTTGTTCCAGGGCAATATTTTCATGTTATTATGGTGTTTTCAGCTCTTATTTTTAAAAGCCATTTTCATTAATGGCGGTAGAACACTTTGAAGTAGAAAATGTAAGTACTAAGTGATATCACTGACACGCTTTCAAGGCACTGCTTTTGCCTTCCCAGAGGTCATGTGAAGCAAATGTGTCACACCTGCAAATGCGCATAAATTGCTGCTGGCAGTAGAGGGCCAGATTTCCCTCCAAACTGTTGCAGCGGCTGTGTGCTGGCTGCAGGTGCCTGGGAGAGGATTCCTCTTTTTGGCAGGGAGCTGGTCTGCCAGCTAGAGCCTGAGTCCCCAGCCTTGCCGTGAGGAGCCTGGCAGCAAAGCAGCTGTGGGGCAGAGCTCCACTGTCTGGTGCTTCTCATCTGCTGGATAAAAATCCCCTAAACTCACCTGAAAGTCAGTCACGCAATGACCCCTCCAGTGTTTTGCACTAAACTCCTAAAGTTTGTTATTTCTCAGCAAAGGTGTAATGGTCTGAGGAGTGCAGCGCGTGTTGGGTTACGGGGGAAGGAAGGACCGATGGGGTGGGCAGCATTGTACCTGCTACAGCATCTTTGAGCAGGGGCACTGTTTCATGGGGCTTGCCTGCAGCTGCAGTGCAGTCCTGTTGAACATCGGGCTTTACTGTTGGCTTCCCTCCAGCGTGAAGGATCACAGGGCAGGAGACGGGTTACCAACACCTGAGACAAGGTCTTATTTGTGGAGGGTGCTAGCTGTACAGTCCTATAGCCTGCCTGAGAAGTCTGCAGCATCCAGGTTAATTTTGAAAATCTGTTACTGCGGCTGTGGCTCGGCTGCGTGTATCCCCTCCCCGTCAACCGCTGGGGTGTGGGCACACAGGAGGGATCCTGTCTATTGATCTCAGGATACGATTTGGATGTATGCACTGCTGCTTGCAGAGAGCAAAGTGGGAAGCTGTCATGGCACTGTATCGCAGCCTTACTGCTAAACTACAATAACACAGCTGCCCCGCTAACCCCACAGTTGTGATTTATTACCTTGTCATATTTCAAAAGCCAAAGCAGGTTGAACTTGGTCAGTGCTTAGATGGAGAAGTCTCCAAGGAAAACACAAGAGCTAGAGGAAATGTTCCCTGAATCAGAGCTGGGGCAATAATCCAGCACAGCGTTAAAGATGTTGCTGTTGGACTGATTGTAAAATCAATGTATTGGCCACTGGTAGTCCATGGGGAGGGAATGTAATACCTAACGTGACTGGACAATAGCTGCCAGGTATTTCTCTTCATACAAGGGTCATCTCTACAGCAGGTGTAAATTGGATGAACTGAAGATGATGAATCCGGCTGATTGCTTTCTCTGCTGTGTCTTATTATATGGATTTAGAAGCTTGTTTGTTTTTCTTTGTCCTCTTCCTTTGTGTGTTACATAATTCCTTAAATGGCACGGTGCACACAAGATACAAGATTAGGCAAAAATTTAGTGATATTATTTTTTTCTAATAAAGTTCCCAGCTTCTGGAAATCCACAGCTTAAGAATCCTCTTAAAGTTTTTTTCTGCTTAAGACTATTGGTTATGTGGACTTGAATTTCTCTCATCATTCCCACAGAACTATCTGAAAGCTCAAGCTGATCACCACCGTTTGCAAGGTTGGAACCATTATCTACTAGCTTCTTATATAGGGCAGCAGCTCTGTGCCTGACCACAAAGATAACTGGCCACATCTGTTGCCATTAGCTCTTTAGATGCTGTGGTCCAGATCCTGGATTCTGCCTGCTGGAGCCCTGGGACAGTGCATTTTTCTGCAATGAAGCATGCATGCTGATTATTCGTTATGTAGTTCGTTTGAAACAGTGCCAGTCAAGGAATGTAGACATTTCCCTTCTGTGAAGCAAGCTACACGCATGTAATAAAAGACAAGATCCCTTTTGTAATTGCAAAAAGTGTATTAAAAGAACACTTATCTGAATTTAAGGAGATAATGAACAGTTTCATCCATGTACCAATCTGGCCCCTCTGGTCTCTAAACAAGTATCTTTTCTTCATCTGTCCTCCATTTGTAGCACAAAAAGAAACATTTTTTTCATGGGATGATGGAATTCAGCTTCAAAAGCTGTGGTTTTGTCTCCTGTTTCTCGTTTAACAGTTGCAAATTTGAAGAAGAAAATGTGGTAAATGTTCCCATACTAAAACCTGAAAATCAACTGGAGCATCTCTACCCACTCCACTATTTTAGGTGGTCATTTCAAGAATGAACCACCCAGACAGACACCTTGGAGGACAGCAGGGTGTTTAAGAACTGCCGCTGCAAACACTCTGTGACTGTAGTAATTAACTGTGGCTCTCCGCTGGGAAAGTGAAGCCTTCATAAGCACATTACAAAACCATTGTCAGGAGTACAAGTGCTTTGAAGAGAGCATTGAAAGGAATTTTGCTTCAGAGTATAAGAAAATATGTAATGTGAGATTTCTCGAAGGAAAAGATTATGCTTTATTTGGGCTTTTCCATACAGGTTGAGAAGCAGAATGTGAGAATGCTTCACAACTTATTTAGGAACATAGACGTTTGAAGGCTGGACTGGACCCAAGTCCAATCTAGTCCAGCATCTTGTGTCAAAGAGTGGCCAGCACCAGATGCTGCAGGGGAAGGTACAAGAGAATTTGTAGAGGTTATGTTTTTACAAGTGTGGGAAACATCTTCCTAATTTCCAGTTATTGTTGTTGGTGGTATTATGTGTAGATTTCATTTCTATCTAGAGGACAAAAATTAGAGACGTACCTGTTTCAGACTTTAGATATCATTGTCCAAAGCATAAAATGCTTCCTCCCAGCCATACCCTGATTTACTATAATCAAGCCAAAAAACCTGACTTTCACCCATGCAGTTAGTTATTCTAGTGCATGTTTCCAGTATAGATACCCATAATATGCTTCAGCTCTCTGGCACAGAAATGACCACTTTCCTTTGGCCAGAGAGCAGTCAAGGCAAATGGGAATCTACCCTGTGGTTTTGAAGAAGGTGCAGGAATTTTTCTGACTGTCATGCCACTAGATAAGACCAAAGCTCCCCCCAGCCCTCACAGAGGGGTCACAGAGGAAGCATGGGCCAGGCTGGGACCCTGTTGATGGGGGTCCTTTCTGGTACCGGTTGCCTATGGGCAAGTTGTTTTCCATCTCTCTGCTGCCTTTACAGAGCGGAGATACTGGCACTTGCCTTCTTTGCAAAGCAGTGTGATTGATAGCTGTGGCTAAAAAATAACCGTAGAACATAACAGAAGAGATTGTTTTTTACGATTATCAGCTCCACCACTGAAGCTGCTTGAAACCACCCACAAATCTCTTCCTTAGATAGAGAAGAACACATTCACCTCCATAGAAAGCTTCTCCTTATATTCCTCCTGTAGAACTAACCTGAACCTTTAAATTTTATTTCTTCATATTGGCTTTTTTTGTTATTGTTATAATTATTATTAAAAACCCCACAAACTTAACTGTGGTCAAATACCTCATTGAGCTGCCACGGAGGAAGGACATTTGTGCTGGAAATTAATATAGCTAGCATGTCTGCCTTGGATTTGAGGATAGTGTTTTCATGTTCTTTTCCTTTCTTTCCCAGCTTTCTTCTCTTTTGTGTCTGCCTGCCTCTTTCCCATTTCTTTCACAGTTGCTATTTTTGCTCCAAGCAAAGAACTCAGTCATGCTCTCACCCTCTGATGGACTCTGTGTACACTTGTGGTCGGGCTAGCAAACCTGACTCTCTCTGGAGCCAAAATTGCATCCTTCCCTTGCCCTTTTCATACCCTCTGCCTCATCACAGTTTTGCGTCTCTCATTTCCCGGGTTTTCCCCTGTCTTGCTGTGTTCCTGGAGGGCAGCAGTGCCTTGCTGCTGGCACATCTGGCTGGGGCGAGCTTGGGTGCTGCCGGTGGCTCTGATGCCAAGCTCCTGTTGGACACTGGGCCAGTCATTCATCTCTCATCTGATGTATTTTATCCACTTCAATCACATGATTTTCAGAGAAAGGGACAGTCTGTTACTCTTTGTCATTACTCATTATAGCACAACACAGCTCCCCTGTGGTTCAAGGCACCATATGCTTCCTTAACATACACAGTCACTTTGATGTGCCCCTTGCCTTTCTCTGAACTCATTTCACCCTTCCTCCTCTCTCTACTCTTCTTTTAACACAGTCTTCTTTTTCAGCACTGTGGTCCTTCTTCCTTTCCCCCACGCTCTCCTTGCCCTCCTCCAGGGCCGTGACGCCAAGCCTTGGGCAGCGGTCCTGGTGTGGAGATGGGGCTGGGACCAGGGGCCAGCAAGACTCTGCCAGGAAGGGTTGAGCCACTTTGACCCTTCTCCCTTTGGAGGGAGAGGGGATTTCTATGCTTGATCCTAAGTGGGCAGGGAAATAAAGAGGCAGAGCTGTCTAAAGAGCTCAGCAGAGGTGACATGGCTTGTAGAAAAGGCTGTGTTAGCAATGGGAAGCAAACCTCGCTGGAAGGAGTATTTAACATCTGGCTTGCAAAGCCTCATTCCTTGGAGGTCTACAGTCATTTTATCACTTCTATTTTCATATCTGCCCTAATCTGTGCATTTTCTTGTTTATTGTTGTCTCCAGTTATGCTCAGCCCTTCTTCCTACCATTCCCATCAGGTCTATGGGCTGCTTCACTCCAACCAATGTTCCTGAAATCCCTTGATTGGGGTGCTCCAATGAAGCAACAATTAATTCCTGTATCTGTAATTTGTTTATCTTCTTCTATAGAGTCTTACAACAAGCCTCAGGAGAGGGATATAAATGATGAATGCAGGTTAATAACACAGGAGTCTGCGGAAAATTGCATTAAGATGGCACAGCAATAATAGGTATAAAAACAACTGAAGCATGTGGTAAAACCCCTACTATATCATAATATTTCCACTGGTAATATACATCGTAGTCTGTGCTAAAAAATCTGAAACTTAAAAGTGATAAAAAATTAATGCCTCCAAACTGCTACTGAGAAGAAAGAAAGTTAGGCAAATTATTCCCAGTTGTTACAACAGGTGAAAAAAATAAGCAAAACAGGTGAATTTAATCCTATTTAATTTTTATCATCCAAAGGACTGGAGTCTGCCTAGCCATGTATATCAACAGAGCTCCCTCTCCCATCAGTGCAGAAAGGCAGAGACCTCAAGAGAGACAGATTCATCCCAACCCCAGAAAAATGCTTAAAAAGGGGTGAGGTAAAGACCCTGGCTCTCCCTTAACTGGTGAAGACTAATAAATATAGTCTTAATGTAGGCAGGATGTCTAATCCTTCCAACAGCTACATTTGGGAGCTTCGTCCGTCTCAAAGACATTTAAAAAAAAAATGGCCTAAGGTCACTATGGCATGACTAGGATTAGCAGAAGTATCTGTGGTTTGTAATATGCTGAAAAAGAGAGAAGACCATTTCTATTTGTTTAATAACAGAGAGGCAGCTAATGGATTTTGCTAGATGCACTGGATAGTCTGTGCCAGATGTGAGGTGTTGGAAGCAGAGCTATACAGTTGTACCAGATGCTCAAGATGCTCAACAACCTATATATTATCTCTGTAAACATTGTGTGTACCTGTGTGAGCCTAAGGGGATGTTAACTGTGTGAGCTAATATCACAGAGGGGTTTGAGAATAGCTGCCACAAATCTTCAAGCAGGCAAACAAACCGGAGAAACCTTGTCCTCTCGTGAACAGTTTATCATTCTGCTTTAACAGGTTGAAGGGGCTGACAAGAAGTGATGTGGGAAGTAGTCACACTGATATGAAAAGTGAAATCTGCTTCACTTTGTCCAGTAATGAACCAACAGAATGAGAGGTGGACACCAACTTTGGAGCTTCAACTGGACAAATGTATAGGACAACCTAACAAGTAATCAGAAACCAGAACAAATACCTTATGTGTCAGGACACAGGCATTGTGGAGATGTAGCTGCCAGGGTGCCCAGAAAATTGAGAGATACCTGCTGAATGAAGAACACACATAGGGTTTGTCATCATGGTGAGATATATTTCTATGAATATATTTCAGCATAAATAGTACTGATGTTTTTTTGAATGATAGCATAAAGATGAATTGGGTAAATCCTTAGGTTAGAGGTGCATTCCTAGGGAGCCAAGAGTGCAAAATCCCACTTCTGTGGGATAATGTAGAAGAAAGTACTGTGGAAAAGCATGTAAGTGAAGAAAAACTTAATCCATTTAATTGTTTGTTCTTCCAAAGCCTTAGCCAGAAATCTGTCTGAAGCACTGTTTTTCAGTGTATGATCTGGTAGCCCAGAGACTGCTTTTAAGGGAAGGTTTTTGATTTTTTTTTTAATGTTATTTCCCAATAACAGTAAAATTACAGTTTTCAACCTGCAGTCTGTGAATCTGCATAGGGCCAGGATTAATTTCCTGATATCCATGCTTTTCTATTTTTCTGAGAGAGGCAACCCTTTTGACAATACACTTAGAGAAGAATTTGCATCCACAGGGGGAAATAAGTGTTTAGCAATGAGAAAAAGAGTGAAAACCACTGATACAAAAGGAGTATTTCTGAACTCGATTCAAAAGAAAAGGGATCAAGATTCCCATGGCCTTTTTTTAAATGGAAACACCTTGGTTAATAGAGGACCACCTACACTTGCATCAAGAAAAATTGAAAAGCAGAGAAGCTGGATGTCAACAGTCATTAACACTGTCAACGACGATGACACTGTCATTACCCCAAAAAGTAGTGCAGAAAGTGCTGAACTGAAGTCAGACTTGCTAAACTCATCACTGGGAATTGGAGATTTAGACCGTGGCCTAAATCTCCAACCTGGTGCATGAGTCACAGCCCTTTGCTCCAAGAAATGAGAGACCTGAAATCTTATCATCACCCTTGATGAGGGGAAAAGAAGCCAGGAGGCTGCAAGAGGCAGTTAGGAAGGGGAAAGTGCTGACTGCCATTTTTCTTGCAACAATATAAATGTAGTGTGGGCCTCTGCATGTTGCTAGCCAGCTGTTTTTAGATGATCATGGCATCTATTTTAGCACAATGTAAATTCTGGGGGTATTTTATTATCCAGCATGCTGACTGGTCTGCAGAAGAAGTTCTGCTGGATTTGCCACAGCAAGCTGCCAGACAGAACATCGCCAGCCAAGTGTTAAAAATATGAGCACATTAAAGGTACTGAGAATCCCGACTGATCCAGAGCTCTATGCAGATGAGCCTGTAAAGTGCATTTTCTTTTACCTGACTTGAGTTTACTCAGTGGAATAACAGCCTATGAGCTAAAAATAGCTCACAGAAATAGAAAATGCTTTCTCCTCAGCATTGTCTGTATTCCTCACTTGCTGCATGTTGAGCTGCTATTTGTTTCTGTGGCAAGTCTGTGCAAGGAATTTAAGTTGAATATCCAATGGAGAATTAGCAGGTGGATTGGAGATCAAAGGTCGTCTGCTCTGCTTAATATCTGTGGCATTTCTCAACTCTCAGGACCAAACCAAACCAAACCGAAAAATCATCCAGGAAAAAGACTGTTAATTGGCCAGATAAAACCCATGATCTGTGAGCAAAATCCACTTCTTTGAGGAAATTATGGAGGGGGGCATTGAAATTGCAGACCTCAGATGTATGATAAAAGCTATGGATAAAACTTTATGAAATTACAGTCTTTGATGTCATTTTAATAATCTTTAGCTGCTTGTTCATCTGTATTTGTGGAAAACATGGCCTTAACTCTTTTGATTCATTAAGCTCTTCTCTTTTTAAAAAGATCAGTAACATCCTTAATATTCTCCTAAGGCTGTTTTGCTTGAATATTACATATTTATTTGTCAAAGACAGATATCCAGTATTATGAAATGTCTAGCCTAATATCACACTTTTTTTTTTTAACATGACATGACATTAGAACTGAATAATTTTTAGACATGAGTTCTGTACCTCTAGTCATCCATTGACAGCTGGGATTTATTTTAAAAATATGTTAACTCTGGACTGGAGCAGTTTAAGAACAGTTTGGACCTAGTAATATATGACTCATAAGGAAAGTTGTTTCCTTGTTCTATAAGTATTTTTTGACTGATTTAAGCAGTAAATACACAGCCTGATGAGACATAAACACAGGTTTGTCTATGGAAACAGCCCCCCTAGTCCACTTAGCTACATCTATGACCACATGAAAGTTAGTGCTGGTGGATTTGCGAATTCAAATGCTATGAAAGGATAACTTGGTCTGCTTCCCTGATGTTTATGGTGCTGTAACTCAAAAGTATTTCCGTGAAAATGAGTGGAGATCCTTCAATTTCATGCTGAAGAGACATTTTCATCTGCAAAGACATTAGCAAAAATGGACATTCCTAAACACAGCAGGAATATGTTAATACTAAATTCCAATTTTTCTAATGCAGTGCTAGAGAAGGAAAACCAAGTCATCAAAACCACTAGTGCAACAGCGCGATCCTGGCAGGTCAGTACTGGGGACCAGTACTAGTGGGGCAGGGCTATGAGCAGTCCCTATGTAGGTCCAGCAGCTGCCTATATGGTAATTAGTCCTCTGCCACATTAACAGGTACTGATGGAAGGGTGTGTGTGCGGGGGATTATAGACCTTTGGTAGAAGGTTAGAACATAAAGTGGTGAAAAGGGGAAAGATTTCCCCAAACTCCTGAACACCAAAGCATAAATACAACTCGGACTGTAAGGACTGAGCAATGCAGGTGGTGTATCCTCTTAAGGTTCAGCAGGGGAGTTTACTTGTAATTATTGCTATTACTTGGTTACGCCACTCAAAGTCAGAAGGACCATCTTGAACTAAAAAGTAGGACAATTTGAATATGTAAAGGAATGAACCATATTAACCCAAACCATGCCAGGGAAGCAATTCTACTTCTGACTGCAGTGAAGACCCATCTAACGATGATGGATGTTATAATGGCTTTGTCCTGATCCTGTTAATAGTCCTGTCTTTGGGGGGGATTAAAGCCAGCTGGCTTAGTTAGCAAGGAGAAAATCAAGTGGGTGGGGAAATCTTTGCAAGATTACAGTATATGGGAATCTCCAGGAAGCTTTCGCAGCCCGAGGAAAGATTTCCCCTAGCTCTAATTGAGCCAATCTCAGAATGAGAGACACTGCTAAGTGCAGCAGGGGAGAAGGAATAAAAGGTAGGTTTGAGAAGGAGAAAGGAGTACACGAGGGAAATCATGAGAATCCACTCCTGGGGGCTATAAGACTCAGATTCGTGCCGGTTTATGCAGAAGGAGCAACGTCTAGCCTTTTATCTGAGAGCTTCAAATGCGTGGCAGCTTTCAACAGAAGACAGCAAAGGCTAAAGAAAGAAAAGAACGAACTCAACCCACCAGTCACTGAATTTGAACTAAACTAAACTCTGGTGAACCCTGCCAGGGAATCTGTGCTCAAAAAGGAAATCAGGGGACCTGAGGTCTCAGGAAGTCTTGACTCGAGGAGGAAGAGCAGGTATTTATGATACTGCAAACGCCTCTACATGAAAACCTTGAGTCTAGCAGAAGTCACTTTCTGACAGCATCACTTGAAAGGAAGTGTATTTGCTTTAATTTGTGCAGTGTAACCTCCTCCACACTCAAATCACAGAAGCTCTGAGGCCAATTCAGCTTTATGAACAGGAAGAAGTGTTTTAGTTTAAGAATGCTAAGTTTTTGCTTAGGAAATTGTTGGTTCAGTCCTTATAACCAAGATGAAAGTTATGATATATGCATGGTATGTAAACTGAGCGGACTTTGCATATTTGAATACTTTAATATTGGACCAAAGTGTTGACACTATGAGATGATTGGAAGAATAAATCAATATTTTCAGAAAGGTCTGAAATGCAAATCTTTCAAATCAACAAGATCAAGATGAACGGTGAGCCTAGACTTGAATGTTTGCCAGGTTTTCTAATAATACTTTTTTCCCTCACTTAGCACAGTTTTAATTTGTCATCCCTGAAGATTGTAGATAGCTAATTCACAGACTCTAAAGGCACAGGGGCCATATTGACCTTCCAGCCTGACCTCTCATATCAAGCAAGCAAAAGGACTTCCCTGTATTAATTCCCACTTCAAGTCTAATAGTTTAACACTAAGAATTTAAGAACCTTTGGACTGGTTTAAAACAAAGACCTCTGTAGCCCATGTCTCTGACAGAGGTTGTCAGTGTACACTTAGGGAAGCATGTAACACCACATCTAGAGTGATCCTTTTGGTAATGCCCTTTGATGACAGATTTTTAAAAAACCTTGCATCTCTTAAAGTTTCAGGTGGCAAAAAATCCCCATCAACATAAGTAAGTTGTTGCTTTTGCATGTGGTAAAAAAGTTAAATCTCAGTGGAAAGGCAAACCCTGAAGTCTGGGAGAGAAAATTCCCTTTGCAAGATAAACTTATCTCCAAATAATATCTTAGCGTATCAGGCACATTTTTGCCTTCCTCCTACTGAGGATCTAATTTTGCAGAGTGATTTCCTTTTTGGAAGAGATGCAGAGCAGACTCTTGTGGAAATAACTGAGGGAGGACAACCTGGCAAAGACCAGAGAAAAAACAGCAGTGCCAGGTTTTCCTCTCTCGCTGATACAGCACTTTGTTTGAGGTCAGTCACAGAGCAGGCTCTGAATATAATTATGACTAAAATTTCAATCATGCAAGAAACACAGATAAAACTGACCCTTGTCTGCTGGAGTTCTATCAGAGACATTTAGGTGATTCTTTTAACCAAACAGCCAGATTATATGTTCCTACATCTGATCTGGTTATTCAAAGGTCCCTTTATAGTCAGTTTATAGAAAAAACCCAAAACATTTTTTGGACATGATTTCGTCTCTTTTTATAGTAGATGTCTAAAACATGTCAGTTGAATGACTCCTTAAAAGTGTAATTCTTCTTTTTATCATCAAATATATTTTCCAAAGATGTAGCCCTCCTCACTGTGGCTATCTCTGTCTTCATGCTATGTCTGCTGAGATAAATTCCACCCTCAGATGCTTCTTTTCCTTGATTTGAACAAAGAATGAGGTTGTGTAGTGAAAGGACTGAAAGAAGTCCCAATTCCTGGGTAGTCACAGATGTGGTGAAAAGTGCAACAGATCACTACAGATACTCCCTTTTTTTTCCCCTACAAAGCCCACAAGGTCCTTCTGACCTGGTGAAAGGGGGAGGAAGACTGCTTGTTCTTCCAGACTTCTGAGTGGGAGTCAAGGCGGTTTGGTCTTTACAAGGGATATGAGGCAAATTAAATACTACCTTTACTGTTGGTATTAATCACAAGCAGAAGGTTTCAATATAAATATAAGTATTTGTTTTGAAGTGGAAAGGACTACTTGCTTGCTTGGAAAAGTTTTTATGTGATGTAAGTCTGAAGTGTCTGAGATTAAATGCATTTATTTGGTTAACTGCAAGGAGTTTGCAGGGAGACTAAATGATATGAAGTTCAGACCTAAAGGCAAAACAATTAGCATAGTTGTGCAATCAGCTGAGCCTTTACAGTTGCTCTTCGCACACTTGGTTGGGCTGGAGTCACACATGACCCCAAGGGCTCAGGGCACAAGGTTCCCAGCGCTACAGACAGCAGGAGGCTTGTGGGCAAGAGCGAGGAGACAATTGCCTACGTGCCAGGCACAGATCCAGATCATATTGAACTCTCTACAGGCCCAAAGGTCCTCCAGCACATTGTAGTTCTAGTCCAGAGGAATGTGTCTGAGCTGAGAAAATAAGCCTGTTTTGTAATTTCAGGTATTCTTCTCTGCTGTCACTCTGAATAAGTCAGGGTGTTAGAAGCTAGAGAGGACCAGCTCTTGACACAAGAGGCAGAAAGGAATTTGGTAGATGATCTGCCCATAGTCTGGAGGTTCTTAGAAAATTTCAGGGAGGAAAGTGGCTTAGAAGCATCTGAAGAATGTCATTAAGCTGTGTGCCTGGGTCCTGCAGTGAAATCGGAGGGTTAGACAAACAGAGGAAGAGCTTCAGGCCCTGGAGCACAGCTGACAGTCAGCAATGAGGACAACAGGCATGCAAAAGCCTTCACATATCTCTGGCCACCAGACAGTGCAAAGGTCCTTCCCTCTCTCTCAGCAGAAGGGAAGCAAAGTGGCCCTGGCACCAAGTGGAGGCTGAGCAGGGGCCAGGAAAATACTGTAGTGAATCTCCTCAGTGAAGAAATACCCACCAGCCTGAGGTTTAGCCAAGGCTGCTGCCTCCAGGTAGCTTTGCTAGAGAAGACCAAGCCCTAGTGAAGAGCAATGAACAAGGAAGATGAAGTGTTTCCAGTAACTGTTTACGTGGGAAATGTTTTGAACTGATTTGTTTTCTTTTCATAAATCAACTTAGGAAGCACAGTGACTCTTAAACCATCTGATTCAGTCTGGGAGGTTTTATTGATCGTAGCAGACTAGTTCACTGATAAAGAAAATATTATCAGAGAAAAATAGACATTTCTGTCATTCTCAATACCTTTTTCCTCAACCCCTTTTTATCAGCAATAGCTTCTTCTTTTACTTACACTGTTTTCTTTTCAAATGAATATTATTTTCATCACCAAACACTGAGTCCTTTACTCAGATAGAATCTAAATATTTTCTTTAATGAGCATAAGAGATAACAATGAATCATGTTAATCATTAGTTGGAACCATCATGCAACAAGAACTCAATGCTATTTAAAACCCACTTAGTGCATGGGCTGAAGTTTGTCATCTCACTAAGGAGTGTAAGATTATTTGGTGCTACAACTTAGAAAGGAAGCATTATCCCACTGATGAGGTTGTGCCAAAAACTGGAAAGAAATGCTTTCTTTTGAAACACACCTCACTAATTGCACAAACAGTCTAAAACATGTCTTGGTTCCTATTTCTTAATGCTAAAAACCATAACAAAATGTCCCTGTAATAGGTGACAAAGAAAAAAACTCAATTTTAGGACTCTGGTTGTTCCACAAGCATTACTTTGAGTCTTTCCAGTGGCAATGAATGTTTCATGGCTTGACGGCCAGTTCACCAGACTGGAAGGTGTCTCAGACTAAGAAGTGGGCCAATTTCAGAAAACTAGAGAAATCATAGGCAGACTGGCAGTTTTCCAGATCCCATCAGCAGTCTCAGGTTCATCACAGGTATGGCCAGACCAGATTGTAAGCAAAGCTGCATTAAGTTCAGGAGGTGAGAAATTGATTGGGATGAAAGGACAACTTTGGCTGTAGTCATTAGCTAAAGCAGAAATGAACTTAATCTGCAAAAACAAATGTTTAGGCTAGATACTCGGCAAAATATTCTCATCATAAAAGTAATGAGGCGCAGGGACATGCTACCTGGCAAAGTTGTGGAGTCTCCACCATCAGAAGTTTTCAAGAAAATAATAATCTATTTTCAGAAGTGACACAATAATCCTGACTCTGCTTTGGGGCAGGAGGTAGACTGAATTGTTTCTTCTGGCCTTATTTATGTTGCAAAACCCCCATATTTCCCATAGTTACAAGCTGTCTCTGTCCTTGGAGCTTGTAACTGCAGTTACACTGATTTACATTAGTTGGGGAATTGGGATAACGCATACATGGCTCATGTTCTCATGCCATCAACTCCTCAGCAGCTTCCTGCCAGTGACAACCAAGCTCAGAGTGCAGTATCCAGGCTCAATTAGACAGGCTAGTGAGCATGCCTGAAGGAAATACCTTATTGCAATGCAAGGATTTTGCTGCAAAGTCCTCTCTACTGCTTGAGTATGGGTATGGGAAGCAAGCAGGCTGACATTTGAAAACCTGAAGCTGCAGATCTTATTGTTCTCTTGAAGCTATTAAATGATTGAAGTGCAGCACACCTGACAAATTGAACAGCATTGCCAGCTGGTGTAACATAGAGCAGCTCCACTGACTTTGTTGCTAATTTTTCAGTCTAGGATTTGGCCCACTGAATCCTGAATTGTTTTTATATGTTCGTAAACTGTTTATACTCTATGACAAATCAATACCTTTTTATTGTTCACCTGATTTAAAATGGATAAAAGGAATATTTCAGTATTCTCCAGGGTCAATGCAGGGGGGCCTTGAATGATGAAAGATACAGTAGTTTTTGAATGGAAGAAAAATTTCAGGGTAGAAAGGAAAGAGTGTAATCTAGACTAAATATCTTTTCTATCAATGATATGAATAATGCATTTTTTTTCACAAACTCACAACAAAACATAATGTCCTTTTAGAAGATGACATATAATTCTTTATCTCTCTTTAAGAAAGAGTTATTAATTTTGAAAAATATTCTGTCTGAATTTCTTTGCATTTTGTATGAGCCATGAAACCTCCAAGGAGTTATTTGAATTTCAATACTGTTTCACACCTTTATTAAAGTATACTCTAACCCTGCTTCAGTAATTAACATGAAGATAGGGCCTTTATTTCTAACAAGTGAAATCTCTCAGTTATTTCAGATTTTCCTTAAGTATACTTTTGATTAAATAATTACTGGGTAACAGTATTAACAATTTGTCTATGGTAGGGAACATACCACAGATTTCCTACTCATGTTTCTGCAGTTTGTGCTTTTGCCAAACTGTTTTATGAGTATTTATTAAAGATGACACCTTGAGTTAATAACATAAGATACCTACTAGTTTCATAATCATCACTGCAGTGCAGAAAGCATTAGAGTTACAGTAGTTCTGCATTGACGACATCAATAGATTTACTGCATTCATTTTCTTATGCAAATATTCGAAAAACATACACTACTTTATAACCTTATATAGTGTGTTGCCTACACATGAGGGTATCAAAGCCTATGAACACACAGAGCAGGCTTTAAAGTTGATGGTGCAAGTCGTGCTGTGCCTTCCTTTCTTCTTTCTCTCTTGCCCTAATAGAGCTCATTTAATGTTGTTTTTTGGAGACATATACACTTCTGCACAGTCCCTACAGTAAGAGGCAGGACTGCTAATGGTCTTTAAATGAAAGACTACCTTGCTATCTATACTGAAGATGATGCACCTAGAGTGGAGCAGGAACTGAATAGACACATAAAAAAGTCTGTGTGTGAATTAAGCAGAAACTTGTCATGTGTTCTTTCCCTGCACACACCCCTGATCTGCCTCTGCATGGCAGAGCTACTTCTCTCTTGCAGGACAACCTCGTTTGCTCCTGAAATTTGTCCAGTTTTTTTCCCCTCTTCCCCAAGAGAAACATATCGCTCTCTACTCTTACTGCCTCTGCTTCACCTCAAAAAGGGAGCCGTGGAAGCTCTGCTTTGCTGGCAGATGTCTCGACTGTCTCCTAGGGAGGTAGATATTTGCAATAGAGTGCTATGTTGTAAGATCCTGGGGTAGGAACCCTGAATGATGTTCAGGTCACTTAGAGAAGAAGAAGGTTGGAAGAGATCCTGAAAGGTCTTGATATTCCTTTGCTATTACCCAAATCAGGATCAACTTTACTTATGTCTTATCTAACTCATGTCTTGGCTAGCTTGTTTTTAAACATCTTTGGTGATAAGAACTTCCTCGACTTCCCAGCAGTTTATTTTGTTGCTTCACACTCCTTACCATTAAAAGCTTTTCCTGAGGTCTAGTCTTCTGTGTGACAATTTAAGCCTGTTACTTACCTCTGATAAGTCTATTTTTTCACACCCCTAAATCTTCTTGTTGATATTATCTAGGCTTTGTCTCAGTGATTTATATTTCTTAAAAAATAATGCTTAAAACTGGGCACCATACTCCTGATGTGTGCCTACTAGTGTTCAGTAAAGAGTAATGTTTATGTTCCGTATCTTGCAGACAGTATTCCTATTTATTAATCCCAGTAGGAAATTTCCCCTTTTCACAACAATATGACACCATGGTGTCGAGTCGTGCTCTGCTTCTGACCTTCCGTAGCCTTATACCCATTTCTGTTGAACTGTTCCCTTGCCTGTTGCTCATCTTCCTATATTTTGTGGTAATAGCTATGTGAATAATTGTATGGTGAGCCTACTTTCCTCCAACATTTATTTTGGGGCCCAGAATTTGGCAATATTAAAGTGATCTGAAAAAAAACACATTTCTTTCTGGAATTTTGAAGACATGATAATCAAGTTAGCTACCAATAACTCTCTGTCCTCTACTTATCTGGCAAACAGGTAGTCAGCTGCACGTCAAAATAATGTAAAAATTAATATGTAATATTAGTCAGCAATCAGCAATCCATTTTAGAACAATTCTTTTGAGTCAGATACAAGCAGGACCACTTTCATAGGCCATTCATAGAACTATGCATAATTTACAGAATAATATCTTAATTAAACATGGAGGGTATCTGGAATTGATACAGATGGAGAATGCATTCACATTAATCTTATTGAAAGAGTTGGAACTTTATTTTAGGAAAAGAGCAGTACAGAGAGTTCTAGTCACATCTTGAAGTCCTTCTGCTACTGCTGTCACGGAAGTTTTGCTTGAGAAAGTACTGTAGTATTCAAGACCTGCATTTCAAGTGAATTCCTTTATTAATAAATAAACGTAGGTGAATTAATACATGCAAAAGAATTCTGGCAGGGATAATAATGGAAACAAATAGAAAAAATGTTGAATGGATTAGCACGCTTAATCGGTCTTATGTTGCCTAATGAACAATTAGCCTAGTGTTTAATCCCCCTTGATCCATTCATTTTTGCAGCTCTTACTCTCTAAAGATAAACACGGATGATTCGAAATGTGCTTTTGTTTTTGAAACTACTTATATTAGAATTATATTGTAATCATTGGCATGGAAACCGTGTTATAAATGGGAACGGACAAAAATGGGACATGCTAGAGCACCTATTACTTGATGCTTTAAAACAAGTGTTGCAAAAAGCTTGCAACACTCTAAAATTGGACTCAGATGACTCCTGTTGATTAAATATAGGTAACTCTTTACATGGAAGCTGGTTTTTAAGGCCTTGGGAACACACTGTTGACCATCCAATAGGTGGCATTGCAATGCTAGGCTCTGCTGCCCGTGATCAGACAATGTATCTTAGGTACTTAACTTAGCATGACCTAGGTTCAAGAGACAACATACTGGATGAGTATCTGGGAGTGCTAAACGCTGAATGCATGTATTAGCAGTGGAGGGAAAAAGCATCAAGCTGAATCCCACTGGTTGCCTGACTCTGCCCCTGTGTCTTTCTATCCCAGACTGTAAAAAAGTTCTCTCTCACATGGAGACCACCCTTCTCCTTCAGTCAGTGCATCCAAGTAGTTTATTTAGCAGTGCCAGTGCGACCAAGTTAGACAGACAGTGGAGGAAAGGGACTACTCTCATGCATAGTGGCGTACTCTGGTAGTCACACCAGTTAAGTCTTCAAAGCAGCTGCTTACCTTTTCAGTGGGAGTTCAAGGCTTGGAAGTTAATGGTCAGGAACTAATGAGTTGGACTGGATGTGTTTTAATTTACTAAGATATATTAAAACAACAAGTTGATTAGTTTGAAGGCCAGAGGGGACTTTTTTGTTGCAATGTTAAGGTGTTCCATGAATTGCTACAGATACTTCAGTGAATGTTGTTTTTTTTTTTTCCTTTCCGAGGCTTTCTTTTTTTTGGTGGTAACTACTACCATAATATGCATGAGCCTAACAACTGCAAAGGGTTCTCGAAGGAGCCTTTGGGGCAAGTACCTGTGGCAACTCCATTTGGACTCCTTTCACGTTATCCATGTCCTAGCCAGTTTGGGATACATTTTAGGACGGCCAGGGAAAAGTTTGAGTCTTAATAAAAGAAGAGAAATTAAACAAGAGCGGCACAAAGTGTGTCTAGGGGGCATGAAGTTCTGGATTCTTGCCTAATGCCACATTCATCAGTCTTAATGTAGATGAACTCTGTGTAGGTTTGCCAGCAGCAAAGTCGAACTTCTCATTTGAGACTTTCTGACGCATTGCTCTGCAATTATGATCCTGAAAGCAAGAGCAGCTTCTGCCTTTTCATGGGCCTATAGCTGGAATACCCAAACAAATACTGATCCCGTATTTGTATCCATCATTCAGCTCTGCAACAATCATTGGCATATTTTATGGCTGGAGATGGTCTGGAGGCTCCCCTTCTACAAACACTCCCAGGGGGCTTTTCTCTGACTTGTGGACAATCAGGCTGCTAGCTGAAGTTAGGGATCACGATCATCACTTTATACTAAACATGCTAAACATGTGTCACACTAAACATGACACATGCTAGGCACTGCAGCAGTTAAGCATCCATCTGTTTAGTAGTGAATGAACCAACAGAAGCCGTGACCCATACAGATCCCTCTGACAAAGACAAAGCAACAGGTTGTTCAAACTACCTAAGAAATTTTCTTCTTAAATATTAATGTGGATGTGAAGGCTGACAATTTTTTGGTTGGAGTTGTATGTGTTTGCAAACTACAAATGACGAGAAGCAGTCAAGGGAAAATGTAGCAAATTGGAAGGTGAAAGGACAAGGACATCAGTATGATTCTGTGAGGCTCCTGAGGGCTCTTTGGGCAAAATGGTGGCTGCAGTGAGGCTTGGAGCATAGAACAAAGAAATAGAACAAAGGATTTCTCTGAGGAATGTTGTATTCAGGTCAAGTGAAGTCAAGCCATTTGTCAGCTGTACTCATCTTTTGGATATGGGTCCAAATGGCCGACTGGAGAAGGTCCAAAGGAAAACATCAAGAATAACAAGATTCTAAAAAAAGCACGTGGCTAAAAGAAGAGCAGTTATTTCATTGAGTCAGGAGAAGATGAGTGAGGGGAACATTACATAAATGAACATTAAAAAGCCAAAATCTAATCCCTTTGCTATATAAAAGGCTGGAATGGGAAGGAAAGTACTAAATTGCTTCTGATTTCCATAGCAGTGAGGACAAGACTGATAGGATTGGTTTGCAAAAAGTGGGATTTAGTTAAACTTTTGGAGACCTTCTGTCCATAAGAACAGTGCAGCACAGGCATGTACTGTTGCAGGAGGGTGTGAAATATCTGTTATTGCAGATTTTAAGGGAATCATTCAACGAATATTAGTTAATAAAGACTTAGAGATAGTTTATGGTATCTTCGGAGGGGGAGATGGATCAGATTAAGTCCTTACTGGTGTCATTATCTGTGGAACTATAAATGCTGCGTTCAGAAAAATAGAACATTGTGTACAATCTTTGAAAATGAAGAAGCTTACATCAAAAAGGCCTCTTTCTATCCACTTCTACCCTAAGGTATACTGCACCCTTTCAGGATAAGTTCTAATTGGGACCTTGTGCCCTTGTCAGGAAATCACAGGGACTAAGAAACCCTATTAGTCTCTGCAGCTGCTCCCTGGACATTGATTTAAGGTATCTAGGTCTAAATGGATCTATTTGTCTACTTCCTTCCTTAAAACTGGTGAATGCAGAATAGACAGGGAGACTGAAAGGAGTATGTGGAATATTGACTCCACCTTCTTACCTACTGGCCAAAATACCCAGATCAGTGACGTTTTAGAGAATGGGAACATCTCCCACAGATAAGCAGACAACAGACCATTGTTGGGTCACAGCAGTCAACTGGATGCTTCGGTTTACGTTTCACCCTTTGGCCAAGACTCCTGGGCTTCAAGTCATCTTCCAGCTCCCAGGAGCTGGCATTACTTCCAGACTAGGTTCTTCCTTTCTTCATACTAAATAATGCCACCAGGAATATGTTTATCTGAGCTTGACACTCGAGGTATTAGCATTAATCTCTAAGCTTTGTCCTGGATATCTGCTTCCGGGAAAAATCTTGGTAAGATCAACTGATATCATTGAGAAATTCATAGTCCTTAGAAATCTCAAAAATGTCAATGAAACAATAAAAAGAAATCAATCTTTATCTATTCATCAGAGTACTCTTATATTGCTGAAGTGCCTGATATTTCCAATAGTCTTTCAAATAGTCTCTGAAACTGTTAAAATAGACACCTTTCCCACATTTTCTTTCTCTGCCTTTCACAAGTGATGGTTCTTTTAACTTCCTTCTCTCCTCTTTGTTTGCTTAGAGGATCAAAGCTTTTTTATTTATTTCTTTTTCCTCCCCAACAGTTTCTGGAGTGTTAAAAAGCACCACCAGTATACTGAGTTTACATTACAAACAAGTTAAAATTCCCAGTCTGTCAGAGCTTTTCTCCTAGGATACCAAGGAAAGCAAAGTTCAGCTAAACTGCACAATTAATTGGAGATCACTTCTGAGTGAAGAAGAAAAGGTTGTTTTAAGCAGAGCTATTCTCTTCTTGGAGATTTAAAGTCCACTTTAGAAAGGAAAATTATTATTCTCTGAAAATTATCTCTCTTTATTTGTATTCCTGGAGCTACCCCATTAGGTCATCTTCCCTTTTCACTCATAAAATCATCTTAATGAATTGACTGTGGGATTAGCCATATGTAAATACATCCTTATTGACAGCCACATTGACAAGAGAATGGATTAAAAAGGGCATGGACTGCATGTTGCTTTTGCTAGAACAGCAGTCATTTTTGTTCTACTTTCAAGACCCTGAGGCAGCTTATTTCTTGGTTATGAAGAAAGTGTTCTTTTTCAAGGTAAATGTATCCTGTAAAAATGGTAAGGTAAAGAGGCATATGCTGGATGGTTTAAGAATATTTGGCTGAAACAGACTTCAGTGTTGACCTACCATTCCCGCACAGACAATTGCTACCCTTTTCTCAACTTCTGAGAGCAAAGACTAGCCTGATAACTCAATCCAGTGCATCAGCCCCATGTAGGATGGGCTTGCACCTTTTTAAGAAAACGCACTGTCTGTTATTGTTGGGGCTCTTCTAAAGCCCTGATGGTTCTAAGGAAGAAAGTGGGCAAGCACAATTAAGAAAGCCCAACAGAATACACTGAAAACAGTTGCCAGGTAGATTTGACAAGTGTACTTCAGTGTGTTCTTACAGCATTTGGAAAAAAGTGTTAAGAAGATTCCTAAAAGCTTTGTAAATTTTCTGCTAAAATGTCATTCTGTGGCAGCATTTTGTGGAGAAATATTTCATAATGAAGAAAAGCAGACCCTTATTACTGTCTATGCAAATACTGTGCTGTACCGACCAGTGTCATAAGGTATCCTTTTCACACAATTTTGCTAAAGTTTAATCCAATATTACTACATTGATATCCCATGTGGGTGGTTTCCCCCCCTGCTTTTTACAAGGCAGAAATACTGGTAAAATACATCTGTTATAAGGTAAAATTAATATCTTTCATCTGTTGTATACTGAAACATCTGGAATCCTTTGCAATGGAACCAAATTAGGTGTCAGTTGACATACAGTGAAGATGTTTTTCTGACTGACTGAACATTAGTAAAAATGCCATTAAAAAATCTGTGATAAAAAGCCCCAAAGTCTATGGCCATATTCTCAGCTGGTGACACTCAACACTCAAATACATGCTCTCACCAAAAATTATAATGAGGCTTTTTGAAAATTCCCTCATCATGGCAAAACCAATTATATTTTTTCATACAATATAAAATTTTAAATGTTCCTGCAGATAAAGATAATTTTTGGCATTTCTTATCCATGTGAGCTGATCCAAGGAAACAAACTGTTTTATCACCTCAAAACCGAACTCTCCGTATCTTACTGCACAGTATCTTTATCTTTCTCTTTGCTTCCATCCTTTTTGTCTGTCTGTTTCCTCTTCTTACAAAAATACACAGAAGTGAGGGAAAAAATAAATAAATCATTCTACGAGTTCTGGAAACATTCCCAAAATTTACTTCTTGATTTTTATCAGATCTCTGGCTATGTGATTCTAACAGCAGGGCAGCCAATTTCTGCTAAGTATCATAAATGTAATGTAATTTCGAACACTAGCAGAACAATGTCTTCGCATGCTTTCCTAATAATTTCTTCACTCAGTGATGCAACCACTGTGAATGAAATTAATAACAATATAAATATATAAAAATCATAAAATAATACTGAAATTGCTAGGCAGTAAGTACCAGATCAAAAAAAACCAGCTCAGCCAAAGACCTCCTATAAAACATACATGTAGAAATGTACACTCAAGCACAGCTGCAAGTCTCCCATCAGGAAGGTATAGCACATACAAGCTGAAGGTAGTATGGGATCTAAGGAGCCTTAATCACAGCTACGTTAGATAAAAAAGACAACCATCCTGATGCTGTGAGCTGCACATTAAGATGGTCAAGAACTGCAATGCATACCCTGCGTAAGATAGTCAAGGTCAACAAGGTCAAGAATGGTCTAGTGGCCTCTCACAGAACACACTAGCTTTCTATAGGGCTCCATTCCTCACCAGGGAGGAGGAGGGTAGCTGGCCCTTAGAACCCCTTTACTCCCATAGCAGAGGACTGGGGTTGCCTGACAGGTCCTGCACCATCTCAGCCCTGCTGTTATGTGTCTGTGGAGCAGGGAGCCACACCACGCATGAAACAGTATTTAGGGATTTTTAGGGATGAAAATGTTAGGAATAAATTTAGGGATAAATTTTAGGAATTTAGGGATGAAAAAATATGTTGTACGATTTTCAAACCCTTTTCAAATGGTGTCCCATCCTGTACTTCATAGGTTGGTGTAATGGTTGTTGGTTTGACCACACAGTATTCAACAACTGTCGCAAATGTCTAAAGTCCCTGAGTGCTAGATTTGGCAACTGACACACTAGTTTTGCTGGAAGAGGTTTTACGGACTCGCACCATACAATCAGGCAGCCCCTTATTGGCCACTTATCTCAGCTAGCCTCTTTGCAGGGCTAATTCCAGAGAAGAATCCCAGTACTGCCAAATCTCAGGCTCGGTAAATTGCCTGCAGCATCCTCCTTTGCAGGCTGCATGGTAATACCTCAGTCAGCCTAACAACATGTGCTTTTGAGGACCCGCCACCACAAACCAGAGAGGCTTTGCAGAGCCCCAGATTATGCAGTTATACGGTTATGGCAACCTCTCCAGATGCAGCACTTAGGTAACACAAAAATTGTCCCTGATTTGAGCGTGGATTTGTTAGTGGAGTTTTTCCTGGGTGTGGAAGCTAATGTGTGAATCTTACTATATTTCTCAGCTGAGGGTGCACTCAGTCGCTACATCCTGCACACTATCTTTTGGCTTTGTTTTCCACCAGCACATCATCTTCTAGACAAAAGTTTTTCACAGCTTTCTGGTTCCCTTCAGCTCCTTCCTCCTGGCTAGCCCAGGCCCTGCTTCCTTCTCTGTTCCAGTGGGAGGTGACTTCCCCATACCCCCCACCCCCTCTGCTCTTCTTTTCTTTCCTTTTTTTTTTTTGGCAGTCCCTCCTTCCAGCCTTTGTCAGTGCTTTTCCTCTGATTTAATCTCAGTCCCAAACATTTAATTTTTCTTCCCTATTTTTTCTTCCCTTTGTCGTCTCCTCAGGCACCCCTCATTTTCTCAAGAGCAATCCTGTTTCTTCTCACCTGCATACTCCACCTCCCCTTCTCAGCACTTCCCCTCTCAGGTGCCCTGTTCCTTAAGGGGTACTCTAAGCTAACATACTCATCTTTCTTCCCACAAACACCTTCCTTTTAACACACGAATTCTCCTAATACAGCTCTGACCTATAAATTTTCTGGCTTTGTGGCCACCCACTGAGCTTTTGTGTGCCCTTGTTGGGTTTTCCTCTGCAATCTGACAATCTCTCCATTGACTTCCTAAGCGACCCCATCAATCTGCTTCTGACTCCTCTGTTCTTACCGCACTGTCTCTGGATTTTACCCAAAGCCCATGCATGACTACAAGTTTTCCCTCCTTCCTTTTCTAAAGGATATGCTTAATTTGTCAGTGTGTGCTCACTCATGCTAATACATGGTAAGACTTCTTGGCCATCATGGGCTTTAAAATTCTCTTACATTCTGCCTCTCCACCTACCTTCTTTATCTTTTTTACTACTTTAAATTAGCATAGGAAAAATCAGCTCTGTGACATTTTCTCTCCTAGCTTACCCTTTCCTACATCTCTGATGCTGTTCCCTTCCTTAGTCAGTATGCCTGAATTTGCCTATTATGTCATTTTTTGTCTTCACAACTTTTTTTCTTCTCTATTCACTTTTGTAATGGAGAATTTCAGGGCCTCACAGCATTCACCAAAAGTGTGCTCCAAGTTCCCATTTCATCCATGAAATCTTCATCACCCATTCCCTCTGTACACACCTTGCTTGAGGCATATTTGTTATTGTTTATATACTTGATCATCATCCTGTATCCCTCTGGATGTGCTGGGAAAGGGACTGTCAAGGTCATCGGTACTATCAAGGTCAAACTGCTTGCCAAACTTTAAAGCATTCTGAAGGAAGGCTGCCTCAGTAACTGGGGTTAAGACTATGCCTTTGCATGCGGTGAAGTTGGGTCTTAGAAGGTTTGAAAAAGCTTCTGCACTGCTGCTTAGGCTTTTTGCGACAACCTATTTATTTACATGAGTAGCCCATATGTTCCTACATAATCGGTACAATTGCTAAGTACACAAATGCTCCCATAATCTCAGCATAGCTATGAACAATAGCATGATAATAGTTCCAGCTACATCATTTTATATTTGAGAAGGCCAATATAAGATAAAAGCAATGTAGTTCTTCAGCCTTTTTTTTGTGTAATTTGCTATAGCTCGACTAAATTCTCTTCTTTTTGACTTTAATAGGTTCATAGTGATTTACCCCCTATGAAAATTTGCTGCATTGCTTTGGAAAGACAGCTAGTAACAACACAGTATATTCCTTGCAGTATTTTTGAAAAACTGAACATTCCTGAAATAAAATGCCCCAAGCCCTCATAAAACAATAGGTAAGCCATCAAATTCATTTAGGTCACACACTAGATTCTAGGCTTACCTGAAAAAAGAACCAATTGCACTAATCTGTAATAGTTAAACCACTTCTGATAATGAACTTTTTGTCTCAGTGGAAATATCTGCCAATTGCACTGAGGCTGTTCCCAGACTTCATTGTGCCCAGGAGAAATTCCTATTTTTTTGTCATTTTACTCCTACTACTAAAACAAACTCGTGGTTTTCAAGCCAATCTGTATTTTCAGAATTTGAGATGTGTCCTAGATTTTTCTGTGACTTCAGGGCTAGATTATCACGGTGAAAGTTGGCCTTACTAAGTTCATAGCCAGGAACTGTCACGGGCAGAGATTTAGGAAGGTGGCACCAGCCAGAGACTACACTCCTTCCCTGCCACCTTTGGAGCCCAGGTCCACCACAGCTCTGCTCTGGACATTCAGTGCTGGGTGCAGGGGCAGGCTGGCTAATCATCCTTCTGGTCACCCCTTCTTGTTGGCTGTGGATACCCCTCAATTGCAAATCCAACCCACACAGGGATTAAAGCACAACCTTATTCTCCACACTGGTAGAGAGCAAGAAGACAATCTTCTTTTTAATTCTCTGACCTGGACTAAGTTCTTGATTAAGCTTTAAACCAGCTGTCAGTTTTATGTCAACAAGCAGAAAAAAAGCCAGTCAATATTACACGATCTTCTTCGCAAGAGCTTATGTAGCTTACTGTAGTTATACATATTCACACACAAACTGTAATGCTGTCTGATCCTGAAGTGTGCCAAACATCTCTGTGTTGTTCGGTGGCATCCTGAGAGTGATAGTATTCCGAGCATTTTATCAGCCAGAAAAATTCCTACTAACTGATTGATAACTATAGTACAAGTTGGAAGAAACAAGGTGTAGAAATGCTGATAAATATTCTATAGGGCTTTGGAAACAGCTTTCAAAAACTGAACAGAGAGTGAAGTCCCTTCTGCAGGATGCTGTTGGCAAGTTCAACAGCCTCATAGACAGGATCTCGCACCCCCGTAAAAGCTTTAGGGTGGATTCTCAAATCACACTGCTAAACCGGACTCTTGGTGGGTACACACTTCATGTGACCCTACTGAACTCTTGTAGACCACTAGAGAATTTAGCCCACCCTGTTTCAAAGTAAAATTGCAACTTGACCCCAGCATAAGTGACATCAGAACCAGGTCATTCAGGTCTTAGAGTATTCTATATGGGACTCTGTGAGCTTCAGAATGATTTATGTTCTGTAGGATGCATCCATGGGAGAGTTGTGTTTGCACAAAACATCCAAATAGCTCTTCCTTTAAATGCCACTTTCTTCATTTCCCAATTCAGCTCCACTTATGTAACGCAGACCACTGAACTGAATGATACCACTATTTGTAATGTATTTCTTTTCTTTTGGCTTTCCAGCCTGATTTAGTACTTTGCTTTGCCACAATTTAATTAAGTGTAAAAACATTAACTGAATCCAGAAAGATAGTTTACCCCTGAATCTAGCTTTAGATTCACTCTTTCAATGATAAAATTAGAATCTCACTCCTAGACAAGGTGTCAACATTTGCCTAAAAACTTTATTTGTAGAAGCTTATAAGTAGGTCATCAGCACAAGTAACCCAGACAAACATCAACAGCAGTTAGAAAAGCACCTCGGCTCTGGGACGAAAGTCTTGTTTTCATGTACTTGATACCAATGCCATTTTGCTTGTTTTTAAGTTACAGAACAGTAAAGCAATTGGTGGATTTTCCATTCTGAAGTGTGTTTTATGGTTTATATGTATTGAGAGTGGCAGTGGATGGCATCATTCTTCAAAAAAAGCAACAAGCAAAAAAGCCACAGAAATTAAAGTGTGAAATATTCTAGCGGAGGACAAATTAGCTTGCATTGCTCTTCAAGTAATCAGTTTTTTTTAAGAAGGATTTGCATGGATTGTTACTGATTTCCCTCAAAGAGTGAACATTACAAATGTACAATTTTTCTATTACCCTAATAGTGAATAGAAGTAGCTTAATGTGCAATTTTCCCCAATTTAACTGGGGAAGTTACATTTTCTTGTAATACTTGCATTTATCAACATAAACAACAGCAGAAGTCATAATGATTTAGGTGTATTTGCAGAAAATGAAAAAAGTAATTTTCCTAACATATGTATTTTATCAGGTGGGTTGTGTGCTTTTCAAATTGTTTTCATGCATATTTAATCAACCTGAAACATATACTTATGCAAGCTGAAATAGGTGCCAGTCTGTGTCCCAGGCTGTTCTGTTTTACAGTCTTCTGATGGAGATTTTTTAAAGCTGAATTAATTATTTTAAAAATGAACTAAAATAATCTTTTGCAGGTGGCTTAAACCGAGAAAAAGCTAAAGAACTCACAAACTACCAGCAAATCCTTAGTTCAGTTCAATGCAGTATCAGGAAGATGCCTAGTTCTTCAAGAATTTCTTGGGTTTTATCAAGATTGCTGAAATACAGGGACGTATGCATAAAATGATCCATGGAAACACTACGATAAGCTGAGGGTGAAAAGCCCCCCAAATCCAACACCCCCCCCCCCCAATCCTGCCTACACACTGGCATTGAGATACACTTTCTCACACCCACTTGCGTATCTCAGCAGATATGTGTGCCTCACACACACACAGATGAAAGATACGTACCCACAGACCTCTAGGTCTACACAGAGTTAGATAAACACTGTCTAGGAATAAAAAACACATTCCTATGAATCTATACATATAATACATCTAGATGCATCCAAGCAACACAAGCATAGATATGTAGACATACACACCCAGAGACAGAGGAACATAGGCAAGGCACATACGTAGGCACAAACAGCTCTAGAAGCACACACATATACACATATACAGCTGGATGCATACTCACATGGACAGATAGATATACAGGCATGTATGAGGGAGAGTTTGCATTGGCTCTATCATCCCTGCTAATTTCTCCTTTCTTTTTGAAGCCTTCCAATTTTAGGATCCTGGAGTGAGCCAGGTCCCTGCAGGGGAGATACCTCGGGAGGAGCAAGGCATTTCCAGTTTCTTTAAGGTTCCCCACTTCTCTCCCCCTCTCTCCCAGCAGCAGATCAGGGAGATGAGCTGGGTACCCAGCACAGCTCTCCCAGCTGCTGGCTCGGCACTTTCCACCCCAGCTTAAGGAAGCGTATAGGACGGCGGGCTTAAGATCTCCTCCCTTCACCCCCAAAGCCTGCCTCTGGGGCAGCAGGAACCTCTGGGCAACATCTGGACACAGCTGCTTTACCCTGGGCGAGCCAGACCCTTTCTGCCCCCCC
>JANZLQ010000005.1:8604592-8616403 GCA_026212715.1 Elanus axillaris
ATACTGAACTCAAAACACAGCACCGTACCAGCTACTAGGAAGACACTTAACTCTATCCCAGCTGAAACCAGGACACTCCATCTTTGAAATATCATTTTAGCAGAATGATGGAGTGTCCCATTGCCTGGGTGTGAAACCTCTGAACTGGGCTGAAACCTGAGTCGAGGCATTGCTGAGGGCTAGTCTTGGTCAGGCATCCAACCTGCAGAAAACTATTACTTAATCATTCAGATCATGCCTTGTGTGTGCTTTTGGTTTTGTTTTGGTTGGTTGGTTGGGTTTTGGGTTTGTTTGAGCCTTTTTTTTTTTTTTTTTTAAATTGTTAGTGGCTCCATTCAGCGTATTCAGTCTCTGGATCACTCTTCAAAGTCACCTTCTTTGCCCTGAGTGATTGCTTAGAAAGCCTAGCCACCCAGTTAGTGTAGCTACTGTATTTTCAGATGCCACTACACTTCAGTGCTTGAATAGATGTCTTTGGACCATGGTGTCCTCTTTAGCAGTACCAAGACAGAGGCAACTGCAAAGGTCCCAAGTATTTCTTAACCATGAAGAGTTTTGCCTCCTGATTTTGGAAAGCCTGAGGCTGGCAGGATTGTTATTATAATGTTAATTTTATTTTGTTAAACATCTCTGTTCTCCACTAAGCCTTACCTCTTCATGCTTGTCTCTCCTCTTGCCCAAGGCTCCTTTGTCTCATTTTCACAGAGACTATTCTATAGCAATTAATTCTGTCCAAGTATATATTAAATCAACACTCTTCATCTGGGGTACATTCACCTGTAGATAAAAGGATGTAGAAGAACAGGAATTGGTAGAAGATCTGAGAAGCTTGTTTTGATGCTGGGAACAATCACTCTTTCTTAAATTACTATGGCAAGAAAAAGCTTTTTTCTTCTCAGTCTTTTTTCTATCCAATGATTTTTTTTTTGGATGGTGAGATTCGCCCCACAAATACTTAAAATATAGGAGTGCTCTTGAGGTGACACCTCATTTCCATTTGATTAATGAGCCAGTGTAATTAATGAATCCTCAGATACCCAATATTTTGCTTAATGGTATTTGAAAATTCTATACAACTTGTTTCTTCAGTGTTTTAGGGGGTAAAAGGAGACTCCTCTGTTCCCCCTTCTGTTCTTTCTTCCACTGAATAGCAATATGAAGTCATACACATAAAGCACAAAACTTACAAGCTGTTATCTTTCCAAACAATTATGTTTTGCCCAGAAAGAAGTACAAACAGTGTATTTTCTCTGCTGTGCAAGTTCACACTGCTAATCAGCCAGACTATTGATAACAAGCATAGCAGACGGAGAGAAAAATTGTAATTTCTTATTATGTGCATTTTGGTATGGTGTAGAGAAGTCACAATAAAATGACAACTTTCATTGGGTGAGGTATTATAATATGATCACACACAAAAATCAAGTGCAGATAACAATTACCCTACAAAATTACCTGGGGCGAGCTTTCCTTCCTTGCCTGTCCCAAGATGATCCAACTTGACCTAGAGGTTTGGCTTGTGCCTTCAAGCTCTAGTAGTTTACACTTAAGCCTTGGATGCCTGTGGTTCAATTCCCTGCAGATTGCCTGAGAACTCAGTTGTCAGACTTCTATTTAAGGGAGACAAAAGGTGGAAGAACAATAAAAAAATGGAGATGCGTACATCAAAGTACTCGCATGCCTAATTTCTATTTCTCTCAGAGGGAATGCAGGCATGTAAGCATTTTCCTAGATTTGGCCCAGAGGCTAAGCAGAAGACTTGCAAAGTACATAACATTTAAGCACCTAGGTATTTTGTAAGTAAATAGTCTCTAGGTGCTATTGCACAGAAGAAGCTGGACTTACAGTTTTCACACGTAAGAAAAGTCCAACTCAGTCTTTTAGACACAACTGTATATGAAGTAAGTCAGACAAGAAGGCATCCAAAGGAGACTAAATTACTCAAATCTTTCTAATATGAAATGGAAGAGGGAGTATGACCATGAAATCATCCTGACACTATACAGAAAAAGCTCCAAAGTGACCTCAGAAGGTTATTGGTCCCTGTTTCTGCCTGCAGACAGGATCTACTGTGCTTAAATCAAACGAGACAACTTAAAAATGACATCTAATCAATAAACTAGATAAGGAGGAGGTTACCATACACCTTCACCCTATTTTAGGACCATTTTTTTGATCCTAATGCTAGAATGGAGAGGCCACATCACCTCGAATCAGGCTGTGACCACAAACCAGGCTACTTCAAACTGCAAAAAATTTCTACTTAGTCCTATCTTCTGCTTCATTTATAGTTAATGACTCTTAGTGGCAGCTGTTCCCCATGCTGCCCAGCAGAAAAAGGGTTGTGTGCAAAAACCAGCACAGCAGTTTATCTGTAAAATTGTTTCTTGACACGTTTGAGTTTTTTGATCTTTGTGTATGAATAATCCCCTGTTCTGATGAAGAGATTTCATATAAAGTCTCTGCCAGAGTCAGGACCTAAGCCCTTATTTCCTGAGTTTTATTCCAAAGCCTGAAGTATTATTTCTCTAAGCACTCACCAGTGTGGGACTACACCGTCTCCTTCAGTCTTGAGATGAACTGTACTACCAGGGGTTGTATTTGTTATACTTACAGTCAGCAACATCCCAGGCAGGAAGGGTAGGAGCATACAGCATAGATGTCTACACCTCACAGTGCAGTCTGTATATAGGGAGGAGATAAGATCTTGAATGGCATTTTTCTGACCTTTTGCAGAACTTAATGAGGGGAGGATTCATTCCCTAGACTTTATGGACTATTTTGATTTGTGCTTATTTGACCAGAACGGGAGATTAGGCAACTGTCCTGAATGCAGGCACCTGGGGTATGTCAGTCAGCTAAATGCAGGCATGGAGTGTCATTTGAGATACCCTAGAATGCCTGAGCTACCTGAACGCCTGGAAGACACAGGAACTCTGGAGGCCCATACCTTTTTGGAGCAGCAGTTAAAGGCCAGTCAGAATACTGCAGAAAACCTGTGTTCAGGCAGTGGATTTACACCCCTATACTGCAGACACCCCTCATCTTGAACTTAGTCAAGAGGAATGCTACCCCACCTCTCTACAAGATAACACTATGATATAAATAATTACAAAAATTAACTTTTGCAAGACTGTCAGTGATGGAAAGGGTAGATGCTTTTGCTTAGTTTCTGAAATGTTCAAAAAATCCCAGGCAACCAAAGGAGAAAAGAGCTTGCCTATCTCCTTCTAAGACCTATCTCTTGGCTTCATCTTCAGTTATATAAACTATTATGCATTTGATCAAAAGCAATGAAATCACACCAGTTGACTTGGTGGGGATATACCCAAAGCTTAACTAGATCACTTAAAGTATAAGAAGTCAACAAGAACAGCGTCTGTATCTTTCAACCTTAAGTTTCCCAAGTGCTAAATTAACTCATGCAGTGACTAAGAAAAGTTGTGCTATTAAAAATGTTCAGAGACAGTTAAAGCCCCAACTGCTACTTGTGGCTCAAATTAAAAATGACCTTCAAATTTACTGTAGGTTGTAATATGATGCTTTTGAATATCCCCCCCCCCCCCTTTGATCTGTAGTGGAAATTAAAGTTGTTGTGGAGTAACAATGGATTTTTTTGGCAACAGGTGACCTACCCAGTGAAGTCTCTGGGGTGGATTCCCCTCTAACTTCTACTGGTGTGAAGGCAAAAGTAATCCTTAAGACAATTAGTGGAATTATGCAAGTGAGCTACATTTATGTGGGAGTACACCCTAGGCAGAATTACTTCCTAATTTGCACCTGGACAGCCTTAATGAGGGCAAAATAACGGTGATTTTAACAAGGGAGAAGCTGGCTTAATAATTCATCAATAAAATGTACATGATATGAGTGATAGTGGATTCTTTGCAGAATCAAACCACAAATAAGAATCCCTTACTTTGCTCTCAGGGAGGAAAACCATGACAGTTAATCTATATTATTTTAAATCTACCAGGTAAACATCTTTTTAAAAGCCTTCAAATTTGGAATATAATTGCTACCAGCTCTTGATTACATACAGGCTACATAATCTATCATTGAATCAAATAATCACTAATACTGTTGGGAAATAGGGAATTAGACAAGAGCCTAAAAAAGAGCGCTGCATAGCAGGCAAGAAACAAACAGATCAGGATTAGGTAATCAGTCTGTGTACTATAAAATGCTAATGTTGTCCTAATAAATAAGAATTGTCTTCCATTGCTTGATATGCTCCCTACCAAGCACATCACTTAGCCTGTGGTATACTTTAGTTAAGTTTAAAGTAGCACTACCATTAGCGCTTTAGCAAAATAATAATAGTTTCCTTTCATTTTCATAAAAGTAATTAAACTTATCAGTTTTCCTATTAATGTAGCAAGCCAACCAATAAATGGGCAAAAAAAAGTTAATTTGTGGTATTTTCAAATTAGCATCATATGCACTAGGGATTATTCATATATGATGTTTTGAATTAATGATTTTTATTTAAAAAAAAATAAAGACCAAATAAGTATGGCATTGGAGCAAAATCATTCTTGTCAAGTCCTGTGTTGACAGAACAGTATTAGCTATAGGATAGCTATTAATACTTCACTGCAAGCTCACAATTTCTTCAGATAAAGCTAACCTGATGACTCCAGAAGGATACAGAAATTTAAATTACACTTAAATAAACAAATACCTTACCATGGTGAGAAGCAAATTGCATGTTAGGATGGACTTGGACTTTCCAGGGTACATTGAACGTAGAGGATACGTTCTGCTCATGTGATGTAAATGAAAGAGTTTTGAAAGGAACTGCTCCATGGAATCTGCTCAGAGATATAGCAATGAGTTAAGAGAGAAAATATTCTTGGAGAATTCATAATTTACATTGACCAAATTTCAATCCCCTCATGAATACAAATGTGAATATATTTTAAAACAGGTACTAACATATTACTCAGAGACAGGATTGAAGCCTGCATTTAATTTATGATCTCAGAGAAGGAAGAGACAGAAAGATGGGTGGTCCCTAACAGCTATTTTGCCCAGGCGATACATTCCCCAATCTGACTTGTAATGTTCAATATGATGAGCTTCCCTATGCTTTTGAAGGTCAATTATACCAGAACAAAACTCCAGTAGGGACTTTCTGCTGATCTTCCAGCCATATGCTTGTACGCGAAGGTGGATGTCTGCAAACTCAGCTGCCTCACTATAGATATAGCGAGCAAGAGAAGAAAAATATAGAGATGTGTGTTAAACTCGATTGATTTCACCTCATCACATCATGCTGCCAGAAAAAGTCAGGGTTTGGATGTTTTATCCCTGCCCCTCAGCCAGCAGATTATGACCAAGGACAAGGAAGCTATTAGAAGGAAGCCTACTGAATGGGTTATTTCTGATCCTCGGGTGTTGAGAGCTAGGAAGGCTCATGTGGATGTTGCCAAATTTTTGGAGTAGCTTCTTTCAGACTATCTGACCCAGGAAAGTGATTAGTGAGGATTTGCATTGAAACAAGAACTTTATTTTTCCCTTTTCTCCATGACACTTTCTTAACCTCCTTTAACAAAATATTGTGCCTTATAGTCATTGCTTGATGGGCCTGTGGATAAGATGCTTGATGTGACACAAGAGACACACAGTTCTTGTTCTGTTGCAAACCTGGTCTTGGACCAGATCATCAAAGGTGTTCAGACCCCTAAAGGTAAGTATATGTTCCAGCAAGATTTTCAAGTCTACTAGCTTAAAGTACTTTTGTCTCCTTGATTTCATTCAGGCTTATGTACTTTAGGTGCTATATATATGCACAACTGAAAATCTCACAAGGTGCTTATCTTTATCAACATGCTTTGCCCTTAATTTCTCAGTATAACAGCTGTCTTTAGCTGATCTGAGTCTTCAGAAAATTAGCAGGGTGGAAACTATCTTTCTCTTTTTATATACCTATGCAGGCAGCACAGCATGAGCAGACAACAGGGTTTCTGTTGTAATAGTGAACAGTGCACTTAATTGGATGACCATAAGATTTGGGAGCAGGAAGATTGTCTCCAATCAACACAGTTTCTAAACAAGTGTTTTCAACTGCACTTTCAACCTTCATGAACTGGAAATGAACAGATCCCTCCCATTTGGAGACCTGTGACCTTAGTGAATACTGGAACCAGAACACACTAGACCCTTAACTTTTGAAAACATTATGGACTAGGGCTTTGTTTTCACACTCTGGCCATAGGGCTTTGTTTTCACACTCTGGCCACATATGATAGTAAACTTGCATTTTTATCAATTTATGTTCTTTAATATTATGGTCAGGAAGACAAATAACTGTCTCGCTATCTAAAAACTTTACTGGGAATGAACAGCTGAACAGATTTCAAACCCAGAAGTTTTCTTCATGGTCATCTAATTTGCTTTCCTATATAAGAGAGATTGTGGTATTTCAACCAGTAAATGCTACTGATTTTCAAGTTCAAAGTTTGTAGCTAACACTTAAAGAAATTTGTTAACCTTTTTGTAGAGAGATGGAACACAGTGAGATTAAACTTTAGATTCTCCAAATTCCCTTAATTGCTCAATACGTTAGAGTAGCTAGACCTGTGTCACTCATACAAAGTAACACACAGAGCCAGGAATTAAATCTGGATTTTGGAGTCCTAGTACAGTGTTCTCTATGGCAGGACTTGACTCCTATTAAAATCAACATCTGCGTTCTCCCACAAGCCTGGTACTTATCAGACCACCAGAAGTCTGGTATATACTGCCTATACACTAAACCAAAGTGATAGAGTGTGCTGTCAAAACAGCACATTTATCAAAGAAACATTTGAACATTTTACAATATTTTAAGAGAGCAAACAAATCTGTTTTCCAACAGCTGAAGTGATTACTCACCCCACCACAAGTTTTAATGTCTATTTAAGTGATAATCTCTGCTGCCTTGAAATACATAAAATAATGAACAGCTGCTCTGGCTGATCAAATGCAGAAGCAAAGTTGAGGTACTAATCTCTCATAAAACCAGTTTATTGCATCTGGAATACAAAAGCAATAGGGGGTTATTGTTGATGCAGAACAAACCATAATAGAGATAAGAACAAAATAAACAGAGGTTCATCCTCTTCCTTTCTGAAATCTGACTGTGCTACCTCTGTAACAGACATTTGGATGGTGTGTACATCAACATGGTTCGTGGGAGGAGTGATCTGTATTCATTTCCCGGTGCTGTGTCTGGATACAGTGCCTTTACCCGTCTACATCATTTAGACTATTATTTAGTTACCTATTGGTTATGTTTTTAAACTACAGGTGAACTATGTCTGCTTTTCTTTTTATACCCATTAATTACTATTATTCTAGCCAAGCTTGCAAACTTGGAAGGAGAGGAGTATGCAAGGAAGATACAAAGAAATTTCTTGAAGAGGAAAGAAAAGTTTAGAAGCAGCAAAGGCTTGTGAGCTTATCTCAGCAGTACTCCAGACTTAAGCAAATGTAATAAACCTGGCCCTATTCTGACCTTATCCACACCATTTTTGAGCTGGGAGTAACCCCATTTGAAATGGTGGAATGAGATCTGGGGATATATCTTTATCATTAAGGAACAGTAATATTTCATAAGACTTATGATGTGACATTTGCTAAGGAGGGGGTAGTAAAAAGAGAGCCTTCTCCCCTCCTCGATATTGCCTCTTGAAATCTTGGATGTCTGGTCTGGCACTTTTTTTTTCAGGCTCCTTGCCTAGGAGCAGTTCATCTTGGTCTAGGCTGATAGCTGGTCCTTCCCCACTTTTCTTTTTGGCTTCCTGGGTGAAGGAAGGAGATGTTCATAAATCTGCCTGAACTTGGGGACCACAATTCTCCCACACTCCTATGAGAAGAAAATAGCACTGTATATCCCATAAGACCCACAGTCTGACTCATCTTCAGCTGGGGCTTGATCCTGCTTCCCTTATTTTAAATGGACTGAAATTCCCTGTGGAACAGGGTGCTGCCCGGAGAGGAGAGGTTACGACAAACACAAGTTCTGAAATGAACACACTGGCTCATAAAGCTTTGCAGACATTTCCTTGCTTATATACAGGAACAGAGATGGATTCTGATTCTTGCTGACCTACAAGAGATTCTCACATTATGGCTGGTTTTCAGCTGGCATAGGTATGAGAGTTGCTTCTTGCCCTCCCAATTTGATGAGAGGGGTGGAGTTAAGAGATGGGCACAGTGTAGATCTTCACCATACTTTTAGCTGGTTTAAGTCTGTTGGTTTTTCTTAGTTGACACTGGCTGAGACCCATCCATTCAGGCAGAGAGGGCTGCGACTACCCTGTGGTGACTTTTCCCCTTTGCTGCACTGAGCAGAAACTGGGTACAGAGAAGAATCTGTCTTCTGGGTACCAACCAGGGCAGTGGAAGTGAATTGCCAAAGGATGACTGCTTTTATTTGAGAACTTGAATTATAATTCTTTCTGTGCTGTATTGTTTTTAAGATGATAGTTCACATAGAAATCTTTATAAAGTCATGGATATCCAATAAATCATCTACATACATGATGGGTTACATAGAGAAACAGATACTTTAAGACTAAAGCAAAAGTTTCATTTAGGAAAGCTCTATGTGAATGAATATTTGATACACTTATGCCTAATGCTTTCATTGCAAACACTTGGAAACATGTAAGAAAGAGAACAAAACAACACTATGGCTTCTTAGAATAGTCACTGAATATAAAAGATCAAGCAAACACTGTCACACTAGAAATTTTATCTGGGGATTCAAACACATCAGGATATAATATTTACTTAAAGATGAATGGAAGTGTCAGTTGAAACATACTGGTAGTTCAAACAGAAGCAGGGCCTTTGCCAGAGGATGTTCTTGGGGCAGGTGTGTGGCACGTCACTTCCTAGAATGAAGCCATCAAAAGTGAAGACCATGGAAAAACAAACCCACATAGCACAGTGCTAACTGGCTTAAATACCGGAGCCAGAACTACAGGAGTTGCAAATTTGCAAAGCTCAGTGGAGATTTGCTGAGTTACAGAAACAGGGGAACTGGGTATTGGTAGTTTAATTTTTTTAATATAGGGATGCAAATGACAGAAGTGTTAAATGCGGGGTATCTGATTTTCTTCTCACTTATGTCAGTGTTAATTGGGAATAACTTCACTGAATTGACTTAACATGCTTCTTTCTGCCCTCTGTCCTCCTTGTAGTTAGACCTAATTAGAATTGTGCAAATAGTTGGCTGTGTAGGTCATTGTCTAAAAAAATAAGATAAAAAAAGTATAAATTCTTAGGTTGAATAAGGGAACTTAGATGCCATTTGTTGTGCCAAAGGAGTTTTTTCTTTGCTTGCAATAAAGAACACATTTATCTCAGAAGTAAAGAAAAATTTATTTGAGGCTTGAGTGGTGTATGCTGAGATCCAGAGAAGTCCTGTCCATACTCCAAGTCAGGCAAGAAGCAGTTTGGATTTTGGATTTCCACACACTGCAGGATATTCCACTATTGGAGATGTACACAAAAATTGGGAAAATGGGCTCCAGTTTTGTTATTAGTACCTGTTTTTCTAAATGTTGCCTCCCAGATTATAATGTGCTTTTGTGGAAATGTCAAAACAAAATATTTCAGTGTTCTGAATGTTGTTAAAGTGATGGTTTGGAACCCTAAAAACCTCTTTTGTTAGAACAAATAAGTAATTTGTTAGGGTTGCCTCTTTTTTCCTTCCTTTTTTTTTTTTTTTTTCTCTGGGTAATACTAATTTGCATCTGTGTAAACCAGAAAAAAGTCAGACCAATGGGATTATGCTGACAAGTGCCTAGTGCAAGCAAGAGGCGAATGGGAGCTAGCGTGTCTGATGGAACCAGACTGTTCCTCTCAGCCCAAGTGAGTAAAGGTCCATTATTCCAGGGCTGCAGAATCAGCAAAGCAATTAAATTAAGGAATTCTACAGACTTCCATGTAGTTAAAATGAATGAAAACAGATTGAATTTAGAGCATTACACAGCAGGGGAGCAGAATAAGGAGGGTGGGGTTAGAAAATGAAAACCCCAGAGTACAAAACAAAGAGAAGTAAAATACTCATCCATAGGAAATCATTATTACTATAGTGAAACATATTACTGCTTGCAGGATTTTGGTTTTATTTTATGAACCCTGTTTTGTATTTATGACCTTTTGACATCTCTGTTAAGATAACCATGCTCAATTCTCCATGTGGCATGAAGTGTTTTATTAGGTCATTCGAGTTTATAGGGATTGAATATGATACTAATTGTGAAAGTGAGGATACAGAAGTATCTAGCTGTTCAATAAATAAATACTGTAAGCGCTGTCTGTTAGGACTGACCAATACCAGCTTTTCTCTTAGAGCTGTGAAGCCGCAAGCATATGCCTTGAAGTTGCATGGCTCCTTCTGGGACTTCTCTGAATCCAAGTAATCTCCTTGAGCAGTGGATTCACTTGATGGTTCACAGTATTGCTGCCAAGAAGAGATTTGTCGTATCTTTTTACTAAGAGAAGAAACTCTGCAGTACTAGCTAACTCCTCTCCACAGGGGAAATCAGCATATTCTTCTGGTTATACTGCAGTCCTCTGATCAATATATTTGTTCAAAGTTAATGCTACGTGTGAAAACCAGCATTCTCGTTTTGACAAACAGCTGCAAGCAAATAGTGACCTATATAAGGGATTTGTCTTCTTTCCAACTTTATTCTTAACAGAAAACATTTGGAATTAATTGTAAGTAGCTGAATTTGAAGGTATCTTGATTTTTGTGGAAGGAAGTTGGCATTTAAATTTTTTTCTGCCTAGCTAGTCAATAACAATGTTCTTAGCTTCTGAAACTTGGACAGATTTATAGCTTCAGCAAACTCTTTCACACTGCCATTTTTAAATACACATTATATATTTCACAGAGCTCCTCAGCAAAATTTTTAGACATGCCAACATGATTTAGAAGTCTAGAGTGTATTTAAATGTGATTGAAGCATTTAGGAAAACAAGCTCCAGTGGCCTTCAGTAAGATTTAGACCATCCAGAAGTTAATTTCCAGGATGGCACATGTTTCTCGATGTAAAAATATGAGATGCTCTGATACCTTAAGATCCCATGTTCTTAAACCAGTGGATGACTGAAGTCATTGATAGCTTAACTTCCTACAGGAAGAGTCTGTCAAGCCCATGTATTTGTGGTACTCAGCATACAAAAAACTTCTGCAGCTCAATGAATACTGAAAACCTATTCAAATGCTGGGCCCAAAGTTTTATGGTAAAACTGAACTGCAGGTTATTAAGTTGCAGTCCCATTTAGAAATGCTACCTGATGTCTTTCAATATGTTTGCACAGCACTTAGCCCAACAGAAGTGAAAAGAGCAGTTTAAATATGTACGATGTGGGATGAAACTATTGTAAACACTAAGTTAACATATCCCCCTACAGTTACCTTTGTGATAGATAGTGCTAATTAGTTCTAAATCTCCCAACTCCCATTTTCTTAACTGTGGGGTTTTCTGGAATTGTCCTTTCCTGTAGATGTTTGAATTGGATGAGTGCTTGAATTACACAGCATATAAGTCTCTGAATTGTTACGACTTAATAGGAAGTTATGGACAGAAGCGTGCACTGTTATGCTTTTACTCAAAGTTCATTTGTATAGTTTTTAGCTTCCTGAGATCTTTGCTAAGTTTAGGTTGTAGGATCACAGCTAATCCTGGAAATCATTTCCAGGCACAGTAAGGAATGTCTTCCATAAGATCCTCATGGAGAAGCTGTGTACGGGCTGAATGAGCAGACTGTGAAGTGGATTGAAAACTGGCTGAATGGCCAGGC
>JANZLQ010000005.1:8619129-8658835 GCA_026212715.1 Elanus axillaris
CACAGCCAGGACAGCTGACCTGAACTAGCCAAGGAGCTATTCCATACCATGTGACATCATGCCCAGTATAGAAATAGTGGGGGAAGTGGCGGAGCATCGTGTTCCGGGTGGTGAGCAGTTGCACTCTGCATCACTCATTTTGTATATTCTTTTATTTGTATCATTATTGTTGGAACTTCTCTTCTTGTGTTGCTCCAGTAAATTGTCCTTATCTCAACCCTCAAGGTTCCGTTTTTTTTTTCTTTTCTCTTTCTGGTTCTCCTCCCCATCCCACCAGAGGGGTGTGGGGCGAGTGAGCGAGCAGCTGCGTGGTCCTTTGTTACCGGCTGGGCTGAAACCATGACAGTTGTCCATGAAGGTGGTGAATTCTTCATCCTTGGAGATATTAAAAAAATGTCTAGATGCAGTCCTGGGCAACTGGGTCTGGGTAGCCCTGCCTGAGCAGGGGGTTGGGTCAGCTGATCTCTAGAGACCTCTTTAAACCTCAACCTTTCTGTGATTCTGTAATCACATAACTGTAATTATCTACGTCAGTTGAACTGGCTGATGACTGTTCTGTGAAACTTCAGGATAACAAAAAAAATAATAGTGTTTTTATCATCAGTGCACTGGATTTTATTGAGAACAAGACACTGCAAAAGAAGTGGGATGCTTCACAGTCTGATTCACTAATAACTCAGTTTAACTTATCTTGCCTGGATTCTGATCTCATAGTTTCCTCATACACTGGAACAACATTTGCAGAGTTAGTTTTCACTTACACTAATCCAAAGGACAAGAGAATTCATTCAACTTCAAGGAGAAATATAAACACAGAAAATGCTAATTTTCTCTTCAATCAATTAAGTTCAGTCATAATTTCAATCTTTAAACAGAACATTACTTCAAACTTCATAAACTAGAGACACTTAAATCAAATAGCTTTTCTCAGAAATTCCAGTTCTAAATAGTTCAATATCATAAAGGACATCAGGTGAGTATCTTTTATTATCTGGTATTTCCCTATTTTGAAACTCTAGTAATTCCCAAATTAGTTTATACAAAAGCAGAGTTTCATTCAGCTGTTGGAAAAGATTGGAAGTTAATGTAGACTGGTGACATGAAAGCTGCATACAGTAATACTTGGGCAGCATTTTCACTACCAAATATTCTCTCAGAGTTCTAATAAATGAAACTCTCAGTAGTACTCAAAGTGAATATCTACACAGATTCCATTTAGATATCTGTTATATATCCCACAGTTTGACGATGTAGGTGCAAATTTACATGACTGAGGGCCATCATTCTGCCTCCAGACTTAGTTAATACTGTACTTTCCCATGATTGTCATATCCAGCTCTTCTGAGTTTGCTGTTAATTCTTCCTGTGAGTTATCAGAATAAAAGGCCTATTCTTAATAAGAAAATACTGATCTTAAAATGCTTCATAGTATTTTGTGGGGCAGGATAATTTCCCCAGGGATTGTTCCAAGGAAACTTGTTCTTGGACAAGTTTCACTTTCCAAAGTGAAAAATTGCAGTGCTAATCTGTTTTATCATCTAAAATCTAAAGACCATTTACATAAGGATAATTGGGGAAAGGAGAGATTGATCAGGCTTGTAAATGTCTGAAAATAAAGATAAGACCAGATCTGCTGGTATGAGCTTTCTGTGTGGTGCATCTCAGATGATGGAAAGCAGCTGTAAACTGGTATAAGCAGCATTTGTGATTCTCTGCATCAGTGGAGCAATGCCAAAGAGCTCTGGTGTATCAACAAATCCAGGGCAAGTAACAGCTGCATCTTTCTAGACAGATAAAGCTTCTTCTCCTGAAAGTAGTTTGAAGAAAACATTTGCATACATACAGTAGTGTATTTGTTTGTATGTGTTCACGCATGTGTGTTTACACGTACACATGCACAGCTCTGCGAGTATGAGGCGGGCCTGGTAACACCATCTGGTATTAAATTTACCAATCAATTCTGTTTACAAGAACAGTTGCTTACAGTCTTGCTAAATGCTAGTCAGAAAGCTGAAGTCTTCCATACTGTCAATAATCCTTTTTGGACTCCGGCAGAATAAAGGAGAAAAATTTAAATAACCCCAAAATCCAGATGCATACATTAGGTCAAAAGATCTAGTGGGACTGGGCTTGTGGAGGAGAGACTGGAAGCGATTGACTGTACATGGATGCTGGGACTGGTAGGGTGTGTGAAATGGACAAAGAGCCATGAAGGGATGGAGGTTCAGGTAGTGAGCTTGTTTGGAAAATGTTGCAAGCTCATTTGTTGGTGCACAACATGGGGGTAACATGAGAATCTGGAATATGGAACATATTTGGGCAGGATGGCTAAGGGCTGCAGATCAAAGGGAGTAAGAGTTAGCATCAAAGTACAAATAAGAAAGATCTTAGGGCACTAGGAGAAAGGGAGAAAGGGAGAAACCATGGCAGTTGTCCAGGGAAAAAGGGTGGCCCGAGAGACCGGGAAGGGGAAAGAAGTGCAGGAGTAGGTCAGTACTGGATGTGTCTGTAGTCCGAGAACAGGCTTGAGTTGGGGCTCAGAGATGTGAGAAGGTAAAAAAAGAGGAAAGTCTGAAAGAAGAGTGCAGAAGAAACTGTCTGGCCAAAGAGATGGGAACTGTTTGGGGCATGCTTGTTTACTGCATGGGAAATGGTGGATGGGACACCCAAGCACTGATTGGCCTTGCTAGGCTCAGAATAATCTCTTTTAAGCATCCATGAATTGAGGGTTTTTTTTTTTCCAAGGCCTGTAATTTGCTCATCTTCTTGTAGATTTTCTTATACACACTAAGTAGAACAGCCCAAATTTCAAATCCTTCTGCAAAGAATCCTAGACCTATCTAATCTTTCTAAGTAAAAATGGTCCCCATATTTTTTCTGATATTGAACAACAGTATTCTCAGGTTTGATTCAAAGAAACTAGTTCTGATTTTGCCTGGCTAGCACCAGCATGGAAAATAAAAATGATTAGTAAAGTTATGAGCAACTAATAAAAGATCCTAAAACAGGGAGTATCCAGCAACACTAGTTACAGGAAATGCTGGAATATTTATAGACACATACACGCATATTTGTAGAACAACCTCTAGGCTTTCAACTTTCCTGGATTAATCTCAGTGGAGGGACTGTTTCAAGTGATAACCTAAATATTTTGGTTCAGTATGTTTATAAGCAACCCACAGACTTCCTTGAAAAATGAATGGAGTCTGGCACATAGCTGGGGTTATGGCTGACTATACATCTTATTCGCTAGAGAGTGTATTTTACTATAAATGCGTTCTTTATTTGTTTGGAAGAAACTGCATTTTTACTTTATGATAGGCTGAAGCAATTGTTTACAGTCATGTTTTATTGACTGCTAGCACTTCAGCTAGTGCATAATCCAGTGACTGCTGAATGCATCTTTGGTTCAGAAACAATTTATTTTCTCCTGTTATCAATGATGTGACACTTTGGGGAGTTCTTTTGTAGCATAACTCAGAGAAGCCCCACTAGAAGAAAATTGAGCTTGCCTTATGGTTTTGAGCATTAGAATCCTTCATACTAACCTAACAATTATCCAGGATAATGTATATCGATGAACAAAGACAAAACATATTCAAAATGGCTGTAATTTCACATTCAGCCATAAAGGTTGCACCTACAGTTTGGTGTATGGTATGAAAACACAAATCAGTAGCTATGGAAAGGCAGCAATATTGTGGTGATATTGGGTGGTTAATAGAAAAGACTTTTACAAGCAGAGCTTTTATTCACAGAAATTACCTGTATTTTCCCAATTATAATGGAGCTAGAAAAATGTTGTTTTAAACAATAAAGCTTATTATACATTCCTGACACTGTGGGTTACAGAGAAAAGAGCCTGTTTTCCTTCTACACTCCCTTCCCCTTTTGGTATAAATGAAATGAATGTTACTCACAAACACTTAAATCTTGATTATGATGCCCAGTCTGGAAACTCCTACACAAATACAGGCAGAAGGAAAGATGACATGTTGATTCGTCTGGCTGCAGGTAAGGGCTATACTCTCTGCTCCTGTATCACGTTATAGGCATCCTGTCTGGTATACATCAGCATTCGTGCCCCAGGAGCAAGCAGTGCTGTGTAGGAATATCTTCAGGCAAATACTCAAGAAAGAGTATGACATTTACTGAGGTTACCAGGAAATGACCATTTAGGACATGAAACCTGGGGATAGGAAAAAATGTCCAATAGTAAAATGCCAGCTTCTTCCATGGTCTTAACCACCCCACTGAACTTTATGAAAATGTTCCTTTACACCAGCTGAAATCTTGGACCATGATCTTTTAGAATGGACATCAGTTCTCTAAATTGCTTGTCAAGAGGAAACACAACACTATATGAACTGTTACTCAGCTAGCAACTATGTATTTATCATGATAGTCTACTGCAACTATGTCCTGCTGCTGTTAGGCATCACCTTAATGTTTCTTTTTACCTAAGAAAAATGAGATTGGTGTAATCTTTAGGACTCAGTTACAACTGCAGTTTATAAGTGGAAAAAACATACCTTACAAGCAAGCTTCTTAAAAAAAACCTAACCCAATCAAAACCCCAAAACCCCACAACTCTCCCAAATTGGAAACCTCAGGAGAAATTAATCAGAAATGGTTACAAATAGTAGCAGTAAAAATACCAGATCTTGAAAATATTACAGGTCCCTCACTAGTCTTTGAGTCAAACAAATTTAGGAAAGAAGCAAGCTCTGGTGCTTCTTTTAGTGCTTGCATGAGCCATAAAGTAAAATGTTTGGAAAATACCAGTATTTAATGACAAATGCTGTAATTTCAAAAGAAATTGATGTTTTATTTATCAGCTGTGAAATAATATAGCTCAAACCTTCTGACTTCTATATCAATCTGCCATTTTCTTCCCTGATGATGGCTTTGCAGTAAATAGGAAAATAAAATATTTCTTTAAAAACAGTCAAATGATTTGTTTCAGGGCTCATAAACATCTTTTATGAACAGCAGTTTGATAATATCTAATGTTAAATAAGACCAGCAGTAGTGTAACTATTCTAGACTATGGATACCAAAGAAATAATGTTTATAGGGTTTTATTAGACTGATCTAATTGAAAAATCGCATCTGCTTTCAGGCACAGAAATCTTGTGAAGCTTGGCTATTTTTTTCCAGATTGATATGATGATATTGCTACACATATTGCTTTGAAGACACATAAACGCTGAAGGCAAGCAAAAAGTCCTTGGGCCTTTTGAGGCTTGATTCTTATCTTGCTTACATGCACTCAAAGCGGTGGCCACGGCAGGGTTGCCTTTCATTCCCAGGTGCTCTAGGTATTCTGGCCACCTTGACACCGTACAGTGAAGCTGCACACTGGATGAAGTAGCCTTCAGTGGGATATGTTCCAGGCAAAGCAAGGGGGATTTCTCCTTTCATTTTGGTGTTCTCAGAGATCTGAGTGAGCAGGGTTGGTAGAGCGAGTGTCTTCATGCTTGGAAGAGTGCTTAGATGTACTTGGGAAGTGGTGTTTGAATATCGGCAACACCATTTTATGATCCCTTTTAAAACTAGTCTCTGTCATGATGCACACAAAGGTTGACTGTAGTTACATTGTTCATGTGCTGTGATAACATCTCATCATATTAAATAATAGGATCTCTTTCTACTCTGCATTCTCCTGTCCATTTACTGATTCCTGCCTTACATTTTATGTTGTATGCTTTTAAGTGGCTTTACAGCACTTACCACCCTGAGATCATGGTCCATGACTACATTTCCTATCTCAATAACTTAAGAAAGAGACCTAGCATTAGTATCAAAGCTACCATGGTGGTTTCGATGACTTACTGTGCTGGGAAGTCTGAAGTAGAGAAATAATCATGCTACCCAGGTTAGGTAGACTGTTTATGCTGGGAACAGGATCCACCTCATTCTAAGGCAGAGATCTGTAGTAGGAAAGATGAATCACTCTCAAAATGGGGTAGTTTTTTTTGGTTTGGTTTGTTTTGGGTTGGGTTAGGTGGGAGTTTTGGGGTTTTATTTGTTTGGTTGGTTAGTTTTGGGGTTTTTTTGTTTGTTTTTTTTTTTTTTCTCTTCTGAATATGAAAATTATCTAGATGTTTAAAATTAGGGGACAAGTATGCTACCTAAATGCCTCTGGTATCTGCTGTACCTTGTCATCATTTATTATATATAAAGCCAGATCTGTCAGCACTAGAAAACAAGTATAAATAAATAAATAAATATTAAATAAATACACCTATCACTCTTCTCTGAAACATGCTGGGAAGTTTAAGTCAGGCACTTATATTAGTGGTTTGAATGCAACTGCTATGCATTATAGTAACAGAAACTGTAAGTGATAGCAATAACACGGGAAAGCTTTTATCAAATTAAGTGAGGTGTTTGGATCTGCTCCCAGCAGATATGGCTTCATTTCTCAGAAACCAGCCACTAACTGGTTGTCTGCAGCAGCTTTTCTTGCCATTCCAGCAAAGTCCTCATGGCCTGAATGGTTGGTGGGAATTACTTCCAAGCTACAATCAGTCCTGTAGGTTAAGACAGTCTCACACAGCTGTGCATGTGTAGTGATTAGTCCTTTCATTGAAATATTGTGATTTGAAATAGGAGTTGTTAATGTTGGTTGACAGTATCTTGGCAGAAAGGAGACAGGCAGATCCCTTCTCCTCCCTTAGTAGTTCTTATATCTGCTGTTTTATTAAAACAGCTCATCATATTTGTAAGCTTCAATGCACAATTCTTCTTAACGTACTCCCACATAAGGATCCATTGAACAACTTGAATTGTCTCAGCTACTTTTGCAGATAAACATTTCTTCAGGAGTGCTCATGAAACCTACAATCACCAAGTTTCAAGGATAATAAATGTCACCTTCTTCAGCCCATTACAGGAGGCATTTTCTTTGCTACTCGCAAAGATAAAAGTTAGGAGGAATATCATTGACCTTAAAAAGAATGACAAAAAACTAGGGTACTGTACTAGGACCTTGGCTCAGGAGTATGGTAAAACTGTGAGTTCATTCTTGGAAGGGAGAACTTGGAGCTAAATCCATGTTAGATAAAAAAAATTAATCAGTTACTAATAGTACTAATAACCTTTAAAATGAAGGAATCGCCTTTCTCTGGGATTCTGAGGGGTTATTTCTTGTCATACTCCTTAAGCACAGGCAACCTTTTTTCTAAATCAGACAAAATGATTGAAGAATTTTAGTGGATAATACAGTGAGAATTTACTAAATAAAGATTGTATAAAGACCAATTTCCTGAAGTGGCTTGTCCCCCTAAGATTATTCCTACTTTAAAATAGAATTGAGGAGTGACTTAGGCTTTTGGGAGCCTTGCATCTCTAATAATTTGTGGGACCAAGGCTCCTCTATCCCTTAAAGTGCATTGCATTCCAGCTGCCTTAGGTAGCTCTAAAGTAATTTCCTTCGATATAAAAAGCAGTATAGTAGGTTTGCATGGCAGTTTGCCTGGACTAATATAGCTACTTCTAGCTGTGTTAGTTAGTCACAGCAGAGCTCCACAGTAAAGCTTGTTTATTCAGCACTTGCTCAGGTATCTTCATGCTGCACTGCTTTATGTCATATAGATATAGTCTTGGGTACTTCTAAAATTGTAATCTCTTGCCTAAGGGAAAATTAACATAAAAATATTCATGCAGATTCCATGTTTAGTAGCTGTTTCAGATGCTCTCAGTCTGGGCCAAACCTCCCCTGCAATACCTCACCACATCAGCAGGGAAGATTCAACAGGACTAGGTGTGAGTTGAAGGACGTTTTCACCCTTGCTGTGCTGTTAAGACGTGAGCCATCTCTGTCCTAAATGGCTCTCTTGGCATTGTAGAACTAACTCAAATGAAGCATAATTTAAACTTATTTAGCAGAAAGGTTGCTTTGAGCAAATGACTCCCAGTAGAAGCTGTAGGAAGAGTACTCACTAGGTCCTTATATCTGTTACAATTTGAGGAATATGTGTATGCTTCCTTCAGGACTATATTTACCATCCAATTTGGAAGCAGACTTGCAAATACAGCTGTAGAGACCAGATTGCATCTAGATTTATTCTAGTTCAGCTCTGTTTGGGATGGGACTATTACGAGTTCAGCTTCTTCTCCACTGGAGTTATGGTCAGATAAAAAACCAGAGAAGCAATAAGTGACCCACACAGTTCACTCCTTTTCTGCAGCTTTCTAAAGCATTTTCTGTTGTCTTTCCCCCATTCATTAAGGTAGGAATGATAACAGCAGAAATGCTTAAGAAGTTAATATGTTGAGAAAGAGAGGACATTTTTTTATTTGGCTCCTTGTTGGATTAGAATTGTAATTCCATGTTTCTTTTCTCTGCAAATGTAGCACTGGTGAAAGGTGCCAGACTGACATACCTGGAGAATGAATACCTCTTTTTATGCAGTCAGTGTCTGAGCACATCAGAGGTTCTGGGCTAGTAAATCTCCCTAATCCCAAGAGGTAAATTCCTAAAAATATGTTGTTGGTAAATGTTAATTATTTTCCCTGAGATGGAACTCAAAGTCAGAGAGAAAGGAGATAAAGAAACACAGAGACAGGCCTGATAATTCTGAACATATCACTAGGAAAGACCTCTCTGCCAGGCTGATAAGGAAATGTTGCGCTCTCTCCTCTTGTTTTGAATGTGCCTACCAATTTCATATCAAATGTTAGAGCCTTCGGCCACTCTGCAGTTGACATATGCAATGCAAACACAGCTGCAAAACCACGGCTTTTAGCTTCTGGTGATGCATTTTCTTGAAGACAAAACAGCTGTGAAATTTTTTCTTAAAATGTGAATTTTCTACTCATGAAAAGCAGCAGTTCAGATTTCTAAAAATAACTGGCATCTTTGCACACCAGAGCTGAGGGGTCTAAAGGAATGTGCCAATTAATTGGCTAGGGAGCTTAAAAATGGAAACCTGTCAGATGGAGGTGTCTGGCCTGTAGATAGGGAGGAAAGGAAAATGGAGAGCAATGTGTGTGCTGGCATTTCTACCCAATCATGTAGCTTGGAGTAGGCACTCTGAGCCAGGTGATACTAATGGGGAAGGAGCTGTTGCTCCCCATCCTTTCTCCTTTGCCAATCTTAACTGACTCATTGCTTTGGAAATTCTTGGCTAACATATTCATTCATTTTTCACAGAAACTAAGTGTTGCAGCTAGAAATAAAACAGAAGATGGCTAGTAGCGACATCTCTATGAAGAATTCATAATGCATGACTTTGTGTCTCAAAAACTTCAGAAAAGTTATAATTTATTCCTTTTCCCACTCTGCAATATGTCTAATGCCTTTGGTATAAAAACTGCATGACCCAAGTGTTCATATTAACAGAAGATTTGAAAAGTGGTTTTGGTTATGAATCCTTCATTCCAGCATGCACAATACCCAGGACATTGACCTACGAACCTCACACCTGATGGAGGAAGAATAGGCCACCCTGGTAGCAGCAGGGAATATGAAGACTGACATTCTGTGTGTCTGTGCCCTTAACATTCTCCCTGTGCAGCTCACAGGGCTTCTAGCTCCTTCCTGATTCCTCTACAGGTTTTCTGTGTGAATAGGATGTCATGCACTGGCTTTTCAAAATGATGAACTCTTGAACATTGGGGCGGTACCTGTGCTGAGTGGCTCTGGCTTCTTTCTCTCACAGTGGCCAAGAAGCTGACAATTAGGTGTCTTTCACCATGGTGGTGGAACTGCTTTGAGTTTCTTACCTCTCTATACCAACAGTTTTCATCCAATATTTATGAAGTCTATCCTTGAACAACCTAGTCTATCCTTGAACCACCTGTATTTTAGTAAAATTAAGCTGCTTTTGCATATTAGATTTAGAAGTTATTCTGAGCAGGTGACAATAATTTTTTTTTTCATGTTGAACACTTGGACAGCCTAAGACTATCTCTGGTGGTGGTACATTGTCCTTCTGGCCAGAAAATCTCCAGCCAAACTGTTTTTCCTTGGAAAACTGACTTTTTAACAGAAGCACTTTACAAAATATGTCTACTTTAGATGGATAACTTAGATATTGCCTCCAAAACAAGCTCCCTGTCAAACCAAAATGTTTTGAATGAGAAAATCCTTTATGGCAATTATGGTTGATAGTGTCTGAATGCAGCGTACCCTTCTTCTCTAGGTCTTCTCTGCTTCCAACTGACTGCATTGCTGACTGTCAGCTCCCATAATGCACAATCCCCAAGACAACAGGTTTATGATGCCTCACGGGAGTCAGAGTTTGCTCTGAAGAGATTGTCTGCAGAGGAGAAATAGACCGTGAAGAATCTGGGAGTCACCTCCCATAAGGCACTGCAGAACATTTCCAAGAAAACATTTTATAGTTGCACTTTTAAAAAGTATTTTGATTTTTAGGGTACACCCATTTCTGATATCCAACCAGCATATTTTTTGGATGACTTTCTTATTTATTCTTCAGTTTTCCTGTGCATCCTTCTTGACAGTTAAACTCTTACACTGGAGCTAGATACCTCTATGCTTTTGCAAGGACAGTCTGCAGTGACAGCATAGAGAAGATGATGGAGTCAGCCAACTGAACCAGCTGCTGTAATGCTGAGCTGTCCACAAACCCAGGAGCATTCCAGGAATAGAATTATAACTGCAAGGGTCTCGCAGTCAGCATATTGATTCAGTTTTGAGGAGTAATGTATTTGATGCCATATGTTGGAGCTAATCTTGTTTATCAGTACTTCTCCATCCATTTGGTTCATAGTAGGACTTATCACACAAAGAGCTACTGCTGTGACCCCCTGCAGAGCAAGAGACAGGCGTGAGTGGTCTGAGGAGGTCTCAGCAGGAGAGTCCCAGTTGGAGATTGAACCAAGACAAGAAAGCTCATCCTTTCTAAGTTACGCCAAAACATCCAACATTGGATAGACAAATAGCTCAGCTCTAAGAGAGATTTCTAGTGGACCTAGCAAGCTGTTTTCTTATTTCAATTCCAAATTTCTGCATCATAGTCAAAACACTCTATTACCAAAGTTTTGTCTATAATGAATTTATTGACAAATGTCTATGTACTGATACACGAGTCCTCTTTAATCCTTTAACAATTACAGGTTTCCTGTTCATGCGACTGTGTTTTTTCAAGGTTAACACACAATCCAATGTTTATGCTATCTTATGGTTCCAATAACCTGTCTTTGCAGTAGTTAATGTTGTTTCACTGCCCACCTTTTGCATCTGTGTCTGCATGAATTTGATGCTCACCTCAGCCAACAGCAACAGGGGATTATTAGCCACTGATCACAGACATTGCCTGTGAAACGTTCGTGCCTTGAACTATTGATTGGCAAAGTAAATGCTAGACTGAGCGTGGAAACAAGAGACCTTTCAGTTAGCCTTGACAAAACTTTGAACACACTTAAGAGGGCCAAATGCCTTTTTGATACAGTCCTGTGTTGGCAGCAGGTTCACCCTCTGCAGTTTTGCTGGCACCTTTTTATTCTCATATATTTCAAGAGGTCTAGGGTTGCTCCCAGTGTGAGGTTTGCCTCTGACTTTATTAGCAAGAAAGAATAAATTTCAGCCATCCAAACCCACCTTCTTCCTTCTGGCCTTCTTGACACCCACTTGCACTTCACTCCTGAAGCGTAGTTACATGCTGTGTAATCACTGCACACAACACACCAGCTGGAAAAGGGAGCCTGAATAGCTGTTGCTATCTTGTGTCAGGAGAGGCTGAGGGTGGGGAATGAAAAACCAAAAAAACCAAACTTGGGTGAGGGAGACGTTTTGGCTCTCTTGTGTCAAATTCCAGAGAATGAAAACACTGCAATGAGTTTATCTCTGTGAGTGCAGTCTGAGAAAAAATGTCATCAAACTTGCCTGCTTTTTGGTCAGTCTCCACCTTCTGCACATTTTAAATATATGTATGGCTATAGTTATAGGTACAGGTATATGTGTGTGTGTGTATATATATATACACACACACACAGACAGCCTGATAACAGTCAACAATTGTAAGAAATGTACAAAGTCATCAAAGAATAAATGTCATTCTACATTGTCTGAAATTAAACTGTTAAAGAACAGAGAGCAAAATATTTGCATAATCCCCAGTCCTAGCACCGGGTTAAGCACAGGCAGTAATCTTTTCTTTGCCAGTACAGAAATGTACAGAAAATTAAACTGGGTTCAGTACCCTGCAGCAAGAGCAACTGCTTTGCTGCTCAGTCTAATGTTTGGAAGAAAACAAATTCTAGATAAAGGAGATGATTTATTTTCTCCAAAATTATTTTCTCCAAACACAACAGTAAAATAAGCAACAGAAGAGCAATTCCTATTATTTGGAGGTAAGAAAGAGAAGGTGAAGAAGCAATTGTATCTTCAGTCTTCCCAAATTCTTATCCAACTGTGAAAAGGCCTAACAAGCAGACAACTCCATCCATTTCTTCTTTCTCTTCTTTGTAGCATTGGTGTCCCCCAAAGTAAGCAGCTATGCTGTTTTATAGACCAAGAGATTAGATTGTGCCCTTAACCTTCTCCTTTCTACCTCCAGGAGCTTTGTTGTGCTGGCTGTGCCCTTTCTCACACTGAGGTTGGTTTTGCTGGGAGATCAGTGTCTATGAATTTGAATGAATGAGAGTTTGCTCTCTTTTTCTCAGACATATGCCTTCCTGCTGGAGAGTGCTGCACTAGCTGCACCAAAGAGACATTTAGTGGACAAAGAAATGGGTGGAAGCCAAAAGACACAGTGCCAGAGAAGCGTCCTTCCTTGGCTAACAGCAACAGAGTGGTCTGACACTGGGAAAAGGCAACTCCCAGCACCCCGCAGCCTTGCCAGTTACCAATCTTTTTCCTGTTCTTGATCAGTTACACTTACAGCTCAGGCCTGCACATTAGTTGTCTCTCATCAGAAAGAAACTACTTTGCTTGACAAAGTACTCCAAAGATGAACAGTTTTTGTCTGTGGTTACTTGTCATTGTCCTTCAGATCTTGGACGTGGCTTTGGGAGAGGTTCTGCTGGTACCATGGGTTGAACCAGCAATCAGACACCAAGTTTTCTCCTTTCTTGGAGGTGAACATGTGTCAACATATGTGTCTTCATTTGAACCGGAAGATACTTTTTGAAGATCTGCTTTTGTCCGCTTATCATGCTTCACTTCACACTGGTGGTCTCAGACCATGCAAATCATGCCCATCTTATATGGACCTAAACCAGAAAATGTGCCAGAGGAATACACTTAGTGTGCTTCAGCCACTGACAGATGTTCAATCCACAGGAACAAATGGAAGCTAATCCCAAACACAGATCCCATAAATGAGTCTACAGTAATGGAAGATCTGCAGCATTAAATGTTTCACCTTTCAAAACTTTTCTATAGACTATACTACTTAGCAATGTAGAAAGATGTTTCCTTCCTTCCCATCCTTCTGCCTTCCTGCCTGCCCTCTTTAACAAGAAAATGGGGTAAAATTTCTGTTATCACAAAAACAGGTCTCTCGCAACCCCAGTGTTGTCTCAGAGAAAGCCAGCACCAGTCTATCCTGCTATTCTGAGGGAGCCATCTCCAAAATCACTGTCCCTTTCACCAGGGTTGTATCCTACTCGCTCAGACAGACATGAACACCAAGGTAACTTTGAGTTACAAGGACAGGCTGCTGGAGGTGTGAGACTAGGAAATGACACTATTCTAGCTGGAGCAACATGGATTCAGCCAATGACCAAGCACGAGAGAAACGTATGACACAAGTTAACAATATTTGTTTGTTTGTTCTGCAAATGTAATGCTAAATTAACTGTCAAGGCCAAAACAAAAACACAGACATAAAATGCAACAAAATGTCACAATATTTTTTTTTCCAAGTTGCACAAAAGAAATGTTGCTGAAAGCTTTGCCAAAAATTAGGAATACCACTCCATCACCACATCTGGCCCATTTTTGGAGAATGTAAATCTCAACCAAAAAAAAAAATTACTATTACATCTCATTTTCTGTGATTAAACTTGGGCATAGATGCTCATTGCAATTTAAGAAAAACTTAGGTTTATTTATCTTTACAAAACCTAATTCTTTTATGACTAAGAGTACCCTCAGACAGTTCATCCTTAAAACTGTCTCCCACTGAGGACTAGGGACAGTGAAGTTACTTCATAGTTGTCATAGGTGAACTATAACTCATCACCTAAGCCATATTGCCAAGCCTTCAATTGCTTATCAGCTAGTAAGGGTTTCCTCACAGAAGTGAGCTGAAGAGAATTGTGTTAAAGAGAAAAAGCCTGAAATAATGAGCTAAAAAGAGAGCCGTGTAAATAACCTACACTGATGTGTAGATCTAATCCTTGTGGGAGCTATACATTTATTTCTAGAACAAATAAACAAAGGACAAAAATAGTTCTGGTCAAAATGTTTGTGAAAAGCTTACTCCTACAAGCCCCACTGAAAGAAAATTTCATCTCCACAGGTAATGGAATCATCTGTAGGAAAGGAAAAACCCCAGAGATTAAATGTGGGATTCACCTAACCTAACTTAATCTCCTTCAAATTTAAGTGTCTAAATTGAAGCAGTCCTCTCGGCTTTGTATATTGAATACAGAGTGGGAGAAATATCTCTAGAGAGTAATTAATCTTCTGTCTTTTAGTCATCTGTCTTATACAGGTATGACTTGCCTTCAAGAGGTATGTACATCTCTCCATTCATTGTTCAGCAAATCCAGATAGTCTAAGTAGAAAAGCCTTGACCATGAAAAGTCACATGTGCTCAGTCCCATGGGTCAGAGAGTGGATTGGTTATTCCCAGGGAGAGTGAAAGGTAGTAGTTTGTTTTGACTTGGAGAATAGCCTAGGACAGGGCCTAACATGTCTGATATGAAGGTATCAGATACAAAATGCTAAGAAATTCTTATCTTTTTTCTACTACTGTCATAGTGTATGACCTTTCTCTATTTAAAAGCCAGTGGTATGTTCCTGTAAAATAGCTGTCCTATGAATACATAAAGAGAAATTCTGAAGAATGCAAATACATGGACATTGGGGTTTTTGTTTCCCATTAAGTCACTCACTTCATTATTTACTGCGAGTGGTAAAGCTAAATCCACTGTAGAAACATTCAATCCTACGATATGTTATGGATTTCCAGTGGTGAACTATTAGGTGTTTTGCAATTAACACAGCATGAAACCATCACTTCTATGGATCTGAGAGTTCACACTTTGCTCTAATGAGACCCAAGATAAATTGTTCCAGTTTCAGTCTATTGGCTACCAAACTGATCCTGGTCCATAGCTCACTTCAGGCTTCTGTAATTCCAATAAACTTGTAGTATGTGCAGATCCACCAAATGCAAATGTCTAAAACTCACTCATGCTGCTCCAGGAGCTAAAGCCAGAAGGAAAACCACATATATTCCACTCAGATTTATATTTTTTCCCTTTCTTTACTTGTGCAATAGGACACTTGCATCCATCTACAATGGTATTTTCCCCAGAGTTGCAATAGGGCAGAACTTGACCTAGTGTATTAACTATAGTGTTGGAATCACCCCTATTAACAGATGATACCATTTCTCCTTCTCAAAATTCAAAATGCAGAGGAAAGAGGGGTGAAGGGAGAAAGGCAACTCTGTTTATGTCCACACTGTGTTTAATAAACCTTGTCCATAGAGAAGTCTGACAGTACACTTTCTATTCTGAGTCTATTTGTAGATATTCTTCATAAGAGGCAGCACATGAATGAGGCTGCTGATTGTTGCTGTCAGCATCCAAGTGGATGTTACAAAAGAATGGATGAGGATATTTCTCTGTACATCAGCACTTCCCCAAACTCACCTCAGTGATTGCACACTGAAATGTTAGTGCTCATGCTGGATATGTAGCATAAAGTGTGAAATTCTCAGATCAGAAATCTTCCTTAACAGGTATGGGATGGGCTCAGAATTTTGGAGGAGGTGGGTCATGGATTTCACAGAACTTACAGAACAGCTGGATATAGCTAGATCCTGAAATAGTGACTATGTTTAAAAAAAAAGAGGTAATCCAACCTGAGTTTCTTGTTCTGATGAGGACATATGAGCTGAGTGCCGCTCATATGTCAAGAGATGTGAGCAATGATTGACATAGTTGTCTGCTTGTGCTCTCCAAACTGTCTAGGAGCATTTCAATGGGACATAACATGATCCATAACACTGGTAAGGTGCTGGAGGACTGCATGGACATGAGCACAATCCTGTGTGAGTGACACAGCAGTGCTATACCCCTGTTTTTCGGTCGCATGAGGAAAAAGTTGGCAAAATGCTGGAGGAAGGGAATGGTGTGTCAGTCCTTCACTGGTCTTTAATATCTGATGCTCGATATGTCTCCTTTTAGAGCCACATGTAAGGGTGCTGAGAACACCCTTGTCCCTCTGGGAGGTCAGGCCTGGATGCTGGGGCTCAGTGTCCCCCATGACCCACAGCGATAGAGAGTGGCCCCCAAAAGAAAAGCCTGTGGGGAGGCTATGGCAGGACTCACCCTGGTCCAGGACACCTTTCACTCCCAGCCCTGCCTGAGCTACAGCCCTTGCTACATTGCAGTAAACTATTGGACTGCAACAGCAGTGCAAATTAAGCAAACAATTAGTGAAGACCTGGCAGAAGAGATACATAATATATAGACAGTATTTTAAAATTGCATAGATAGTAACTTTTTTTTTTTTTTTTAAAGCCAGATTCTTCATTATTCATGCAAGTCTGAAGTGTTTTCATAGGAACTGTACCTAAAGCAGGGCTGCCTCAAGGACTGAAATTTGAAGATCTTTAATCAATGATAAACTGCTTGAAAAAAACCCCTAGTGTTTATGCTGTGTATTTTGATGTTTTAAGGGTATATTCTTTGGCTCTTGAGATGCTTATTTATTCTCTGCCTGGGAGTGCACACGTGGAGCAGAGGGGCTGGAGATAATGGCCTGATTTGGGATGTAGCATTCCATCCACCTATTCAGTCTGTAGGTTTCACTCCAGGAAAGAAAGATCACTGCAACAGTAACCCAATTCCTAGACAATGCAGCAGAAATAATTTACTTCTCTCTGTGAATTGCAATGTACTGCAATATATTCCCACATATGCAGGTAGGATGAAAGAAGGTAGGATTCCTTTGCAAAAGGAACTTAATGGGCCAGGAATAAAGCTGCCTCAATGTGTAGCTTCCTGCTGATTTGCAGTGGTATTTGACTTCTGTCAGGGAATTTGTAAAATCTCTGTTCATGCCAATGTTAATTTCTACTTAATGTTCTAACATGCCAAGCAGAGCTTGGCATTTGTGTTTCTAGGAGCTAGCTAATAGGTTATTGTCCTTTGCATGATAGACCTCCAACAGAAAGGAAGCCAAATCCAGCTGAACTAAAGTTTGAATATTGTTTCTTGGATCACAAAAAAAAATAAAATTCTCAACTATGAGGGTTAGCTACTGGCTTAATGAAAAAAGGAGTTAAGTGTGATAGTTTTTCTTATATGTATTTAGGAAAAGGGTTCGTATATCATAGCCCATGATCTCACGTATCATAAATCTTGAAAAAGTAAAGCTGGGAAGAATCTTAATTGTTCTTCTAATCCCATAACCTGCACTGAAAAAGGCAACTAATGTGTAGTGAAGCCATGTCTACCAGATATTTGCTTTAAAATCTCCAAGAAAGGCAATTCCACAACCCATCTAGGTAACCTGTTGTAGTGCTTTGTTACAGTTTTAGTTAGAAAGTTTTCCCTAGTATCTAACCTAAATCTTTGTTGTTACAAATTAAGCCAGTTATGCCTTGTTTGACCCCTACTGAACTCTCTGAACAACTGATCACTCTTCTTAAGGTCCTTTGTTGTTACTGTAAAAACAGCTACTAGAAGATGGTTATCATGTTGTTTAATCTTTTCTAAATTAAATACATCCAATTATTTTAACCTTTTATTTTAGCATGTGCTTCCTAAACCTCTTACTGTCCTACAGACTCCTTTGGACTCTCTCTAGTTTGTCTCAATATTTCTCATAGTCTTCCAGATGAAAAAAAACATGCTTGCCTTATAAACAAGTCTTCCAATAATACATTTCATGTTGCTATATGCCTTTTAAAAAATCATATAAATTTTGCTTCTTAATATGTTTGTGATTTGCCTTATTCCTTCAGATATGGCACTGCTTTGTGGTAGTATAAGCATTTTTTAATCTCAGTGCTGGATTTCCTTCTTTCAAAAGTAGCATCATTTGCAGATTTCAACTCAAATCTCCAGTTTATTGAGATCAGTCTGTATTTTGACATCTGAAAGTACTATTTCACAGATAAAATTCCTTCACATACCTCTGTGAAGCATCACTGACCTGAATAAGGTTTCAAGGACCATTTTTATTGAGATTCTGGGTCAGGCCCAGGTATGAAGTCATTATACGGTCAATTATATGCCAGTCTGCCAGAATAGTGTTTCAAGCACGTGTACTGGCATTTTATGTGTGTGGGAAATAAGATGAAGATGAAGAACTTAAAAATACCTAGACTGACATTTCTACTTTTCCATAATACTCTAGAAGAGTTTCTATATTTCCATTTTCGTCGATATATATAATTGAACTTGTGCACCCAACATTTATTTGCCCACACATTGTCTGTTTAAGATTTTGCACATTTCTGACATAAACCATTCCTTCTCCACTAGTTGTTTGGGATTTTTTAGGCTTCTCCAGTGGTCTTTTACACATAACTATTATTTTTGCATGTGGTCTTTTTTCCTCTCCATGCAATTAGCTGTTTAGACTAATAGGTACTTGAAAATTAATTATGTTGGAAACCAATGGAGCTTAATAGGGGTGACTCAGTATTATGCTGATTTAGCTCTTGGGTCCTTTTGTACGTTGTCCAGGTCCATTCAAGTTTAAAAGTGAAGAACAGAAGTTTCTTTGTTCCAATGCTTACTTGAGTTTTCATTTCTTATTGAAGTATAATGGTTGATATTTATGTTTAATGAAGGCTTAACTGGAGGCGATACCTATTGTTGGCTCCATAAAGCATTAAATTATCCTAGAGGCAAATAAATATTAGCATCTTGGCTAAGGGAGGAACTAAATAAAATAACAGCGATGAATTAAGAAAAAAAAAAGGGGAGAAAATATCTTTCACATATCACAGGGTTTTCTCCAGTTTTATGATAAAACTGAAAAGCACTTTGAAGATGGGAAATTGCAAATGCAGAAACTGTGTCTTTGTATCTCCAATATGTGTCACCACATGCTTCAAATGAATGTGACTGATAGAAGTGTTACCAGAAAACTGTGGCCAAGAATCAAAAAGGGACTGCTGAATTTTTAAATGTATGATTCATTTTCATGTCATTAAAGCAAAAAAATGTATTTTCTTTTTCCTCTTCTCTCTCTGGGTTTTGAAACTTTTCCACAGACATAGTGCTCTGGAGACAAGCTTAGGTCTTGGTGTGTTTTATCACTCTCAAGCATCTGCCTAGGAGAGGAGAGTGATGTGTCTTCTCTCTTTAAATGTCAAAAAGTCATGAGTCATCATCTCCATGTATCATCTCAGTTTCTGAAGACACAAGGGAGTTTTTCTTTTGAATGTTTTTCTAGAAAATCTGTGCAAAAATGATTGATTTAAAAGCAATAAGATATACTTCCTCTGATAGTGGAAGACAGACAGTTCTGAGAACTTTGACAAGTACAAGTTTGGTGGGCAGTTTTGCTTTCTAAAAGATCCTGATTTTCAGAAAATCCTATATCAAAGCAAATAAATCCACTTCCAGACAGCTCAAATTAAACATGCAAAATTGAAACACTGAAAATCTGAAGCTGCATTCAAAATCCTTCCCTTAGATGCCAGATTTCAGCCACACCACATATGCTGCCAAGGTCTTAAGGCCCATAGCACCTCTGATCAAATACACTGTTTCCATTGATGCTATCAGAGTATTCTTACCAGCTGAACCATTTTCCCAAGGAATTAATCAACAGGATAACACTCAGCATAAGTTTCCTGGCAGCCTGAAACAAGGGAAATAAGCATCAAGTGGGAACTACATCCAAATTTGTATTTAATTCTATTTAGATTAATAAAATTATATCAATTATTTTGATGAATAGGATTTTGATTATTTATTTATGTATGCATTTCTTATATTTTGATCAATATGATTTTTATTTATTATTTTACTTATATTTTTATTCATTTTTATTTTTTTATCATAGTGAAAGTTCCCAAGTTTGTATCAAAGTATGTATCAAATATTAAGAAATCCTTATAGTGGAAACACAAATTATTGTTGATTGCCTAACCTATTTGCTATGAAATAGCAGATATTACATTCATCTTTGCTGGGCTAAATGAAGATAGTCTTTGTTATTGTGAGCAACCTGAGCAACAAAGAATCAAATGCAAAAGGTATGAGTAGGAAGCTGCAGACACCAGTCAGCAATGCAAAGTAGAATGACACATGTACATTAAAGTGCATACAGTACTTTTCAAGCCCTAAATCAAATTTGTCATGATAAAAATGGTGAGAAAAAAATCATATCTGCTTAAATCCCATTTTCTGAATCAATCTGAGAATCATGAGGCTTGAATCTATTTTAGGTCATTGGAACTTAAGCAACTGGAGGGCAAAATCCAAATCTCATCACCTGTGCATCCTAACACCTAGAAATGGGGAATCCAGGTTCCCTTGTGTTGTTTCATAATGTTTCAGATCAACTTTACTGGTCCCAAGGCCACTTCCATGTTACTGTAGAGGGTCTATACCTCTGATGAGAATCTGTAATAAGGGGAGAGCTAAGAATATGAGCTGAAAGACAGCTGACACAAGACAACATATCAGGTACTCTGTCCAACTGGATTCATCACACCACGTTTTAAGTGGACGCCTGTAATGTGTATGGCAGTAACAGTCCTCTAGACCATCAATTAAAATAATTTTGATGTGGTCTTAAGTAGTCATAATGCTTGTAGTAGTCTCTTCAGTCACAAAGCTGTCAAATGACTTTGACTCATATTTTGTTAAATGGTCTGTCCAGTGTTGATTTTGTTGAAAGAATAATTAACTATGGTTAAACATATTGGAACCAACTTTCTGGTAGGTTAGTTCCAGTTTCTAGTTCTAGTTTCCAGATGGATAATATTTGTTTTGTCTCAGTCACTAATGAGATCAAAAGTTGCTTAGCCAAAGAACTACTGTGATTTTTAGAAGATATTATAAGAAGACAGTTATAGACATATCTATTTACCCTGAAGTGTCTTTAGTCTGGCCTTAGCATAGAGGGTATCAATGACATTTATTTTAAATCACCTTCATAATTTCAGTGAGATTTCATATGATTATTATCTCTGATGTTTCCCCTGTGCAAGAAAAACATAGCAAATTTAATTTACTTTCTCAAATGTTTTTATGATGCCCATTTAGAATTATTTTGATATAAGAGTCCTGGAGGCAGTCCTACTCATAAATGCATGCAGGAGACTTCGTTACATGTTATGCTGTGAAGCAGACATTATGATGTGATGATTTTTTTTATTGTGTCACTGACCTAGAGAATTGTGCTATTTTGCTACCATTAAATGAAGAGAAGATCTTCCCATTTCTATATGGTGCAGCAACAGCTTTGGAACTTACAGGCTTGGAGTACTCACACTACTTATCTTTACAATGGAAGTTTGCTGAATTTCCATGATCATTAAACCCCTTCTTTGGACATCCAGAGTTTTGAACAAGATTTTCCATCGAGCATGTGAATGGGTTTCTGTCTGCTGGATTTATTTTAAGAGTATGGCAACTCTGGGAGTGACATAAAGTGAAGAAGCAAAGACAAGCAATGAACAAATTACAGCAAGTTGGAGGAGTGTGCAGACAGAAAGTTTAAACCACAAAGTGGCAGCACTAATGTATCAAGAGGGGAAAGGAACCTAAGACAAATACCTTGGATGGGTGGGAGGTGTCTGGAAGCTCTTGTGAATGATGGTAGACAGCATATTGTATGTGGGTGTCTACTGTGATCTACTTCCCCCCAGCAACACACAAACTGTACCTAGTCTCAAAGTGATACTTTCTCATAGTTATAGTTCTATGTGCTCTTTATTTTTATGCTCCGTGCCCTCCTCAAATGCTACATTTGAAATGGTTTATGGTCTGTTCTGAACATTTTATTCCTAGAAAGATATCAACAAACTACAGGGACTTTCAAGAGCAGTGAGAAAGAAAACTGTGGAGCTGATCTGTAGCAAAAGAAAATATGCAGAATAGGTAACAAAGGCTAACAGTGATAACTGCGATAGCTGCCCATTGCCCAGCAGGCATTTCAACACATATCCTTAGAAAATCCCCTAATCATAGTCCTTTTTTTGGGGGGACATTCTGATTTGTGTAATAGCATATTTGGGTACTTACCAAGATGTAGAAAGGGGACAGAGGAATGGCTTTAGGCTCTGATTACTAGAGCATAGAAAGGGGAGAGGGGAGGGGAGGAGATAAACTGTCTGTTTTAAATGCAAACATTCCTCAAAAAGAAAAAAATGTGAAAAAAATAATTTAAGAAAAACACCTCAATTTTGAACGTGGAAATGGTGAATAAAAAACTACAGCCAGATTAATGAAGAAGGTCAGCTGCACAAAAATACCCCACACTCCAACTCTGCAGCAGAATAATTTTCAGAGTTTTGCTCTCTCTTTCTCATATATCCTTTAGGCCAACAAATCTGATGTACATTTACCCTAGTGTCACTGAGATCACATACTGGGGACAATGGTAGAATTGAAGAGGAGATTAGATCATGGTTTGGCTAACAGACCCTCTGTTATCACTGATGTTGTGTCACAGAGAAAGGCCTACTGTCAGAAACCAAAATGACTCTGGGTGAGTAGCTGTGAGGGGAAACTTGTTTTCTATTTGTATGATGAGGAAATCAGACCTGAAAGTGAGTGAAGTGAGATGAGTAGAGGACAACAAATAACAAGTCAATTTTCGTAGATTTACTCTTTAGAGTAGGTACTGAAATCCAGCTCTTATGCTTGTTCAAATCTTTATTGCTTAGACACTTAGGTCCATGCACTTAGAAGTTGTCCGTAAACTCATATGCTTCAATTTCAGTGTTTTCAAATAGAAACCAAGAAATCTTCATAAAGTAAGGAGCACCTCATCTCAGAACATTATTCACAGCAAGATATTTTGATTTGGGCATTCAGATCTTGAAATGATCATAAAGCTCTCAACAGATTTGATAACATGGGCTTCACTCTTACCCTACAGTATGTTCACATAGTTATCTTTGTGCTGTTTGTACTTGCAGGGCTACCCTTACAGATTAATGTGTACTATATCATAAAACGTCATTTGATAACATAGATTTAGGGGGAAAATAATTAATTTTGATGGATTAATTATTATTTCAGGTCATAAAACTAATGTCAAAGTACAGCAAGAGATTGGCTCCGTTCTTCTGAATTCATACCTGAAAGTGCCAATAGATTGCTGACGGTACTTAAGTTGCGCTTGCAACCACAGAAAGCAGCCGGCAGTAGGTTTGCTCTACTGATTCTTCCACACTGTGCTTTCACTACCAGTCAACTTCTCAGCCTTTCTTTTAGTATTTCTTCAGATCTTGAGTTCAAGTTCCATTGGTGCCTATCAAACCAAGAATGACATTTCTGGGCATAACTTATCAAAGCAGTCATTTAGCACTGTCATCATATATTACAGAATGAACTTTAATTTGTCAGGTAGCAAACCTGCTGAGAAAGATAATAACACAATGGGTATGGAAAACAATTTATGTTAAATGATGCGCCTAAACTCATGACTATACATTGCATTAGCACTGGGTGCATTGTGCCTTTATAGAGTTTTGACTCCCCAATAAATGCAGCCTGTGGCTTGGCAGGTTGTGCATATCAATGTGTAGAGGACACTTGGATGTCAAAAACAATTAGTTGTGACAATCAGCCAGTCAGTGATCTTGAACACCTTCCAGCTTTGCTCCATTTATGGTCATCAGTAAATAAAGCAGTGTTCTTAAAGCTGTGTTTTCATCTATTTTTTCTGCCAGCTAGTGCCAGGCAACTTAATGGAGCCTCCCAACATTGCTCCCCTGTGGGAATAATTTGAATCAACATTGAAATTTTTTTCCCCTAGCATAAAATGTTCCTTCTCTGTTTCACACTCTTTTTGCTTCATGAGCAGCTTCATAGTAAACATATAGAGAGTCCTTGTAATCTTTACCATCATTTACTTAGATTTGTTTGTGCTTCTTTTTAAATACTTTTATTAATGAGGAAAGGAGGGAGAAAGTCTGGTTCTACAGCTGCTGGTCCTCAGTTCGTCCTCAGAAGAAAATATTCTCCAGATAAATGTTACAGCTGTTGGAACTTTTGAAGTGAAATGTGCTTCAGTCTGGTGCTTACAACTTGAATTGTAATTTTAGCATAGTCATTTTTCTAATGGCAAATGAATGCTTTTTTCTGTGTCACTTTCATTCTTGTTTTACAGCTAGGTCCAGAAAATGCAGAAGATTACTCCCCCACACACACACTTTTTTTCTTTCCAGTTCTTTCAGGAAAAATGACATTTTCCATCCATAAGGTTGAATGTTTTCAAAGCATCTTGACAGCTGTAACCAAGAAAAATAACAACAGCAACAACAACAAAAGCAACAAGAAAACCCCAGTGACCTTATGGAAAAAGTCCTGGGCTGTGGGAGAGAAAACCTATAGCTCACACCTGCTTTCACATATGACTTCAGGCAAATGACTTGATCTTTCCAGTTCTGTATCTGTATGGGTTCAGTAAATAGCTTTTACTATATAGATACACAGTAACTAATATTCTTATCACTGCTGCTCTATTCTGTTACAGTTTAGATAAAACTATCATTATAAGGATTTAATAGTGTTTAATACAAAATCGATTTTATATACAAGTTTCATTTATTGCAAGAAAACAAATGGAAGGAGAAAATATCTATGAAATTCCAGGTTATCTGGACAAAGACTTTTATTAGCTATTTCCTTGGTAACTTTTTTGTAAGAAACCTTTAAAGATAATTTTGCATTTGGGATTAGAGAATCTTGAAATAAGACAAAGGCTATTAAGAAGTCTTAATACAAAGGCACAATGTATCCCAAGAAAGCATTCATGATGTAGCTTTTATGTTTGAATCTCTGAGGAAAAAAAATATTCTGCAAAGAAAGGCACAGCATGCGAGCAAAGATGGTCAGAGAAATTAACACACAGAGATAGCAACATCAAAGCAGCTAGGTCCTGTTTTGTTTTGGGGGTTTTGTACTTTTTTTTTGATTTTTCTCAGACACTGCACCAAGTTCAATAGCACTTCTCCAGCTGGGAGAAGCTGGGGCAAGAGAGAAAATTTTGACTTCCTTCACAGGAGAATTTCCTAAATATATTAGATGTGACATGAGAGATGATAAAGAGTAATTTGTAGAAGGAGATGATGCAATTAATAACCACGTATAGAAAGCAGCAACAGTCAATAAATATTTCTGTTCCATAATTGGAAACAGGCAAGAATAATGTACTTGTTCAACCTAAAGATGATGAAGTACCTTTCAGTCCACATATCATCTCCTGAGGATAAGCAATGAGGAATTTGCATGGCCTAGATGACTTACACATCACAGTCCAAACTGTTGATGAACATTTTGACAAATCCTGAGGAAAACCCAGAAGAAGCTCAGAAGAGTGGCAACAACCTATAAATATTCAAAAGGGATATTTGGCTAACAGCATTTCTGTTTTTCCAGGCCAAAGGGAAAATTATGGAATTTTATTAACAAAGATTAAAGGTTTCAAATTTAAGTAATACCAGTGTACTTTATGGTTGTAAAAAAAAAAAAAAAAAGTATTTCAAGAAGATTAGAATTTTGGATGCCAAAAGTACCTGAATTATTCAAGTCATTATTAATTACTACATTACTTAAACTTTTGTAAGGATTTATAACCTTGTGACATTCTAATTAAAAATATAGCACTGTGCATTACCAAGAAGGAGTTGATGAATGGTATAACTCACAAATGTTAAGGAGCTGCTATTCATGGAGAATTTCCATTAAAGCTTTTTCTAGTGGGAAAATTCACCATGGAAAATGTACCTGGTACTGCTCAAGAATTTTTTATCCGTTATCTGGTAGTAAATATATCATCACTGTCATTAAAATCTGTGGTTGGTGCAAAGACTAGAGGAGCAGTGAAATATGATGGAGTAGTCAGATACAACGACCAGGGCTGCTTGGTTGAACTAGTTTGTTCAATCAAGATGCTTTTTCAGATCAGATAAATGCCAAGTTTTTTCCATGCAAGTATAAGAAATGCAGGTCACTCCTACAATAGAGGAGTAGGTCTTGATGTTATTTAAAGGGTTTAGGGATTATAGTAGAGCAAGGAGCAGTGGATGCTTTAGTGGTTTTCTGCATTGAAAAACACTCATGCCAAGTCTTGTATGTGGCAGCAGGTGAAATAAAAAAATATCTCCTTCTATAGAACTGATGAGATGGATATTATCATATCACTTCTAGTGTCTACAATTTCAAAGGGATATTACAGAACTGGAAAAGAAATTGATTATAGTTATTCGAGATCTGGAGAATATGAATTGCAGTGAATTGTACTGGATTTTTTAGCCTTTTTTGGTCTAGCAGGGAAAGGCCCACTAAGAAGTCTGGACACTAACCGTCATTCAGATGGGAAAGACAGTGCTTTTACACAGAGATTAATCAGTAATTAAATGTGAGTGCACTTGAGAAATTAATAAAATTGTGCTGGATTCTTCTCTCCTGATTTCTTCATACCAGACAGAGGTCTTTTGAGAGGATGCAGTTTGGTCACAGACAAGCTGTTGATTCCACAAAGGAAAAATGTGATGAATCATCAACATCTGAGACAGGAAAAAGGTTCAGACTAGAGGACGATATAATGGTGCCTGCTGTGGAAAGAGATGGTTATGGGAAGGGGAAGCCTGGCACTGCTGACAAAAAGCCAACATCTTTGGATCAGATCTTGGCTGTGTCAGCTTTCAGCTCAGTTTGAATAGCTTTAGGCGTGTGGCGTGATTTAAGTCTGAGCAGCAGGGTAGTAATCCCCAGTGGCCTATCATTGACATTACAAGTGATTTCCATATCAATATGTATAATATCATAGAGATAATAGGAATTACATTTACAGAAATTGTATATTACAAGTTCCTCCCTCTCTACTCATTCCATGAGGTTGAGAGCTGTTGGTAGCAGAGGTTTATAGCTTTACTAACTGATGATTTTCTCTGTAGAGGTACAGGGTTAAATCCCAGCTATATCAGCCAGCAGAGCAGCTATCACAACAGCAGCCTCTATGTTGGTAACCAGGCAATTTTCTTTACAGCACCCCTGAGTATATATTTTATGTACTACTGCTAAAAATATCAACTTAATTCCTTCTTTAGTAACCTCTTCCAGAGATCATGCATCAAATTACACATCGTATTTCATAAATAATTATCTTACAAGGAAATTTAGCTTGGTGTAAAAATAAAATGTCAATCCAATTTTTCTTCTGCTGAAATGTCCTTATGCCAAGACAAAATGAATCCTTCACCATATGGCCATAAATGAAATAGAAAATATGTGATGTAATGGTGCTATGTTAGCAAACTGTTCTAATTGATTTATTTTTCTTAGCAATTACACTGCTAGAACATATCTATGCTTAAACTACTACCAGCTCTGCTTAACATCTCTTATTTTAAACACCAGGCAATGAATGTGAAGAATTTGTCATATTGTCACAGCTGATGTTAGGGCTTTGTATTTCTAATACTGCCTGAAAATGCTTAAGTTTTTAAAAAATTATCTTATTTCTAAAATAATTATAAGTATTTGTGTGAGACTTATTATTAACTCAAAAAACTGTGGTGATAAAAAGCAAAGGTAAAGCACTTCCTAGTTTGTTTTTTTCTTTTCCTGAATTTCTGAGCATGTATAAAGAAGTTTGATATTGTAGATATTCATATTATTCTTGTTTTAAAGCTGTTTGGATTTTTTTTTTTTTTTTGTAGACATACAACATGCTCCACCACAAGGGATTGAAAACCAGAACATCCTGGCAAATATGAAAACAAAGGAAAAGGAGAAAAAAGAGGGAGTGAGCAGTGAAGTCACTAAGCAGAAGGTTTTGCTTTCAAATCACTGAGACAAAATTTATGAGATAGGTGGCCTCCAGCATTTGTACTACAGCTTGTCTTTTTAAAGTGTTCCTTAGGAAAACAGAGAAGAAAATCTGTACATTTTCATGTGAGCATCCATTGTTTGCAAAATCACTGAGATTGCTCTTTAAATGACAAATGAAATATTAACAAGTTCCATCAGAGCAAGCACTAATTCAGAATATAATAGATGGTGCAATTTTATGCTATCCCGCATGTTAAGCTTAAAATAAATTGGGAAGTCAAACATTATTCTGTGCCTAGTACTTCCATTTTTGTGGAGGAGACAGTGTGGCATATCACTACCTCACCACCTCATTCGAATACTACTGTCTGCTGTGAAGTGTCTTCACAGTCATGGTCATCAGAGCATAGTTACCCATCAAGATGAAAGGGTAATAAGCCAATAATGTAAACACTTAGGTAGTGCCCCAGTTTCATCATAGAACAACTCCCAGGAAATTTGGTACAAATGTCGATTATGGCAAAAATTACCTCTTTTCTGAGTACAGCCATGACCCAGTGTCCATTCAAGTTAGTAACAGTCTCCATGGACTTTGATCAAGCACTTAAGCCCTTGTCAATTTTTGCTACAGCTGGATTATGTTGCTCTTATTTCCCATTGTGAGCTTTGCTTATTTGGAGGCTAGAAAACTCTTGATGGACTCCTGCTGGAAAGGTTAAGTCATATATTCCCATGTACCTTTTATTAAGTTCTAGGTGGTGAACACTGATGGACAATTGCCTGTTGGACAATGTTGTCTAATTGTAATGGTTGGAATATCTACGGCCCTACTAAGAATGGATCTCCTTCCCATAAATTCCCTTTGTGATATCCAGACAGCTGTTTAATGTGACAACAGACTCCCACTTATTAGCCAAGGTGTATAATTCATTATTCAAAGCGACCTGGTTTAGACAGCTGGGAAAACTGTTGTCACTGTAGACAAAGTAACAGCAGGAAAATGACATTTTGAAGAACACATTGAAGTTAGCCATGAAAATGAGTGTAACAAGAATCAAACAGGAGCAGGGATTAGTGGTTAAACCAACTACCGCTTGTGAGTTTTCAATATTTAGCCTCCTAGAAGCACTTAAGTTAGGAAGGGCCTCTGGAGGACTGCAGGGTTAACTGCAAAGTGATATCAGGTTATTCAAAGTCTTACCCAGCTGCATTGGCACTGTGCCCCACTATCAACACCTGAGGAATGTCTCACACAGAGGTGGTTAGCTAGACTTGGAATAATCAACGACCATCTTCTGGGCTCAGCAGTCAAGTTTGCTTTCCATACACATTGTGATCCAGACTGCACTTCCTCAGTTTGATTACTAGAAGTTTATTGGGTACTGTGTTTAAAGTCCTGCTTAATTTGAGTTGAACAATATCTACTAATCTCCCTTTATTCACAGAGTCAGACATTTCATTAGAGAAGGCACTCAGGTTGATTAAACCTGACTGATCTTAGTAAATCCATAGTAGCAGTTCACAATCACCTTCTTGTCTTTGATGTACCTTTCATGAAACATTTTCTTTCAATGAACTAATACTGGGCCCTTGTTGATTCTCTTCTTTTCTCTCCGAAATTTTTATTCTAGTCTAAAATTTGATGAAATCATGGGAAGAATAACATAATTTCACATTATTTCTTCTGACCCTGTAAATTATTTTCCTAGTGTTTGCTCTTTATATGTAAGTGTTTTAACTCATTCATGTAGGACAGAATATAGCTCTGTATTAAACAGAATGACCTATTAGTCACTGCAACTCATTAATTTGGAGTTTGAATGATTAAACCATAAAGTAATACTTGATAATTGGGAATCTAGCTTTAAATGCATTTTAAGTATATTTAAAGCCTCTGTAAAATTTTTGTCTCTTGAGCGTGAAGTGTTTAAGGCATCCTGTCTTTTTTGATTTTTACCAAGACTTGCCAAGATATCATGAACAGTTCAGATTTTTAATCCACATTTGTCAGACTGGGATATCAAAAATTTAGCACCTTGATCCAATGTCACTGTTCAGAAAGCAATCTGATTTTCAGGTGTTCGGCAGATCTCTTCCAAAAATGTTGTCTTTCATTTGTCTGTCTTACAGTCAATTAATTCCCCCCTGAATCAGTGGGAAGCAGACTGAAACTAACAATGGTTTTCATATAGCCAGCAGACAGTAGTTACATCTTTGCACCATGAACAACCCAGGCCAGACATATTATGTGTAACTTAGCAGTGAAAGGCTCCATATTTCATTAGTAATGTCCAGCACCTTTTGGTGTTCCCTGTGCCTTTAGCTAAATGCAAGAAATTAAAAGGATGACACGCAGTGCGGGAGAGAGGAAAACTATAAAAGGCAATATTTAGAAAATGAGAAGTGACAGTGCTCGCTTGCTAAGTATTTGTATAAAAAGTCTCGAAGATGAGAGGAATAGAAGCATTCATTATTTTTTTCAAATGCATTGGTGTGTTGCACATTCTAATTGAAACTTGTGGAGCAGAAAGCTGATCTTGCAGTAACATTTGTGGATACAATTATGGAAATCCTTTGAGAATGGTTAAATTATACAGTGTCTAGATATGGAAGTTTTGATACTTATGTCTGCAGTAGAGTCAATGGCAATGCATGAGGTGGAACCTTCCCGATTAATCTGTTTAGGAAGGTCGGCATGTGTAGAAGTTTGCAAATTAGCAAGTTTTTCCAGTGCTAAACACTAGCCATAAAAGAGTAATTTCTGCATTGTCTATCAGACAAATTTGAACACATATGATGTGAGGCCACCCTTGAAAGATTGCTCAGAAGCAATGATCAATAATAAGTGGGTCATGCAACAGAAGAAATGGCATGTCTTCATATTAACTGGAAATTGAAGAGTTTTTAGTCAATCATTCATTGCTAGTTCCAAGTCTTTTAGTGCCTTTTATATACAGGATTTGGATCTTCGTACAGTCATTTGTTTTAAATATTGTAATTTATTCACCACAACAAATATGTAGGTTGATTTAGTCTTGTTCATCTCAAAGAGGTTGTTGATTTCTTTTGGTAGGTAAAGAGCGTTTTAATTTATTATCTGTTGTGAACACCTGGGCATGTGTCTAAAGGTCCAGAAATTGTTTTTAATAAACAAAAGTTGAGAACAGAGGAAGAATGGGAGTTGTCACTAACATAAAGATATTTTTTTTTAAATAGTGTTTCCTGTGAAGGAATCTGTTCTACTCAGAATGTTAAAATTTAATGCTTAAAGGATTCTGTTTTTATGAAAAATCACATAACTGCAGCACAATGTAGGTTTTTCTACCATACTCAAGCTCCTAAAATTCACCAAAAATCTTGACTAAATTCTGGTTTCCCATAGTACAAATACATTCTAGCTGGCTCCTCACTAGCAGAGACATGAATTTTTTAAGGCCATTATCAATTTGATCATCTCCATAACTCAGGGCTTGATTTTACCCAGAAAGTGCTGCAAACACCCTGACAACTTTCAGTTCATTGCGAACTCATTTGCTTCTCATTTTGAAAGAGAATCGCCCATGGTTTAAAGACTCTAAATGAAGGCATATATTCTATATCTATCAGTAAAGAGTTCAAATGGTTAAGTATGCTCCTGCTAAAAAAATGCATCTCATTTCCAGTTTGAAGTTTTGGCTCTCAGCCACTGGGTCTTGTTATTATAGATGAAAGAGCCCTCTGATATCAGGAACTGCTCCTTGCGTAGGTGGAATGTTCCCCATGTTGTCCATATTAATCTGATTCATTGCTGCTACTGTATTATCTTTCATCATTTTTCCTAACTGTCAATTTTCAAAATACATGCTAGTTTCAATATGCTGGCTGTTTTTGTAGCTGAGATGCCATGAAGTAGCTGGAGAGGACTTGAAAGAGATCTTCATCTGGATGAATTATTACTGATGGAAAAAAAAAACCAAAACATTTTTAAAGGATGTCTTATACTTTGGACTATAATTTTCTAGCAACTTTCACCACAAAGGGCTCATGTTTGCTCTAATAAATGACTGAAGTACTTAGAAATTTATTCCTCTATGCTTGGATCCTGAAACATAAACTGAAACTCCTGAGGTAGGCACCTTGGCTCAAGTTTTTCTGGCCTAATTTCCAACAGCATCCCCATGATTCCTACTAGCTACATGCTCTGGCAGCACAGAGCCAGCCAAGAGGAAAGCCAAAGCAAAAGGATTTACATGGAATTTAGGAAATTTCCTAGCGCCTGGGAAGTGTTAGGCACTTCAGAGTACTCCATGCATATAGCAGATAGCCCTGAGAACTGACTGTAAAACCGCTTAATACAGGAGCTTGTCTGAAACTCCTCCCCTCCTTTGCAGCTTAGATATATGGTTCAGAGTTGATGAAAAATGGAAAGATGGATTCAATACCCAGCATCCAGAACCCTCTACTGTGAAGAAGTCTACAGAAACTCTTTCCAAGAACTCAGAAGAAATTGCAAAAGAGACATTATTTCCTCTCTGTAAAATGTCTCCCAGTGGTATTGTGTGTTTACCTAGCAAGTGAGAAAAGAGGCTATTCTCACCAAACTCATATGTGCCACCTCCAGAAGGTTCTGTAAGCACCAGGAGGCAAGAGCAAAAATGAGGTCCTTTTTGTCAAAGGTGTGCAACAGCATCCAAGAATATCCCTTGCAGATCTCTCAGGTTCCAATTCATCCCCTTTTCCCAAAATCCAGCAAATTTTTGTGTACCAGGAAATCACACAGTTGCATTACTTCCCTCTTCTTTGTGCTTTTTTTTTTTTTTTTAATGTGACTATCTGAGCCACAACAAATATTTCTTTTTTTCAAAATGTAAGAAGACTTTGTTGGCTTATTCAGGAGAGTATCCTAACAATTCAAAAATTAAAATAAATGACAATACTGGTGTCATACATGTATTCAAACTGATCAAATACATGCTGTGTCCTTATTTTTGTAGTACACCTTTTTACTTTGGGAAGAGCTTGGTTTAGAGAATAACAGAGAGAAGAGTGAAAAAAGTGTTGTGACAGAAGCTGTGCTTCCAAGCTGTTTGGGAAAGAGAAAAAGATTTGGCTGGTTGGTTACCCTGAAATTTTTCAAGGAGCTTTTTGCTCAGATGAGACAGCAAATAAAAGCTCAATTTGAATGTACTGCTGCTTGGTTGAACTTAGATTGCCTATTGCCAAATACAAAGGCCTCCCCAGAGGCTGCAGTGTGGTTTCGTTCCTTATGTTGGAATATAGGAAAATTGTTATTTGCACTTGAAAGATGATATTAAAGGATCAAATACTCTGTCATTAGCTCCACCCAGTTCAACTTCTTCTCAGATTCTTTCCTTACCCTTATCCATGTCACTGACCATACTGAACGTCCTTCTCACTGAGAGAGGATTAAGATGGGGAACATGGCTCAGATAACACATCTGTACCTTATCTAGAGATGGTGGATGACGAGACTCTTCAGAGAAGACTGAAGTCTGGGTTTGCACCTCTATAATGACATCAGGGAAATACAGGGAGAAAAAAAATGAAATCCACAAGATTTGAATGCCTTCCAATATTTGATGATTTGATGATTTTATACACATCTCTGTTTACAGACTTTGCAGCTGCTCACTGAGGTAGGGGGAAACGGAAAACTTTACAAGCTAAATAATTGACAGAGTTACGAATGAAAGAAGACTGTCTTTGACTGGCAGGATGCTCGGGACCATAAAAAATTAAAACAGGGTCCTCTAGGTAATCTTGAAAACACGTCAGAATGACCAGAGAACTTAATTCCTTTTTAGGGATCAAAATAAGCAGCAACATTATCAGAATAATACACCATTCAGAGTCTGGCCTCAGACAGCATAATGAGAACTGACACCCTTTCTGAGGACTTTTGAGAATTTGGCTCTAGCTGCAGTTGCTTCACACTTCCAAATTTAGCTTCAAACACCAATAAGAGGCAATTAGCAGAACCAAATATTGGATCCAATTTTCTGAATGAATATCCATAAGACCGTCCTCTGCCCCAGACTGGGACATTTTACTACTAAAGGACGCACTGAAGACATCCTTGGACACCTTGGTTCAGAGTCTGCATCCTGTTTTCACAAAGAAGGGAAGAAAAATATCAGAGAAAAATAAAAGAAAAATATCAAACCTGCTTGCTAAAATAAACAGATGGAAAAGGCAAATTATTAGTGAACACTTGTTTTCCAGCAAAACGACTGGGGAAAATAGAAGGAATATGATCGAGTAAATATGCACAGCATTCCTGAAGGAGAAATGAATAGAGATCCTATTATACTATTGCTTATGCACAGCTTGGAAACTTCGACATAAAAACTGCAGGGAATAGAAATACACTGCATGCATGCAGAACGTTCTTGGACTGTTTATGACACCACACGCATTAAATACCCTGAGGTTCCTATAAAATACTTATTATTTACCAGATCAAGCTGTTTGACTTAGCTATGATTTCTGTAATACTTCCTTCCATTGGAAGAAATGCTATGTTTGGTATGGTATAGGCTGGCGTGCTACAGCAGCATATCCTAATCTTTTTCAGATTGCTAATGTGTTTGCAGCCCACAGTTACGGATCCCAGCTACCTGGAAATTTTGCCCATCTCAGAACTTTTTCTGTAACATCTTGGGTTAGGCAAGGGTCCATAACCACTAGTTTTGAAACATTTATCTAGATGGTGGAAAACTATTAATATTCTGTGCAAACAAATGCAGCCAAGAACTGCTTTATAAGCTCCCTCTCTAGGAAACATCTTCCCCTTGTTCCACCTAGTAATTCTGAGAAAGATAAAAAATAAATAATATTTAAATCAAATACCAAAACATATTAATCCTATGATATGACATAATTTAAAGGCTGTTACTTATCTATAATCCAACAAAAACTTTAACGTATTTTTGGTGCCATCCTGAAGCTGCTCCCCAAACTGACACTCCGAGCAGGAAGCAGTCCAATCACCTTTTCTGAAAAGGCTGATCTCGGTTCCTTGTACAGCGAGCAGGATGCATGCAGTCAGTAGACCTTCTTGTTCTACTCTAAAAAATATTCTTTGTATGTGAAGCAAAAGGACAATTTTAATGAAAAAAAAGGTGTAACAGGATGTGTCTGTGTCTTCCCTTAAGTACTTCTTTCTTGATCCCAATGCAAATAAAGGAAATAAGAGTATCTGTGGGTGATGTAGTAGCCCTACTTGAACCTTAAACATAAAAAAAAATTGAAAGCTCGTGTGTTATCCTTAGCCAATCCTTATTCAAACTGCAGGTGTTTCTGCCTGGCATGCGGATCAATTCTTTAGGTAGAGCAGGGAATATATACCAAAATTTCAAGTTCATTTGCTACTCCATTTCCATGGCTGTGTATCAGATTCATGTCACATATTTAAAATGTGTTCATTTACCTGGGGTCTGACATTCATAGAGAAGTCCAGTGGGATCTCTGCTAATCACAGGGCAGAATATAACACTGAGTAAACTCACACTTCTAGTAAGCAAACCCCAAGGTTTTTCTTGGGTTTTTTTTTAGAGGATTTTCAACCTTAGCTACTTCAATCAGGGAAAATTGTTTAAAAGGACCAAGTAGGAAAGGTGAAACAATGACAAAACTTGAACTTTTTGACAGAAGACAAGGAAGTTTTTGATTAGGGGATAGACAATTTAAGAATATTTTCCTTTCCTGAGGCTACACCTACAATCAAAGGAGGATACTAACTACTGTAAATCCCTGAGTATAGGAAACAGAGGAGCTCTTGGTGAGTGGTCTAGGAAGGAAGAAATTCCTCTGGGCATTTTAGTAAAAACTTCAAGGACATAAAGTCTGCAACAAGCAGGGCATCCAGAGAAGCTCAGTCCCAAGGAAAAATCATACCAGTGCAGCAGCTGGAAGGGAGTATTCGCGAGACCGACTGCAGTGTGTATCATTGCCTCTTCTGTGAAATCACACTCTACTGAGCTGCTTTGGCAAGTCATATGTTCTTTTGCAGGACTGACTTCTCTGCCACCATTACTCCCCACGGGCCAGACTTTGACACACGCAGAGACACTGAACCTTCTGCAAGTCTCGGTGGCCTGAAGGCTCAGTCACGGAAGGGTTGGGTTGGAGGCTCTCACCTTACAGTGGCCAGGCCCTGAGTTTTTACCTTTAAGGGTGCATTCAAGGAATTTGATAGCTTAAGCACCAACAGGAGCATTGCTTATGGGGAATTTTACTTCAGAGGAAGTCAATGATCAGGCTTCTTCTTCTCTTTTTTTTCTTGGGATATTAAAGATTCTCTCAGAGTAAACAACATATTTGATGAATTTTCACTGAGTGGTACTTAGCTCTGGGAAAGGACAGGCTCATTTTGCCAAAATTGCTTCTGGATTAGGATGTGCATACCCCATTGCTAGGGACATGGCCTACTGCAAAAAACATTAAAATTTAATTATAATGGTGGCTGCAATATTATTTGTGAAATAAAATTGCCTTATTAGGATATTTAGTCTTCTTGGATCTTTAGAGAATCATTAAACAAAGTAATTCCCTATTACCTCAGTGAAAAGGAATTAATGAAAAAGCAAAGTTATCAGAAAGGTCTAAAAGTAAATGATTATGAGTTAATAATGTTTCAGGAATTAAATTGTACAACCCTGCTAACAATCAGAAGAAGCAGCTATGCAAGATCAAACTATCATGCAGAGCCTCCCGCAATGATTTATTCATTAAAGATGAGGAAAATTATTTTCCATTACTCCAAAGACTAACCTCACAGTGAAAAATAAATTAGCGTTTATAGTGCTTCATCTCTAGCAATGAACAGGAAAGGTATCTGTGACTTGCAAACAAAAGATTTATTTTTATTAAAAATTTTAAAAAAAGAGTAGTTCAATTTACTTTCCTGAATGCCCTTTTCTAAAATTTTATTGCAATTATCCAGCTGTGTGATAGCAAAATGATAATCTAATCATTTAGGATCATCTAAAATACTCTAATGGAAAACTTTGTAATTATTTCAGTGTTTTGAATGGTCATTCTCAGCTGCATGCAAATTTTCCTTTCCTATTTGACTAAAAGGTCCTAGTAGAAAAGTTTGAGTTTAAACGTTCGTTCTTGGCAGCACCTGGTAGTCTCAGATAACTGATACAGATGAAGGGAAAGGTATGTCCATTTTTCCTCCAGAAGTTCTTGGGATTCTTGGAATAACCACTGCACAGTCTGATGTCTGTGTATGGGAAGCCTGTGAGGCTAATGCATGATGGAGCTGACAGGAATGGAATAATACAGAACTTCCTTCAACCAGTCCGATGAAAGATACCAAAAAAATCTCTCTAGATATCCTACATCACCTGATTTCAGCTGCCTATACTTAGACTCTTTGTGTTCATTGAGATATCCCTTATTATTCAGGCATCTATGAGAGACCAACTGCAACATCAGAATTAAAAGAACACCAGAACTCTTCTATGTTCTGTCTGGCTGGAAAGTAGGTATTGTGGAGCAATTAATTTTGGAAATTAAACCCCACCTCTAAATCTTTAAATGTGAGGTCGATGTCTAAGCTCCTGTTATAGATGGAGGACCTCTAACCAGAAAAATCCATGGAGCCCACAGAGCCATTTGGCTGACCTGATACTAGGTCTTTGTCTCCAGCTGCTACTTCTGAAGGACAAGGTTTTCTTATAGTTCCTGTATTGCACATGCCAACTCAATGTGAGCAAAATTCAGATGAGTTATCAAGGAATTTTTTTCACTAATCAGGACAGTCAACAGTGAAATGGGTTGTTGATAGGTGGTGGAGTTTTTCAAGACCTGATTGGATAAATATCCCTGAGCAGCCTGATCGGACGTCATGGATGACCCTATGACCTCATAGATCAACAGAAGGTTGGACTAGAGATCTCCTGAGTTCCCTTCACACCTGAATTATCCCATGATCTCATGATCCTTGGATACTGTAGAACACCTCAAACAACACTAGTGCTAAATGCTGACCTTCTGGCATCTATATTGAGATCTTGAACTCCTTTGTCTGTAGCTGGAACTTATACACCCAGATCACTTGTAGACATTTATATATTGACAGCTGAATTTGGGTCCTAATCAGATGATGAATCCTCATTCTCACTAACATCTAACTGTTCTGATGCATTACAGACATAACCTGACATGCTTTTAATAAAGGTATGAAAGACTGATTAATATTCCATTTATATTCAGCCACAGTTATGTATATGCAAAGAAAGGCAAGATTCATCAGATGATATGTATTTTTTCCACCTACTTCATAGTTTGTTTAAGCATATGTGAGTCTAAGAAGGAGTATGCAGAGATACTAGAAAATACTATGTCTGTTTTTCTCTGTCTTTTGAAAAAAATGTACTTTAATTGTCTTCCATGCAATATTTGAATCTCAGAGTAGATTAGAACATGGTAGTCATTGTTTTAATTAAAAATCAGAGAGTGAGTAAACTGCTTTGGTTAAAACAACATCAAGGGGTACTTTATAGTGAGTATTTAAGACTCTCAAGTTCTGAATCTCATTGAAGAAAAGATTTTAAAATTATGAATATTATTATTCCAATGTAATTTACTCTAATTATTAAGCGAAGGGGAAAAAATGTCTCCTTTTAAAAAGATTTCCTTCAGAAAAGCTGTGATTGTTCTTCATGTCAAGTTTTTAATTTGGAAAATCAGGAAGAGAGGTGATTTTAGAAGCTTTCATTCTGAATCAGTTCTCTAGTACATACAGAAAAAATATCAGAGTGCTTTTCAAGCAGTTTGTCTGACTCATAAACCCAAGAGCTCTGAATGACAGTGCTGATGTTGAACTCTCACTACTAGTGCCCTTCCAGAGCTCAAATGCAACTCAAGGTAAATTTGGAAATTACACGGTCTGTGAAGCCAAATCTTTCTTTTCCTTTGGTTGATCAACTCCGTGACTGGGTTACTGAGTTGAAACTAATAAATGGTAAGTGGGTAAAATTCTGCCAACTCTGAGGGTTAAAAAGGAAGCATGAGAAGAGAAATACACTTTAGAAGCTGTCTTCACAACACTCTTGTAAGGCAGCCAAGAATTTTCGCTGTTGTACAGATGAAAACCAAAGGTGAATAGGTTCTCTCTTCTATCAACACATGAGCTAGTCATCTAGGGTTTCACTCAGGTGCCTAAATGCAGGCATGTAGTTATCATTTGACATGCCCTCATGTATCCCTTTTGTTTCTAGCTGCCAGTCCAGTCCCATAGTTTCTGTGTCATACGTCAGTCTACTCAGATGTCTTGCATCCTCTGGTGTACCTATCATGTCACTAGACACACCTGTGTAGGCAACCAAATAACTGAATATTTAATCTCCTCTTAGAGTCAAAATAAAGTAGTAAATAACTCAAGGGTGCAGCTCATGACTTTGTGCGGACATCTAAACTGTTCTGATGCATTACAGATGCAACTTGACATGTCTTTAATAAAGCTATGAAAGACTGATTAATATTCCATTTTTATTCAGCTACAGTTATTTTATATTTATATTAGATCAGATACCGAATTTTAAGCCAGGACAACATAAGTGTG
>JANZLQ010000005.1:8662739-8683983 GCA_026212715.1 Elanus axillaris
TTATATTTTCTTCCCCCTGTCCAACTGAGGAGGGGGAGTGATAGAGTGGCTTTGGTGGGCACCTGGCGTCCAGCCAGAGTCAACCCATCACACCTCATCAAAATAAGAAGTGGACTTGAAAGGGTTTGAAAGCAAACCTAAACCTCACAAGATATGTCAATGATTGGTGACATTTTGTTGGTCAGTTGTTACTTTTATGAATAGATAGCACATGGTATTTTAGGGGAAAAAAAAGGAAGAATCTTTAAAAATGCATAGGAGTAGTTGAAATAGGAGTATTCAAGCATTGCAGGGTCATACATGGTAAAAGAGATGGCATAAACAGATCATATTTTGTCAGTAAACAGAATGTCAAGACTATTACTAGTAGGAAGGGTCCAGTGTAATTCTGTCTTCAAAGACTGTATGGGCTGGCTCAGGTAGAAGAATCCCAGGATGACTTCTGTGAGACTGGGCTACAATTTAAAATACTTTTTTTGAATAAAAACTTTTTCAAAACTTTTGGAGAAGTTTTAATACTTCTCTAAGCTGGTGTTTTGTCTCACCACCAGCACCTGATCATACTCAGCAGCTTTGTGTTCCCATGGCAAAGCTGTAGGGCTGTAGTACTTGCGTTACAGGAACGATCCCTTAACAAGTGGGTGACCACACTTATGTTGTCCTGGCTTAAAATTCGGTATCTGATCTAATATAAATATAAAATAACTGTAGCTGAATAAAAATTGAATATTAATCAATCTTTCACAGCTTTATTAAAGACATATCAGGTTGTCTTATGTTCTTTGGAAAAATTTTGAAGCCATTTGAAAGAAATAAAAATATAATTCCTTTCCTTCTCCTGTTGCGTAGTTGTCCAGTTATGCAGACTGGACCTTTTACCATTCAAGCATGAGATCTGGATAGACTAGAGAGCTGGGCAATCACCAAACATGATATTTAACAAGAGCAAGTGTTGGATTCTCCACCTGCGGGACAAGAACCTGGAGAGCAGCCCCATGGAAAGAGAACTGGGGGTTTGGGTGGATGGAAAGTTGAATATGAGTCAACAGTTTGCCCTGGCAGCCAAAAGGGCCAAACCTGTCCTGCGGTGCATCGAGCACAGCATCGCTAGCCAGTCAAGGGAGGTGACTATCCCACTCTACACTGCACTGATGTGGCCCCATCTCAAAGACTGTGTGCAGTTTTGGGTGCTTTAACGGAAGGACATCAAACTATTAGAATGCGTCCACAGGAGGGTGACCAAGATGGTGAAAGTTCCTGAGGGCAAGACTTACGAGGCCAGCCTAAAGTCACTTGGCTTGTTCAGCTTGGAGAAGAGAAGGATGACCTGCGGCCTCATGGCATTCTACACCCTCCTCAAGGGGAGCAGCAGAGGGGAAAGTGCTGATCTCCTCTCTCTGCTGATCAGCGACAGGACACAAAGAAATGGAATGAAGCTGCATCAGGGGAAGCTCAGAAGAGACATTAGGAAAAGGTTCTTCACTGAGAGGGTGGTTGGTCCCTGGAACAGGCTCCCCAGGGAAGTGGTCATGGCACCAAGCCTGTCAGAGTTCAAGGAGCATCAGGACGACGCTCTCAGTCATATAGTTTAGGTTTAAGTAGTCCTGCAAGGAGCAGGGAGTTGGACTCGATGATCCTTATGCATCCCTTCCAGCTTGAGATATTCCATGATTCTATGATTCTAAATCAGATGCTGCAATCGCTGTGTTCTTGTCAGGGGGTTTCACTACTACTCTGCTGAGGTTTGTTCTTGCTTATGCACCCAGCGTGGTTGTGTTCAGCACCTGCTGGGGAGGAAGGAGAAGTTTCTTTCAGCTTCAGCGATAAAAGGCCTTTGGGGCACTGAGGCAGATTCAGCTTCAGAACTGATTGGGCTCTTTCAATACTTGGCTCCCTAAATATTTACAAGATAAATGCATGCATGCATGCTAAGTTCCCCATAGAACATGATCTTGGTCTCAGAGATCATGTTTCACATTTTCTTCCTTACTATTTATGTTCTGCTCTGAAAGTAAATGAATACTAAATTGAATCAGCAATTCAGGCTTGCTACATTTCATTGATCTATGACAGATCAGAGCTTGATGCTGAGCTAATGTGGCCCCAGGCATCAACCTTTACCACTAATATGGTTTTAAAATTCTCTACTCAAGTCTATTTATTATGAATGTAATCTGTTTTAGGAAGGCACCTAAATCTCTGCTAATGATTCATTCAGATGCATGCAGTGTCCTCATTTAAAATGTCCAGGTCAATCCAGCTTTCTCTGATTATTTTAATAGTGCACATTGTTCTATCTTAACTGGTTTACTTCCAGTCTCACTTTGTTTCAGATATTTTTTGCCTGACTCCCACTGATGATAGACTGGGCTAATTTATTTCCTTATGCAACACTCTTTGTATTCTACAGTTATTTTTTGCCATAGAAACATTTTATTATCTTCCTCTCCCAGTAACCCACTCTTTCAAGCACAAGTAAAAATTAGGGAAGTTTTCTGAAACTTCTTATTATCTGGCCAGTCAAAATCTTACCTGAAATTCTAGATCTCAGATGACATCCCTTTCTTGACTAAAAAAGAAATAATTCTGGTCCTTGGTGCTCCTCCAATGATTGTCATCCATCAATCCTAATAGGGAAGAGAGTGGATTCAGCCTCCTGATGTCAGCAGATAGAGATCAGAAACATTTACGTTCATCATCTGGCTTGTCCCTTTTGATAAGTCCCTTTCAACACTCCCTCTACTTTGCCTATTTGATCTGCTGCATGTCTCAATTTCTCCTTACCTTTCTTGCATGTGTTTATTCCTCCCAGGCACAAAGCAGGATAACAGGTGTTTCTGACTATTTATTAAACTGAAAAATAAAACCCTGCGTTCATCTGGAATGATATCATTTTGGTTCTTAATTTTAAAGGGCTAACACAAAAATAAAACCCAATTCCTAAGATAGTTTTGGTGTTAACACTACTTGTCAATCAATTGCACATGATAGCTCTTGACTTGGGTTATTTTTATTTTTTTTTAAATTGATTTTTCCCTGAAAAGTAGGTAATTTTTTCAAATCAAACCCCAGAACTTTGGAACCTAAAAGAACAGTTCCTTTTAAAATTACTGTATAATATATTTCAATATTTTGTAAGGGAACTCTTTGTTTAATTATATTGGCCATACTTGGGCTGAAACTGCTTCTCAGTATAACTTGAATTCATGAAACTGTGAATTTTTCAGTGAATTTACTGTCCATAAAAAAATTGTGGTCAACTCTACATAGAAACAATAAGCAACTATATACTGTTACTCCTATTATTGTTGTATGCTTTGGTTTAGATTTCATACTTTCTTATTAAAATAATTTCAGAATATGTTCTGATTTCTGAAAATGCTCATAGTGATTCTGATGAACAGTACATTTTATGCAATTAACTTTGAAATTTGAGGGCTTGGGGTTTAATAGGGACATCCAAATTATTTTCATGTTAGTTTTATCTATCTATCTCATGGAACTATCTTCAATCTCTTGAAATTTCTCATCTAAATGTTATAAAATAAAATAGATATTTTTGAAAACTTTCTGCTGTCTTGAACAGTAGAAATTCTTCCAGCCTGCTCGCCCTATTGAGGGTTTGCATCATGACAGATTTCAGGCTCAGCTCAAATTTGTCCTTGAACATATATAAATTCTATTCACCATTCAGATGTACACCTAGGCTTTATTTATTTGAGATACGGTTCTGGTAGGGCAGTTCATTGTTTCAGAGGTGTTAAAAAACGACCTGAAAAGTCATGTGCATCGCAGCTGTGCATTTCTCCTGGTTGTCAAGGAAACCACCCTAGGATTCCTGGCAACAGATTTCATCCCAATTGGTAATGGAAACACCACAGGTATTAGCCAGTCAGTCACCTCCCACTGGGTGCTATTTTCAGAACAAGTCAATAGATCAGATTCTCCTCTTCTGCAGCTCTGAAGCTATGTGAAAGTTTGTCGTACGCATTGGTCTCCATGGGGCTCGGCTTTCCGGGCTGCACACATGGGCAGTTTCTCCAGGCAGTGTGCCATATTATAGGTGAGGCTGGTAGGAGTGCTTGCTGTTAAAGACTGCTGTTGAGGTAAAGAAAAGCTTTCAAAGCACTATATTAAACCTGTCTCTCAATTTCCTAAAATCTGGAGTGAGGACTAATAATCAGGGGGAAGAGGGTAGCCTTTGTTTCAGATAGATGTTGTTTCTCTTTACATTTACAGCCTTAAAGAAAATAATCATGATTTGCATATTGGTAGTGCGTACCTATATTTAGTCATTAAATGTCCTGAAGATGTTCTCCAGTCCTGAGAAGGGGAGAACACTACGGCTGCAGTTCTGGGCCCTTCTGCGAGTGCTATGTGCAGGCACCCAAGCTGAGAGCTAGGGAGTGTCCCTCTGACCAGGCTGTTTCCAAACTGAGTTGGTCCAGGGAGCATCCAGAAGAGTAAAGTGCTTTATTTTTATGAATAAGAAAGTAAAGCTATATATGCGATTGGGGATGTTCATAGGAAATGACGGAGCAAGCTGGAAGAAGGTTATGTGAATGCTAAGGGCAGAAAATAGGACAAGATGATGGGAAAGACAGATGGGAGGAGGAGAGGGAAAACTGTGGTGTGTGGCTGAAATGGGTGTTGAAAATGGTTTGGAAACCATGATGAAAGAAAGATAAGAAATGTAACACTGGGGAGAAATGGTTGTGAAAGAATGAAAAACCAAGAACAGAGAATTTATGGTGAAGAATGGATGGACCAGGACTGAAGGGAGTCGAGGGAGAGGGAATTGGAATAAAAAGAGAAAGGGAAACGTGTCTGGGATGGGAGCATTAGAGTTGAGAGTCCAGTGGTGTGATATTAGGACTAGCTGGACAAAAAGTTTCCAAATGGAATGAAAAAATCTGATCCACAAAAAGAAATGTTTCAAATAATGATCCAAATAACAGTGTGGAGATTGAGAGTGGATCCTTTGGGAGGAAAACCGGGACTTCATGTGAGGAAGAAAGAGACAGAAGGAAGGTGAGCTCATCAGAGAAAATTCAGATAAGGTGTGAGAATTGAGGCATAATAAGATTGAAGGATGATTGGATAAGAAGACTAGAGAAAATGAATAGAAATACCCAAGCCATCTGAATAACTGATAGAAATGGGTATGAAATGAATGTTTTACCGGCTAACTTTAACATGTAGGTGTCTATATCTGAACTAGTTGCTTAGTCTCTGCTTATAACAATGGAGAGATAGTCAGTACAGTCATTGACTTTACGAGCCCCAGGTAGCCATCTTAGGGTGAGATTATTGAACTCTTAACTGCAGTGACTGTGCCAATTACCAGTAACATGGTAAAAGCAGGTTAGCAACTAGGAAATTAGAAATAACTACAATATTGGTATTGTGAACTTTTTCCCGTGGGATGAAAGGTTGAAAATGCACTACTGCAGTATCAATTTGCAGTTGAAAATACTCACGTGTTAGACGAGGAAGGCCCTATCTATATGTTAGTTCACTTGAACATCTTAGTTGTCTAATTCACTCCCTAAAACCTTTCTCCAGGGAGAAGGAGTTCAAACAAAGGTCTGCTTAGGCTGTAGCGCTGATCATCTTTCCTCCTCCCTGGGGACTATGCTAGAGAGGAGGAACCCAGTCTGAGAGTTGGGAGAATCATCTCAGCTTCTTCCAATGCTGTCCTCCTGGGAAAGCTTGAACAGGAGCCAAATGCTCCCAAGCCTGGGTACCTGGAAGATCTCAGGGAGGCTACTGCAAGTGCCCAGGTTTCTTTGTGGCTCCAAAGGAAACCGTCTGCAAACAAACCCTCTTCCCTCCCCCAGTAGCCTAAGAAAAACTCTCTGTAGACATATCCAGTGTAGCATCCAGTGATACTCACATCATATGTTCTTTGGTCCTCCTGCTGTACATTTTGCTCTGCATGTTGGAAAAGTGGAAAAGTATGGGAGTGGTGAGGTACTTAGATCAAAGGTGATTATAGAAGGAAACAGAGTTAATGAGGGAACTGTGATTAATCATGGCACTACTTGCAAATTGCTGCAAGAAGATCCACAACGTGGTCAGTTGAATGTTTGGAGGAAATCTGATCCTGGAAGGGTGAGACAAATAATCACATTCACCTGAATGACAGTAATCAAAAGATTAACAACCATGAACTGAATAAGTATAAATAATACCAAATCAAACATGATTTCCTTCATTACAGAGTAAGAGCACATGTGGAAAATGTCCTACCTCCCATACCTCAAATTCAAGAGTAAGCACCTTGATAGTCTTCCACAGGAATTCATAAAAATAGAGGAAGAAGAAAATGGGAGAGCAATTTAGTCCACAGTAGATGGAAACCTGTTTGGAAAATTATATGTTTTAATGGTTCAATGTTGAAACTGAAGGATTAATTTAATGGTGTTCGTGAAGGACCTGTATTGAGTCTGTTGCTTTTCAGTATTGTCATTAATGAGCCATTAGGAGCTTGATAATTTTTTAGGTGTCATTGAGTGGAGAGGGCCTGAAGAACTGGAGGACAGGAATCCAAATGATCCTGTGAAACTGGGAGTGAGAATTTAAAAAAAATTTAAATTCTACATGACTGAGATACAGATACTGTTCTCAGGCAAAAACGGTCAGCTGTCCTAATATAGGATAGTGAAGAAATGGTTGGGTTGCAGGTCTATAGAAAAAGACTAAGAAGTTTTTGTTGCTCATAGGTGACCATGAAACACAATGACAGGTTATGAATTGTGCAAAAAGCAATGTGGCATGTGGCAGAAGAACTGGAAACTCTTACTGTTGAAATTTGATAGGATAGTCATACAAAAACCCACTGGGCCTTTCTGATTGAAAAGTGAAAATTAGGTGGGAGTTTCTATTTAAGAAGGATAGAATTGTCATCAGAAGAGAGAAAGATGCTTCTTTCTATTAAAACCAGTATTCCTAATTTTGGATTTCTTAGAAATTTAATACTACAGGATCCTGAATGCTGGTAGATCTGTTTTCTAACAAAACCCAGCAGGGGACATGTTTCAAAGACACTAAGCCAAATTCATCTGCAAGAAAGTGACTAACTGCAGGAAACTTCAGTTTGGGAGACACACAGAGGATCTTTCATATATACCTCTGAAGAAAAATGAAATGGAAACCTTTTAATTTTCTATCACAAAACAGGTGGTACTCACACAGAGCAAAATTCGATTCTATTGAATATGGATGAATTGGCTCGCTTATTGGCACTTGGTAGGTACACATAAAGCAGTGAGCATGACATTGTTGTATATGTTATGCCAACTTTAATGTTTAACCCTGCTGTTTCAAAAGGCTAGTTAAAAAAAACCATTGAAAACACTGAGTGAAGTAATAATTGACAGTGACAAGAAGGAAAAAAATACAGTTAATATAGTGAAAGAAAACAAGAGAAGTTTAGAAAGCTTAGTAAAAGGTTTAAAGCAATTTTCTATATTCAAGTAAGAGTCCCTTCTGGTCAAAAAAGGAAGAGAAGAACAATTTAGCAATTATTAATGGCATTAGGGGAAAGCACTAGAAAATTACAAATACAGAAACCAGTTCGGCATTAATGCAACTGAAGACAAATTTTCCTGTAAATCACTGTCCATTCACCTGTAATTTTGTGAATTTCATATGCATAGTCTTTTTTTATAAACCAAAGAGATGAATTTATGCGCTTTTTTATTTACCCCTCCATCAGCTGGTTATTGACATTTGAAAACTTGAATAACCTCACAGTTTGCTTTTTTTCCCTGCAGATCTGTGTGTTCAGACCCTCCTTTCATAGCCCCCTCATTATTGTTCCCTCCATCCATAACTTCCTACATGTCTCTCTTGAGAAGAGAAAGTTATGGAAATTTTCCCAAACAGTGGGTTTCACACTAAGAGATGGAGATTTGTTCTTTTAAAAGCTAAACAGAATTTCACGGTTATTAATATGCTGTTTTTCTCAATGCAACTTCCCTATGTACTTATCTGAGGCAGGGCTGCAGGCATCAGCTTTTATTAAGCTTATTCAAAACTTTCCATTGTAGGACTAGTTTGTTTATAGATTTGCGAAAGCTTTGATTATTTCAACCCAAATTTGTCATGGGCAGTTTGAAGCTGTGATTTTATTTTTTTAGACTTGAAACACTGTGTCAAATATTACAGAGACATAAGAAGAAATATGGGCAAAAGAATAGTAGAGAGAGAAAAGAGTTTTATGCATATGACCTTCAGCTGTGTGGGCCAAGAGGGAAAAAAACTTAGTTTGAACTTTTTGTAGAGTAAAGAGATCTTTTTTAATCACTTAAAAGAACAGGAAAATTATCTGCAACTCTCATTCAAGGCAGGGAGGAATGGCACAGAGTGTCCTAAGTGTTTTGAGACTTGGTGTCCTTTCAGAAGCTGGAGGAGAGCAGTCTTGGGTTCCTCTCACTCAGGGGATGTTAGGGTTCCTGAGACACCTCCAGGAGTCCCTCTCAGCTATACCACTGGAGACATTTGATAGGCTCTGAAGAGTAACTTCGGATGCGTTTCTCTGACATAGAGCTTCAAGACACCATGCAAAGCATTTAAACTGAATTTTCCATAATTCACTAATAAGAGAATTGAGAGAAAGAAAGATCAGAGAACAAAAAAGATAAAGAGCAGGAAGAGGACATAGGTTGTATGTCGTATGTTGTAAATCCTAATATAATGTTGTTCATAAGTTGTGTCTTTAGCTACATCAGAACACTTATTCATAGAAAAGCTGAAGACTCTTTAAATTCTTGGCAATTTAAAACTAACTAGCTGAAAAAGAAGAACAGGCTAGATGCAGTCAAAATGATCACAAGGATTAAACAGAGCACAGCAGGAGTATATTCACTCAGGTTAATGTAAATTAACTGCTGCAGTAATGCCAGCTGAGCCTGATGGCATAAAGGCATGTAGGAACTTCCATATTAAGTTAGAAAAATCTCAACTAATCTGATATGCCCAGCATGGACAGCATCATTGATATGAGGATTTTCATATTTTATACAATCTCTCTGATCAAAAGATGAAGTTTTTAATATTCACAGAAATACCTGATCTTTTAAAAATTCTTCAGTAAGACTTAGCTCCATTATACCTGTGACAATGACTTGCACAGATTAATTACTTGACTAATAAACCACTTTCTTCTTCTCACTGTAAAACTTGCCTTAAAACTGGATGACGCATTCCCACATTCCCTTCTTCACTATCCGTCATGATATCTTTTATTTGCCTTCTATTGAAATGTGAATAGCCATAAATTACACTGCTTTGTTCAGAACATTTTTCCATAACTCTAATAAACATAACTACCATTTTCTTCTTTCTTTTTTTTTTTGTTTGTTTTATTCTTCTATTTCTGCCATATTGTAGGGGCACTTGTGTTTACTTTTATAGAAGTGTAAAAATGGAAACAAACAAGATCCTTAAAAACTCCAGTGAAACTTAGTAAATCTAGAAGGGTCTTCTTCAAACCATGGTCAGTCATTTCTACAGATTGCATAGTTTGAGCAGCTAAAATGATGCCTATAGTTTTATTTTTTGTCTCTCCTGAGCACTTAAAGTTGACTTGCCTTTGCTTGCAGTTTGCACACCAATGTAACAGTAGCTTTATTTTCAGCCTTGACTTTTTAAAGTTTTTGGTGAAGATATTACTTTTTTATCTCTTCCTCTTCCAAAAGGCTGAATAATTAAGACCTGTGTCACACCTCAACAAGAACAGTCGAATTTCATGGCCAAACTCAGTTCTCAATTCTTTAAATAACTGACAGAGTAATGGACATTTGTGTTTAACAGAAAAGTAATGATCAAAAATCTGCCCTCCCAGTAAAGGCTATAACACCATCAGCTGGTATATAACTGGTTTACAGCTTGTGAGTCCCAGTGCCAGCTGGATAGACTGTATAGTAAATAAGGGCGTCAGAGAAATTACCTTACATTTTCCCTAGAGAGAAATAAGGGAGCAAGAGCAGAAACCTCCATTAATAATTAAAACCTGGTTCTATGTCCAACACTCCAGTCTTGCTTTTCATGTATCACAGGCCAAAACATCTTGTCCAGTAATTTGGTAGGATACAGTAGATCATTCAGACTTATTTGAATAAACTGTCTCTATATTTTAACCCCAGCAATGGTATTATATATGGCCAGACCAACATCAACAAAGTTTTTTAGTCTCTGTTCTCATCTGATCAAGGAAATAAAGTGCTGAGTAGTAGGAAGAATTTCCTTGAAGCTCTGATAGAAAAAATACAAAGATTTCTAATATATTAAAAAAATCTCTTCTAAATCCAGAGTATTAGGCAACACCACTCAGAACTTTATTAGATATTAAGGCTAAAAAAGTAAGAAACTTTGCTGAACAAAGCAATACCCCTGAAGTTTTCTAATTCTCCTTCATAGTTTACCGACATGAAGATAAAGTCATTATTGTAATACCTCCTTTTCCAATTAGCCTTATTGTCCATGAAAAGTCTCATAAAGACAGAGCACTTCATTAGTTTCCAGATGCATTGCTACACAGAGTATAAGAGGATGAGACCTGCCTCAAACTATTATGGTCTCCACATGAGTGACATAGTCCTACAATTTCATTATGTTGTATATTAGTGCCTTAACTAGTGAACTGGTTAAACATGCATCCTCTTTCTAACCTTCAATGTTTTCTGGATTAATAAATTCATTAGTGTCACCCACTTTCCTTGCTATCTCCTCAGTGATTAATTGATATTGAACAAAATTTTTGAGTGCTTTTCCCCTTCAATGCCAGTGGAAGACACCACATGACCGACACAAACTCTCAAGTACTGTCTGCATTAGGTAAGTTCAGTCAGGAATGGGAGCAGTGCACCACAGTAAGGCTAGGTAGTAAGTCAGATGTATAGTAGCAGGGCACAACTTTATCCTTGTTTCTGAAATGCTGTATGAATGAGCAACAGTAGCTGCATTTTACAGATGAAATAAGAGGACCCAAACCAGAAAGTGGGATTTAGCTCACTTAACGTTTGGTATTAAAGAGCTAAATACCTAATTATGAGTGAGTTATGCTTTAGAGTCAGTGGCAAGTAGTAGGTAGTTTGGATGAGCAACTAACCTGAATCATCTTAGATGCTTATTTTTAAGCAATAAGAATTGCATAGGGTGCCTCGGTCATCAAGAGTGTAGGTAAGTTGATTAAATGTATGCACCCAATGGCAGCCGCACCAATGTATTGGAAACATGCAAAGAGCTGGCAGATACAGCAGAGGAGCTGTGGTAGGTATGTCTGTATAGTAGACACCTGAATTTGGGCATTTTCATCTATGAGCTGAACCTCACCCTTAAGTTAGAAGAAGCACTCCTAAAGTCACAGTCTAATGTCACTTTGTAGCACAGTTCTGTTTTACCTAATACCTACCTGAAAGTTAGATATCTAGTCCAAAGTCAGAAGAAGAGGGTACCACAGAAAGAGGTTTATTTCCTTTCAGAAAATAGGTAACCAGGGCAGGTGAGATGACCCATAGCAGAGTGGGTGATTCTCTCTCTCTATTGCTTATAGCTGGAACTCGAGCCATGCAGTGTTTGCAAAGTACTTAACTGCAAAAAAATAAATGAGAGGAATCTGGGCTGAGACTGAAACAGCAGGACCCTGGTAGAAGATGCACAAGCCATACCAACCCCACCTAACCCTCACTCACAACAGCCTTTGCATAAAACTGCCTCTGCTTACCAGGAGCAGACTACCAACTAATATAGTCCCTCAAGTTTGTTATAACACTGCCTAGTTTTCTAACTGCAAACCCATGTTGTCTTAGCTGCTCTGTACTCTAGAAAGGGATCTGAGTTTTGCAGACTATGAATACAGCAAGTTTTACTGAACATCAAAATCAGTCAAACTGTAATAGCATCAGTAAAGCCTGTCAAATGATGGACAATCAATGTTCAAAAGTCATGTGTCCTGGTTTCAGCTAGGATAGAGTAAATTTTCTTTCCAGTAGCTGGTATAGTGTCACGTTTTGGGTTCAGGATGAGAAGAATGTTGATAACACACTGGTGTTTTTCTAAGTAGTGTTTATACTTAAGTCAAGGACATTTCAGCTTCTGATGCCCAGCCAGCGAGAAGGCTGGAGGGGCACAAGAAGTTGGGAGGGAACACAGCCAGGGCAGCTGACCCCAACTGGCCAACGGGGTATTCCAGACCATGGAACGTCAAGCCCAGTATGTAAACTGGGGGGAGTTGGCTGGGGGCATGGATTGCTGCTTGGGAACTAACTGGGCATTGGTCGATGAATGGTGAGCAATTGCACTGTGCATAATTTGTTCTGTGTATTCCAATTCTTTTATTATTATTATTATTGTCATTTTGTTATTGTCATTTTGTTGTTGTTGTTGTTGTTGTTATTTTCATTCTTTCTGTTCTATTAAACTCTTCTTGTTGGGAGTGTATTTCAGATGGACGGCATGAAAGAATTACTAATGCCCTTGAAGGACCTTGAATGCTGAAACAAGCTTCACAGAAGAGATAAGAACTGCTTGAAACCAGATGTTTGTTGGCAGGAGAAGTGGAGTACATGGCAAGAGGATGATCTAAGAACCTGTGATAGGGAGCCTGGACAGGAGCTAGTAGCCAACTGTATAGTTAGCTTGTGCGCCTGAACATGTTATGAAAACCAATCATAGTAAAGCTAGAAGTGTGTGTATAACCATTAAGACTATATAAGAAAGCTTGTAAGCAGAATAAAGCGGCTCAACTAGGATCCTATTGATATGTCGTTGGGTCCATTATTTCATTCCCGCATGTTCTTATCTCAACCCACAAGTTTTACCTTTTTTTCCCCAATTCTCTCCCCCATCCCACTGGGTGGGGAGGAGTGAGTGAGCGGCTGTGTGGTGTTTAGTTACCAGCTGGGGTTAAACTATGATGTCATGTAAATGTAAATGATCGGACATGATATTTTTCCCGTTTAGCTTAATAGCTAATGAGGCACTTTCATTAGAAACCTACACAAGGTAGGATAATTCCAGCCTTAGTTGGGGTTTCTTAAGCTCTTGAAGAGGCTGAATTACTCTGTAGAGGTGCTTAGCTTTTCACACAGATTACCACACAGAGGATCTAAGGTAAGTAGGGTCCTAATTTAAATGCCTTAAATTAGGTGCAGTGAATCTGGGAGTGTTTGTTAGGATACTCTATGATGGTTTAGTATGAAAATCAAGGAAAGCACAGCTATCTCAAATAGAGGCAGCACTAGCAAATTTCTCCTATTTACTAGGAAGAGTGTATGGCATTTCACTGACACATTGCAGGTACTTCTCTGGGTTAATTCAAGAGAAAAAAATTAACTGTTCCAGCCACCAGCTACGGAAGCTTGGCTCTTTATCTTAAGCTATAGCATTTTGCATTTTCTATTTAGTACAGACAGCCATAAACTTAACTTTATTAAGATTTCTTCACAAGGTGAAGAAGAAAGTAGAGCTCACTACAGTGTCCCCTGTTTCTTTAATTTCACAGCTGAATTACCAGAGACTTACTTAAAGATGGAAGGCTACAAGAAAATTCAGAGCTACTGGAAACATGTATATGTACATATAAATATGTTCAACCCTTTGGGTGTTATTAGAGTGGAAGTAACATCTAGTGTATGCTAAAGCTGTGTGTAATGAAGAAAGGGGGTCATGCATTTTTTAATAGGAAATGACAGAGGGTATTTCATCACTGCAGAACCATGTAGTTTTACCTAAGCTAGCTTTAAAATAGCTGGTAGTGTAGAGCACAGAACATGCTGAGAAAACTGTGAGCATTTACCTTTTTTCTTAAAGTGCAGTGGGAGGTGTTGCAGCCCACATTGAACTCCCCGTGACTGACATCTGAGCCAGCTGAAGCTGCTAGATCTATTTATGACAGAAAAGACAATGCAGACATATTGAGAATTTGCAGGCCAAGCAAAACTTAGATGCTTGAAGGCTTAAAACATTTGATCCTTTGACCACTAGTCTGAAGCAGTGATTACTTGCAATTTTTTGACAGACAGTGTCTTATCAGGTGGGACTGGAAATGTTAAGTATGTGAAAGCAAGTAGTGGACAATGTTTGGGTGCCAGACAGCTCATCCAATACATTTGAAGACACAGTAATGTTAAAGACAGCATTTAGCTTGTTGAAAGTTATGGAAACCATACACAGGATTGATTGTAATGAAAGAAATTTGCTTAAAACGTTAAAGAATAGTTTGATTCCTATCTGTGCTGTTTTCATATTCACGACTAATCTGAGATGATTGTCTTCTACCAGCTTCAAAGGATATATTTGCCATGGTTCCCTGGGATGAGGATTTTTTTGAGATAATTTGTCCATAATTGTGGTGCAGGCTGGTGATAAGAATCACCATTCAATTAGCACACATAGGGGCTATAGCAGGAAGGATAACATCCATACCTATAACATGGTGACAAGACAGGTGACAGGGCATCTGTCAAGGACATAACACTGGTTATGGCAGCTAAGGAATGTGCAGGGCCCTAACAACCTCTCAGAGACACTTGCCAGGGTCTCCTTGTAGGTTCCTCATTCCTGGGTTGTGGCGGGGTGGTTTTTTTGGCAAGCATATCAGGTATTGTAATCATAGAGCTATGGTAGTGTGAGAGGTTATACTAGGGAAAAAGCAGTAATTGCCTCTCAAGGTTGATTTCTAGCATGCTGTATACCTCACTACAACATTTGTGGTTGCACTGCAATGAGTTGTGATCCGAGAGTCTACTAGCGAGGGCCAGACTCCACCATGGTTCCTGGAGAAGAAGAAAAGGGTATGTCTCCATGAGAGAGTTTTTTCAGGTTCTGAATCACTCATTTGATGCTCCTGAGCTGGCAAACACAGTCCAAAAGTTGCCTGACATCATCTCTGTGGCTCTGAGCCCAAGCCAGGGCATCAGGCTTGCTTTTGGTGCTCACTGCACCTATAGGGCTTCTGTTGGTCTGGCCACACTGCTCTTCTGTCTGCCTGTGATAATACTGTGTGACTTATACTTCTTTTCCTGTTTAATGTGTTTGTATCTGATTAGGTCCTGGTTCTCCCGCTCCTGCTTGCTCTTCAACTATCATTAGTCCTTAATGAAATCTAGACGACTAGAGTTAAAGAGTCTCATCTGACCAATAATTATTTTATTTCACTCATGGAGTAGCTTTCTATCTGTATCTGGGTCAGTATTAAGCTTAGCTTCCAGTGTTAATTTTCATGCTAAACATTCTTAATTTGTTCCTCCTTTATAAGCAGCTCCTTGATCCAGTAAATCTTCTTGTCCCTCCTACAGTGTCTCCAGTACTGAATTGTCATGATTCAGTGAATCTCCAGAGAAACTATTTTAATTATCTTCCCTTTCTTTCTTTCTGTCTTTTGCTAGGATGTCCAAGCCTCCCACAGAGGGAACATTCCTATCCTCCTTCAGCTCCCCTCAGGCAATCAGAAATTTTTCATGTCAAGTTATCTTTTTGTGTCCCAAATCACACTGGATCAGCACTTCTCAGTGCTGCAAGGTTGATTTCTGTGGGGAGACTCCAGCTGCAGGGGAAGGAAGGCAGGCACAAGCTCGGGGGAGATTGCCAGAGAAAAAGGATATGTAGCCTCATTTATGTAAGACTTGGCAAAGCCAGAGAGAGGCCTGATCTGCTGCATTGTTGTCTGGACTTCAAGTGTCACAGATTTTAGCTTGATTCAGTGCAAGGAGAAAAATTATATTTGCAAAATTTGTAGCTAGTAGCTGTTTTTTGTGATTCTGAATACCACCATGCTTTTGGGGTGAGTGGTGGGCATAAGGAGGGGGACGTAGAATCTCCAGATCCCAGACATATCGAGTCCAGCCCAAAAAGCACAATAGTCCTGAAAACAGGTTTCTGGGCACCTCGAGACCTGGGAAGAAAACATCACAAACTTTGCAAACAATTAGGACTTTGCTTCATGCTCTTACTAACAAGGCAATTGCTTAGACGGCAGCTTGAGTATTAGTGCAGTTAGTTGAAAAAAATGACAAAAGCTTGGATAAAGTGCTTCCCTCTCAGGCTCAGCACTGTCAGTCATCCATTCAGGCTTCAGAAGTTCCCCAGTGCTCTTTGTTCAGCAAGAGGCTTACTGGAACCACCACATACTGTGTCAAACTACCAGGAAATCCTGTATCAGTACATCCTTTTGAAACTGTCATTGAACTGTATGGACCTAAAGAGTGATAAGCATTAATAATACCATGTTCTTTTTATCCATGTGTCTCTCAGTTTAGTCTCAGTTGGCTTTATCTTGAACTCAGGATTTTCAGTTTAAGCTAGTCTGCTGCAATTCCCCCTCCCCCCTTGCCCTTTAAAAAGTGGTGCTTAACCTATCATATATGGATACATATGGCAGCAAAATATTAAACCAGTTCTTATAAAAGTCAGAGGCCTATACTTTTTGTTCATAACTTGGACTTCTTTTGGCAAGTACATGAGGAGGCTTTATACGATGGTCCACTTGCACAAGCCCCACAAGCAGCATAGCTAGTCAGATTGCTCAGTTTTCTGTTTTGGTGTTGGTGTTGGGTTTTTTTTGTTTGTTTTTGTTTGGGTTTTTGTGTGTGTGTGTGTGTGTGTGTGTGTGTCTGTGTGTTTTAGCTATAAATTCATAAAACAGAAGTAGGAAGCAAGGATATGATCTGTTTCTATATCCATGGGCAATTCTGATTTTAACGTCAACCCGCCCTTAAGAACATGCATACAGCCACACTCAACCATCCAAACAGAAAAGGATCCAGAAGGATAAACTGAACATCTGGGTACGAAACCCACTGCTCACTGTCCAGCAGTTTCGCTTCCCAGTGGGTTTATCTTCTCTTTTTGCAGGAAGCCCAAGGAATTGAACCAGAATCCAAATAAGCGCATGTGGAAACCATCTTGTAAAGAGAATTGAATCTGCAGACCAAAGGCTTATCCTTCCATGGTGCAAAGAAGTTGGGTGTGTTTCAGCTATACCTTCCCTGCCATCCATTGGGGATGACTTTGGGGCAGCTGCCGAATGATGACACTGAAAGGGATATGTAGCTCCTGGTCCTGGAACTAATAAAAGATGATGTATGGGCTAATGTGAAATATGACTTAGCCAGAATACACTACTCAAGTGAAATCACTCTGCCAAAGATTTTACAATTTTCAGCAAGCTATCTTGGTTAAATCAGGAAAAGAACACAAAGGTGTACATGCAAAATTAAGCAACTAAAACCCAAATCTTCAGAACTTCTTGTCTGTCTTCTATATACAGAAACAAGTGAAATCTATAGAGCCTAACAGTGCCCTGAAATTCTGTGGATACCTTGACAGTCTGGAGCAGCTAACCACCCAGTTCACAAGAAATCCTGCCAGGTGTTGCACTACCTTTAACTGTCCTTCCATTTACCTTACTACAGGGGCTGCAAAAAAAGCAGAGTAATTCTGCTGACACGACCATGACTTTTTAGAATAGAATAGAATAGAATAGAATAGAATAGAATAGAATAGAATAGACTATTTCCAGTTGGAAGGGACTCACAACAATCATCTAGTCCAACTGCTTGACCACTTCAGGGCTGACCAAAAGTTAAAGCATATTTTTAAGGACATTGTCCAAATGCCTCTTAAACACTGACAGGCGTGGTACATTGACCAGCTCTGTAGGAAGCCTGTTCAAGTGTGTGACCACCCTCTCTGTAAGGAAATGTTTCCTAATGTCAAGTCTGAACCTCCCCTGGCACGGGTTTGAACCATTCCCATGTGTCCTATTACTTGATACCAGGCAGAAGAGATCAGTACCTTCCTCTCCACTGCCCCTCCTCAGGAAGCTGTAGAGAGCAATGAGGTTGCCCCTCAATCTCCTTTTCTCCAAACTAGTGATTTCAGCACTTCAGTACTTCGAGCACTCATCTAGCATAGCCCATGAACACTTACTTACCTTAACCTGCCCATGTCTGTCTCATGGGACCCAAAGCCACATCTTCAAAAAGATCGAGCTGATTCTGAGACCAGTCTGGATAGAAGATAGTGCTCTCAATCCTTCGTGTTAGAACAATGGCATCATTACATAATCATTTAGATAGTGACAGAAAAAGCAGCAGTCTAAAGCCTATGGGTTACAGCACTTGCAGGAGGAGACCTGGTGTCCAGTTCCTTGTCCATTAAACATAACCCATGGATTACAGTAAAGAAATAAACAGTGACTTGGAATGAGTGAAAAATTGATTTTTTTAAAAAATTATTTTATTTTTTTAAAAGTTGTTGGCATAACTGAGGGCACTGGGAACTCTGTGGTGACTTCACTGCTTGATTTTCCCTTTTAGGGACAGATTTTCCAGCAGGTTGAATTTAAGAACAGAATGACCACCCCATGGGTCAGCTGAGGGCAAAATATCTGACAGCACAACCACATAGCCTCCTCCAGCACATGCTGACATACTTATAGAGGCTGGCATGCCTAAAGGCTTCTTATAATTTATTCTGTCTTTCCTATAGTCCCTGAAGCACAAATAATCAGAAAGCTATGAGGCCTTGCTATGCTCCAGCTCTTTTGCGCCCCCACACTATATTCCCTAGGGTAAGCATAGGAGAAAAGCACAACTTCTATAGCTCATAGCAGCATAGGAACTCATTTATATGGCTTATTATTGGAAACCCTAGTCTGTCCCCTTTAAGGATCCTGGATACTGAGCAACAGAATATATTTCTGTGCAATAATGCTGGAATAGTTCATCAAGTTCAATGAATGAGCTGTATAGATTTTCCCTTCCTGACCAAAAAAAAAAAAAAGAAAATTTAAAAAACAATTCTCTTTTTAAGCTGTAAAGATTTGTAAAGATATTATCTATCTGGCAAGATTTATATGTTTAATAAAAGCTGCTAATAAAATATTTTCTTTGGCCACAATCCAGTTTTGCAAAAAGTGAGCCTTCAGTTTTAGTTACAGTAAAGGTGCAGTCCTGGAACAGCACAAATATACATGGCAATATTTCAGACAGATGTTAAGAATTAATCAAATTGGAGGGCTTGTCTTTAACCTACAGTTATGATAATATTGAATAATCTGACCATCTATAAAAAGTGCTTTAAAAGAAGCCATCAGGGTTTTAAAAGACAGCCTTAATTCTGAAAAGCCCTAATTTCTGGGTCTTGATTTTGAAACAGAAATAATATCTCTGTAGTGTTTATGTCTGTGTGTAAAGATTTACTTACACTGTTACTAGACAAACCAAGAAACAGCTACTGCATAGTTTGGTAAAACAATGATTTGCCACAAGTCTATCACAAAGGAGTCACCTTTAGCTCTTCCATTTGGAAAGAAGATTGCTAGTAATAGTGTGTTACCTTCTCCCACACTGCTCAGCACCAGAAAAAGCTGACTGATACTGAGGAACAGACAGGTCTTCCTCGGTCATGAACTCTGTGCCCTCAGAGTGAATTGCTAGCTCTCCCAGCCATAATGCCGTGGCTGACACCACTGAGAGTTTCACCTAAGTCAGATATCCCTTCAATTAGCTGCTGCTCCATTTTCCTTGATGGATTTCCTGCCCACGTCCCCCCTACTTGTCTCCCTACCTGCTCCCGCTATCCTCACCCTGCCCCTCTCTGTTCATCCCACCCCGTCTTCGTCTCTCAGCTACTGCACCCAGGCTCTTTCACATTTCCTCTCGGTACTCATTCCCACTTTGTTGTCCTTCATCTAGGTTTACACCTTCTAACTCTTTAGTCCTGTTTTTGACATTGTCATCCCAGTTAATCAGATTAATTTCTCATTACCCACCTGCTCCTGTTTTCATGCTTACATAGTTCATCCTGATCTTGCCACCTCATTGATTCCGAGTCCAGCTCATCCCTATGTCATTCCCCAATACCCTCAGTCAGCTCCAGACTATAACTCTACTCCACCAGCTCTGTCACAGTTATTTTGCCTGATACAGCTCCATTTACTACCTTTTCCTGCACAGTCTACTTGCCTAATATTATCCTACTTCTTCAGCTCTCCTCCCTCTTTGTGTTCACATCACTGGTCCTGATACATGCAGAGAACCATATAGGTGGGTTGAGAGAGACAGACTTCATGCTCTCAAAAATTACTTGGAAAAAACAGCTTCTTCCTTCCAGTCCTTCCTCTGAATAGACAGAATACAGAGGAGCTGGATGTGAACCATCAACAAGGATTTGCTGACTCATATCATTCCTTAGCAAGGTGAACATGAGGACTGTAAAAGGGCTGATGTAATCATCTACTTCCTCGCCAAGTCTCTAATTCCTGCTCCACAGTGTAAAGACACTGGATGTTCTCAAACATTAGAGGAGTTTTAATATGGATAAAACCAAACTTTTTTTCCCCTAGTTTCGTTATTGGAAACAGGTGAATAAAGTTGGTTATAATTACAAAAAGTAGCCAGAAGCAGATATCAGCATAGGAAAATGTCATCTTGAACAGCCAAATTTAAAAACATTTCTATAAGTAACTGAAAACATGGGAAATATTCTTACAAGAGGAGGTGTCACGTCATCCAAACCTAATTATAGATAATGTTTCCATTCTTGATGTAATAGGATTTAAATTCATTATCCACCTGCAGTGAGAGATGTGTTATAATTCATGTGCCACATCTAGCACTGCTGAGTCCAAAAGCTGTGATTGTGATGGATTAGAGGAGGTCAGTGTCTCACCACAAGGAGGAGTTACTAACAATTTGGTGAAAAAAATCCCCTTCAAAATCTTCAGAGAACACTCTTCTGTAGGAAAGTCTTCAAATAATGTCATTAATTCTTGATATAGACCCTAATTTGGTAAATACTCTTTTACTTCCTCATCTTTTTTGCAAATTGGTAGAGTTGTGTATGATTGCAATATGACTAGCTAAAGAAATAATGTAAATAGATGCTTAAAACCCTCCAGGGTGACGGTCAGGTATATTTTTTAAGTGTAAGAATATAAATTGTGTTATTTCTTGCTCTCACACACAAATTCTTTTGAACTGCATATTGTAGTCCAGCTGTTGACACCCATTACACTTTCCATTAGAAATTATTTTAGAGAGCATAACTTTTAGGTATTTTTAAAACTGGATGAATGCACTAAAAGAGACACTACATTTGCACAAGATCAAACTATTGTTTATTTTTTTTTAGCTATTTCAGCTAAGAAGCCTTTGTTCTTTTCTTTTCTTTTCTTTTCTTTTCTTTTCTTTTCTTTTCTTTTCTTTTCTTTTCTTTTCTTTTCTTTTCTTTT
>JANZLQ010000005.1:8692594-8703146 GCA_026212715.1 Elanus axillaris
ATTTCCCCAAGCTGAGTCTGTTTTGCCCGTGACGGTGATTAGTGAATGATCTCTCCTGTCCTTATCTCGACCCACAACCCTTTGTTATGTTTTTTTTTTTTTTTCTCTCCCCTGTCCAGCGAAGGGTGGGGGGGAGTGATAGAACAGCTTTGGTGGGCACCTGGTGTCCAGCCATGGTCAACCCACCACATGGGGCCCTTCACTAGCACTCCTGCACCACACTGATAGCATTTGAAACCCCAGGAGCACCTGCCCCTCCTCCCAATCACTCACACCTCTCCCACTGAGAGTGTGACATTCTCTCAGGAGTTAGGTTAATACATTAAGGATTAAAGTAACAGAAAATCAATGAAATTAAGCTTAGGAAAGGTGGTCGCTAACCAAAGAAATTCAAATCTTTCTATGTCTGAGAGTAATTCAGAAACAACAGAATGGTTGAGGGTGGCAAAAAAAAAAAAAATGCCAGGGAAAGGATCAGAGAGGCTGTGCCTTGAGTCACAGAGTAATGGAGCTAACAGACAAGAGTTGTAGTCTTACTTACAGTGTTAGGATAATTAGCTAGCTTTTACATCTTTTATATTGCAGGCCACCTGCAACTATCAGCAGCTTTCAATTGTGTTTCAGCCACTGTTCAACTAGAAAAAGATAATGCAGTTAGCCCAGATGCTGACAATTTCTATCTGTGTAATTATATTCCTCTCTGACCAGCTCACTGTATTGGGTCTGGCTGAGATGGAGTTAATTTTCCCCATACAAGCCCTCATAGGGTTGTGCTTTTTACTGGTAGCTAGAAAGGTGTTGATAACACATCAGTGTTTTGGCTACTGCTGAGCAGTGCTGGCACAGCATTAAGGCTGTCTCTCCAACATTTCACCCCCCCCCCCCCCCCCTTCTCTGGCAGGCTGGGGCTGGGCAAGATCTTGGGAGGGGACAGAGCCAGGACAACTGACCCAAACTGGCCAAAAGCATATTCTATACGATATGATGTCTGTTAGTAATAAAAGCTAAGTGAAAAGGGGGTGTGGGGCTGGGGGCATTCGTTATTAAGATGTTTGTCTTCTGGAGCAACCACTATGCATATTGCAACCCTATTTCCTGGGAAGTTGCTGGACATCACCTGCTGATGGGAAGTACAGAATAAATCTTTTGTTTTCCTTTGCTTCTGCATGTAGACTTTGCTTTTGCTTTACTAAACTGCCTTTATCTTGACCCACGAGGGTTTTTTTTTCCATTTTATTTTCTTCCCCCTTGTCCTCATGAAGAGTGAGTGGAGTGATAGAGTGGTTTGGTGGGCACCCAGCATCCAGCCAAAGTCAACCCACCACAGTCCTTTTCAGCACCCAGTGTGGGGCATGAGGAATTTGAGATAAGGATAGTGATTGGGAGAGGCAACAGGCAAAACATGGACTGGACAATTGTTAGAGAACAGAATGATTGTGGAGACTTTTGGTTGTTGTAATTGGGGTGAAGTGATGAGAGGTGGATTGTGGGATTGTGTGTAAATTGTCCACTTCCGTTCAATGTTGTGATGACGTTATTTTGATTTTTTGTGGGGGGGAAATTTTTTTGTTGATGTGAGTGAAGTTTGTGAAGATTGTGTGATGAATGTGGATTTTAGTGATTATTCTTAAATATGTGATACACAGCGGTAAGGGGTGAAACCATGGGTTTACCCCTGTGCAGCCAGTTGGTCTTCTGCTGCTGTAGCCACTCTCATAAAGCATTAGCCACCATCGAGGAGTCACTATAGAGAGAGAGAGTACTGGCCACTTTTCTCATTCAGCAATCTCTAGGGCTAGTTGGATGGCTTTCACTTCTGCAAACTGATTTGACTCACTTTCTCCTTCAGTGGCTTCAGGCGACTTGGTGTGTGGGACTTCACACAGCAGGTTTCCACTTCTGATGGTTTCCTACCACACAACAAGATCCATCAGTAAAAAAGCATAACACCTTTCATCTTCTGGTAACTCGTTATATGGTGGTGCCTCTTGGGCATGAACCACCTCCTCAGGCAAGGCTCCAAAATCTCTGCCTTCTGGCCAGTCCATGATCTCGTCCAAGATTCCTGGGCAGTTGGGTTTCCCCAGTCAAGCTTGTTGCATCATCAACATCAATTGTAGCATACAAGGGGGTTGCAGTCAGTTCACAATGTATTGTCTCTGCCGCTCCTTCCTCCTCGGAGGGAGGACTCAACACTCTTCCCCTGCTCTAGCATGGTGTCCCTCCCATGGGAAACAGTCCTCCATAAACTTCTCCAGCGTGGGTCCCTTCCCCAGGCTGCAGTCCTTCAGGCACAGACTGCTCCAGCGTGGGTTCCCCGTGGGGTCACAGGTCCTGCCAGGAAACCTGCTCCAGCCTCGGCTCCTCTCTCCACAGAGCCACAGCTCCTGCCAGGAGCCTGCTCCAGTGTGGGCTTCCCACGGGGTCACAGCCTCCTTCGGGCACCCACTTGCTCTGGTGTGGGGTCCTCCACGGGCTGCAGGTGGAGATCTGCTCCCCCGTGGACCTCCCTGGGCTGTAGGGGGACAACCTGCCTCACCGTGGTCTTCCTCCCCACGGGCTGCAGGGGAATCTCTGCTCCGGCGCCTGGAGCACCTCCTCCTCCTTCTGCACTGACCTGGGGGTCTGCGGGGCTGCTTCTCTTACATTTTCTCATTCCTCTCCTCGGCTATTCTTGTGCAACAGGTTTTTCCCCTCTTCTTAACTCTGTTCTCCCAGAGGCACTACCACTGTCGCTGATGGTCTCAGCCTTGGCCAGCAGCTGGTCTGTCTTGGAGCCGGCTGGCATTGGCTCTGTTGGACAGGGGTAAAGCTTCTAGCAGCTTCTCACAGAAGGCACCCCTGTAGAGCTCCCTCCCCTGCTACCAAAATCTTGCCAACACAGAAACCAACTCCAAACCCAATACATTCACAAAATGCATGAGGATATGTCCCAGTTGCTCAGCACCTTGAAAGGGTTACATCAGTGTTAAGAGTCCACCCTAAAGGACAATAAAATATTTATGCACAGCTCCTATTTAGGTTGCATCCAAATATGAAACCTATCCAGAGAAGTACCCATTTAAGTCCATTATTATTCAGGTCATCTTTTAAATTTGCTCTTCACTTTAAATAGGTACTTAAGTCTCATTGATCTCAATAGAATTCATACAGATACTCAAATGAAACTTGGTGCAAAAAGTGCATTCTTGAATAAAGGGAGCTATTTTGTAAAATGAGCCTGGCTCAATTGCTATGCTGAACCTCTGAAGGTAGATTTTAGCAACAGGTAAGTAACTCCAGTGTTTCAGCCAAAAGGCCTTGTTCATGTTTAATTATCTCTCAGCAGATTAAGGTGCTATGAAAGCTATTTCCTGATTTTTGAAAAGGTAATTTATGATTTGTTTTCATAGTAATGCTGTCCTGCCAATCTGTACATATTTTATGTTTCTACCATGTTTGTATTTCCACATATCTGATACAGGTGAAAATATTCATACTGTTTGGTTGAGAGATTAGGAATTTTAAAACATAGGCCTTTCCCATGAAAAATCATTCCTGACCTCTGTTCATTTTGAGAGACAACAATTCAGTTTTTAAGCTATGGCTGCTACTAGCTGAGAGCATAGATTTGTGTTATTACTGATTTTAATAAATTCATGAAAACTGCAGCTACTCAAGAATATTGCAGAAAATGATTCAAAATTCAAGTCTACTGAAAAACAAAGACTTTTGTCTAGCTGCAAAAGAACCATCTGATGGCATTCATTCTGTTTAAATAGCAGTTAATAGGCTTTTAAGTTTTATGCGTTAAAGAATGATAAAAATCCTAATAAATTAGTTCTCCTGGACCAGTTTTAATATCAGCTAATCATGTATGATTAAGATGATAGGTAGCATTTATCACCATTGTAGCTGGTGACAATAGCTTGTACTGTACTCTGCATTTCCAATGTCTATCAAATACTTAGAAAATATGATGAAATAAATAATGTATCATTACACATATTAGAATTTTAGGAAGGTGCTCAACAATGTTATATTTCTCTTGTATCCAACACATGTGACTTATTCTCATGACTCACATTTGATATTTGCTGAAAGCCTGAGTTTTCAGAGACTTGGATACTAAGACAATGACATTTTTTATGCCAGAAAGCAAGCAAGTAAAATGGTAAAGAAAACCTTAGAACCACGAACATCATGATAAAAAAGCAAAAGTATTTAAATTTATTATGAATTAATACTAATAAATCATTTTCCTAAAAAATAAAGTTTTTGTGGCTTTAATAAAGACATTAATATGCTTAGGTTTTGCTATAACATGCAAAAACAACAAAAAAATGCTATTTTTTTATTCCTGTCTTGCATCCCATGCAGTTTCCACGTAAACACAAGTTAGCCAGCGTGTCTATGCTGTAAGGTGACTGAAGACACTGCTCTGCTAAGTGCACATCTTTCATCTATTCAGTTTTGTTCAGGTCTTGGGTAAATGCTGCATTGCAGTACACTACCAGGGCTCAAAATCTATAAAACGAAAGGATTGTTTTTAGCATTTCAGTCTGTGCTGATATTTGGGGGGTGTTGGGGAGTGGGGATGGAGAGTATGTTAAAATACTTTAGAGGCAGAGAACAGTGTTTGAGGTGATTAATTTTTCTACTGATATTAAAAACCAAAAGCAACTTCTAACAACTGCATCCAAACTGCTAACAGCCACTTGTCTATTTTCTGTCTCAAATCCACTGGACTTTTCCTCCAGAGTTTACAGTTATCCACTTGATTAAAGAAACCCCAGTACAAGTCTCACAGCACTCAAAAGAATCCTTGCATCTTTGTGATTGATGAGAAAGGTCTAGACAATGGCCATTTATTGTCATATATTTTTACTCAAAGCACTGAAAGGAATCCTTCCAGAGTTGGGTTGGGTTGGTACAAGCATATTCCACAGTTGGTCTCTGAGGCAGACACACTAGTATAGATAACTCCATGTCAGTTTTAATCTGACTAGCTCTTTAGACAATAAGCATGTTAACCACAGTAGCACAGACACCAGTGTAGCCAGCAAAAATGCAGCCCAAGAAGTAATGAACATGCTTGTGAGTCTATTCTCTATGCATCTGTGCACTGACACAGCTGGCTTGCCAAAGACAGATGTGTTTGGGGGGGTTTGCCATGTGTAGCTCCTGCAGTATGAATATAAATAAACTGAGGCACACACCTGTGCCATGATAACAACTGGGTTATGCTACCAATAGTGTCTGACTGGGTAATCTGACAAGCACCCCAGATACATCAATATAGTTTAAAGTTTAAAACAGCAACAAAAACCATCCTAAGATCCTACCCAAGGATTCTGAGGAAGGCAATCAAGTTGAAGGTTATTTCTCAGCTAAGCTATGGTCTAGAGTGACCAATATTGTCGAGTCCTTTATTCAAGGGTGAGTAAAATTGTTATCATCAGCTGATAAATCAAGGTGCGTGGTTCTCTGCAAATAGTATGGATGTGCTAATGAATGAGGATAAACAAGTTGCCATGGTCAGAACACTGCTGTATCCCTGTCATTTTCACTGCATACTGTAAAGGATGGCATAGGGACACCCAAGACACGCTAGATCCATGAACAGGAGCAGAATAGCCAGGAAGTCACAAAACTATGACCATGCTTATGATCTCTGTTCAGTGTCAGAGGCTTAGGTTCAGGATCCTACTTGCATGACATACTGCTTTCAAGTCTGAGTTGGCTTCTGCTCATGTGGAAGCACTAGCTGAAGTTGATGCTGGGTTTGGGAGCTCTTCTGTGTACTTTGTTGCTTGGATTCATACTTTCTGAGCACACTCCATCAAGCTTTAGGTTTTGCTCCTTCTTCTTCTCTGAGATGATTCTCCCTATCCTGACCTGGAATCAAGGCTTAGTTTCCAGTTTCAGTTAGATACGGATATATGGGGCTGTAGTTCTCTGGAAAAAGTGAATCAACATTTCATTGACAAGCACATATAAGAGAGCATTTATAGAGATTTAAAACTCATAAGAACCACTGAAGTCCTTCTTGGTTAAGAAAACTGCAGATTCAGCTCACCAGTAAGCTCTGAATTCCTGTTCTCACTTTCTGTTTATCTAATTTCCATGAGCTGGAGAGGTTACCTCTCAGTTGCTTCCCCTGCATTTCCAAGAAAAAAATTCCTTTATTTTCCTAAAATACTTTATGGGAAGCAGAAGATGCCTTTTCTTCCTGCACCTACATATCAGAGTACTCAAAAAAGCACATCAAAGACTAAGCTAAGTCTTGTGGTAGACAGCTCACTACTTGGATATGCCATATCCTTTTCTGGTATACACATTTTAACAAGCCTACACAGAAATATTTCAACATGCACATTCAATCACTACCTTTACAATTCTCAGTACGAGCACACAGAGCATGCAACTTAAACAAGTTGTTGCATATGTCCAAGGACATTAAAGTACTTTTATTGCTTTTGAGTCTTATGATTCAGTCCAGAATTTAATCCCATGTAACAGGAGAGCAAGCAGTGAAGTTTATTAGGGTGGAAGAAGTAACCTGCTTTAGGGTAAGTCACTGTGTCAAAGTATTTCTGCTCAGAGAAGGACAACGGCAGAGCCTGTCTGTCTGCCAAGCAGCCCTGGCTGCTAATGGCAGCATATGCTCAGGGCAACTGTTCTAACGCTGTGACATGTGAGGGTCCTGGGAAGAGGCAACTGCCATTAGCATCCTGGTCCACTCCCTTCCATGGATCAAGGACAAAAGATACATGAATCTAATGGCTATATCTACTGGCTAGTTTCAGCCTCCTTGAAAGACAGTTTCACCTGCCATCTCCATTCAGACATACAACATCAACTGTGTCTCCCTTAAAACTAAATTTTCTTGATGTTAATATAGCTGGCAATCAGCCATTAGTTATATGAACTTCATTGCTCCCTGTCCCATTATTCCTTAGGGCAATGATTCTTCACCTTTACCAGATTATGGAAACAGAATAGCTTCCATTCTTTGTTTCACTATATAGCACAAGAAAGCTTTTACAAATACAAATAAGTTGGTGAAACTAGAAACATTGACTAGTGTATTACCAAGGCTTTCAAGAAAATCAGTATTTCATAACTTGTCCAGCTGTTACATGAGCATGTGCAAGTATCAGCTTTTTAAAACCAGAGGTAGTCTTAGCTTTAATGAAGGTTATAGTGAAATTTCAGTGTTATCAGGATTCAGTACCAGTTTCCCCACTGTGTTTTCAAAATCTGTATTTTATTCATTCAGAGAAAACCAATATATAATTCACCTTTCATGACAATCTCTGCTGTTGTTATAATCCTGCCACATCTTCAATTGTCCATATGACATCAAAGATTGACTTCCCGATTTCTAGTGTGAAAGACATCCTGAAGGAAACAATAACACCTCCCACACACATATATCCAAGAAAATATTTCAAGAAGTGGCCAATGCTCTTTTCAAACAATAGACTAGGCAAAAACCTGTTTTGTTTCCCACTGGGTGTTGCCTTTGAAATAAAACCCTGGTGGGAAGCCTCTTCCTTAGGGCCTGTTCTACTCTTACAATTGGCTCCAGCTGACTCAAATGAATCACCAACACATATGCACCTTGTATCGGATAAGATTTCACTACATTCAGTAATAGATTAGAAGTTGTTCAAAGTACCATAAAGATGACTCACAGACCACAAATATACTGCAGTAACTGCTCTGTACACAGCTGGCGTTAACTACTGTACTTGAAACTGGTTGGCCGCTGGTAGCTGAGAGTTGGCTGTAAAAAGCAGAAGAACTCATATGGGTAAGTTGTATCCTCCTGCCATGACAACTTGAGCTTTTTCATTTAAAGCCAGATCAGACATGCTACACAAACTGCAGTCAAAGAAATGTAGAAACTCAGACCAGTGTTATTGCTGCTTAGATCCTTTGTGGTGTCTCTGAGATCTGGCTTCACCACAGAGGTCTTGTCTCCTGCAGAAATGGGATTCAGACAAAACATTGCAGACCAGCTGGGCAAAGCATCAGTGGTGTCAACTAGCAATGAGTCACATGTCAAAGGACAGCATACTCCCTTGGGAGAAAAAAGTGATGCTCTAGGAATGTCAGATGGAAGTCAAGCATGCTGCCTTTCTGGTCTACCAGAGAAGCAAAGTATTCACCTTGTGCAGCACAGTAGATATCAAAGTCAGGTGGTGAAAGGGAGGGGAGGACTGTGTGTGGATTTCGTCTTTAGCAGAGCTAAATGTGCTTTATATTTCAGTACGAAAATCTTCTGGAAAAATCTGTCTTGATTTGGCCTCTTTCCTTTCCGCTTTCTCCTCTTCTTTTGCTGGCAGTCACGTATGATAGGTCAGTTGGGATGGGAATAGAGGGCGGATAATGGACTACAAAAGTTTCTTTTTGGGGAGGAGAGGAAATGGGTAGGCAGGACTAACTGCTTTGAGTGGAGGGTAAATGGGGGTTGGGGTAGGCATTGTGGAGAAACCAAAAAGTGACTGAAGAGGAGGGCTGGAGCACACGTGGGGCTAGGACAGCTAACAGTACAAGCACTAACTACTAGAGAAAAGAAGGGTGAGCAAATCTAAAATGTTTGAGATTATTTAAAGACAGTGTGTATATTTTGCCTTTTTTTTCTCTCTTGCACGTTTGCAGCATATGCATTAAGCCAGGTGTTCTAAAAGAATAGGGCTTATTTGATCACTCTTAATTTGTTTGTGTGTCTGTCCACACTGATGTTTTTTGAACGTTTCAGCTAATTTCCTTTTTAGTTGAGAGACAGGAAGAAGTCCCCAAAATAACCATTATGAAGGTGCATGAAAGGTGATTTTCAGGAGAGACAGAAATCTTCGTAATGTCCTGGAGAGCTCCAGGCTGACTTCACATGCTATCAGACTGCAGAGAAACTGCACTGGACACAACTCAACAAGCAAAGCTTGAACCAATGCTTGTAATCAGCCTCATGCAGCTTATTCAGTTCTGTGGCTCTTAGTATTATTTGTTTCCTAGTGGAATAGATTTCCCAACCTAATTTGTGTTATCAGGATTTGTTTTTCTTCCTATTACCTTCCCATTCTTTCTCTCCACACAGTAGGTCCCTTTTGTTTGACAACAAGTGATTCTAATTAATCATTTTGTGCTGCTTTTGAATTGTGCACTCTGATTAATTTGGAGGATTGAAATACTAGCTATAGGGTTGAGCTGAAGTGATAGTGAGCCGTGAACACAGGCTCTATTGTCTGCAACAGCACAAAATGCTTGTGCATAGTAGTTTGAAAATTTAAGTGTTTCTTTTGTCTGTAATATGCTATGCTTGCTTAAACCTTTCAAAACAATGTTCCTATTGTGTGCAGTGAGAGTTTACCCAACAGTTAAGAAGACGATTACTCAGGCATTGTAGTACATTTTAAGTCAGAGGCTATTCTATCAGTTACTTCAGTCTTTTTGAAGATTGGCATCATTATTGTTATTATTACTTATAAATAAAAGAATTTTAAACATTGTATCATATTCAAGGACTGAATATAATTTCATAGCTACAATGCTGCTCCCCTGACTCCCTAGAAAGTTCCTGCTGTTCCAGTCTGGCAAAAATAGTTTTCCCTTTATAAAGACCCACCAGAATAACATATTAACATGTGAACTAATTTATCTAACTCATCTACTGCTAAAAGCTGACCATCAAATAAGAGGTGTGAGTACTAGTAGGAGTAAAAATTATCAGTATGTAGGTTTTTTACACCTTGATTTAAGTATGCTTATCTAATTCTGCCTATGTATCTAAGTGTGCATATACATATATACAACTATGTAAATACTCATGTAGAGAAATAACTACAGATGTAAGACTGTTTCTCAAAAGGGATATGAGCATGAATGTGGAAGTGTACAGCTGTGTGACTGCTACTGTGGAAACTGGCAATGGATAAATCCTCTCTCCCAATGTCTCACTGCTCCCAGCTGTACAGACGGGGATAAAAGGGAAGGTTTTCCCTGGTAAACTGCCATGTCTTCAGGCTCTGATTTCTGTGGGGAAGGAGCCTTCTAAAGTTTTTGCTTCGAAATGTCTGTGTTCGTGCAGGTTATTCTGGTGCATAACTGGAACTTCTTGGGATTAGTGGAGTACAAATACTAATGAATAATGAAGCATGAAAAACAAACAAGACAGCTTCAGAGATTCAAGAAATCTCTCCAAGTTCCCCTGAAGGAGTCTTGCACACCTACAGCAGTATGTAAATACTCCTTTACTCTTCAAAATACATGCTGCTGTCATGAACATTAACTTTATATGGTTTCAATTAAAACAAAAAAAAATTTCAATTAACATATTTTTCTCCTAATAAAATGTTGTTCACTCAGGTGAGCACTGAGGTGAAGGTAAAGGTGTTTGTTAGGCAGATGTCCTGGTTTTGTCTGGGATAGAGTTAATTTTCTTTCCAGTAGCTGATACAGTGCTATGTTTTGAGTTCAGTATGAGAATGTTGATAACACTCTGATGTTTTCAGTTGCTGCTAAGTAATGTTTAGACCAAGTCAAGGATTTTTCAGCTTCTGATGCC
>JANZLQ010000005.1:8712349-8739491 GCA_026212715.1 Elanus axillaris
ACTGAAGTTTCACTCCAGAAGAAACAGGAGACTTGTGGTTTTGACCTCTGTAGATCTGAGGCTTCAGCAGTTCTGCCTGAGCATTTAGTTACTATAAATATTTTGGCTAAATGCCTTAATCATAAGACTGTTCAGAGACCTTATTCTGGGCTTATTTGGGCAAGTGAACAGATTGTTTCTGACCCATTCACATTTGGCAAAAAAAGAAAAATAAATGTCAAATGCCCTGGCTCAGGTTTTTACATCTCCATTTCTTCATGTTTAGTGTGTATTTGCTTTGTGGCCTTCCCATGTGCAAGGTGGTACCATCTAGAGGAGGTATTTACATGTTGCTGTTAATTGCAACAACAGAATATGTCTTCACAAATATATGTGCCCTCAGTCTGCATGGCATAGAGCAGCTTATTACCATTAGTTAAAGATAACAGACTGAGAAACAGAAAGGTTAAATATTTTCTTTGAAGGAATTATGAACACTGTGGAGAAAGAAACTCATGTCTTCCAAGCACATCAATCAGTGCATCATTTCCCTCTCTCTTCTCATCGCATCCCATCTTTTTACAAGCTGATAACAGCCCTGTTGGACTGGTTTAGGGACTCATCCCTGTCTCAGTTTTGACCTAAGTTTATAGGCACAAGTGCCAGAAGGTTATAGGTGTTGGATACTTCATACTGGTGGCTGAAAAACAAGGACCTTGGAGCGCAGGTACTTTAACAGACATATTTGAGAGACACAGAGGTTCCAGGTTCAGACTGAAAATCTACCAGTACTTTTAAACACTGATTTGGGGAAAATAAGGTACAAGCTGTCATACAGCCCATACAAAATTGCCAGCCTTTGAGCTTTTTAAGGTGTTTCTCAACCATATATTTCTATGAATCTGCAGGCAGGCCTGCACTGCTGTGTTGGATCTGTCCTGGAGTTCCTCTGCTCATGCTCTGAGATGACTGAAATTTAGCACAATCTTGTCTGTGAACCATTTAACTGCATTATCATATCCATTTTATATGGAAAACTTAGTCTCTGCCTGTGGCAGTAAGAATGAAATGACTGTGCCTGCAAAGGAAACCAAGGATACAAATCACTCTTACACAGGGAATTATATCTCTGAATTTCCTCCATTTGTCTCTTTACATTCTCAGTGAATATTCTCTGCTTTTTGCTTTATGTTTCTTTTTTTTTTTTTTTTTTACTTTTCTTCCTAGTAGTCTGAATTAAAGATAGTCTGTTCCAAAGATTCGGTGTGTTTCCACTTGGGTTTTTTTGTTAATGTATGTTGCCTCTGGCATCACCCGTTGCAGGCTCAGATGAAGGCTAATATATCATTATCAGCGTACTGAATGAAGAGGCCACCTTGTGGAATTGTCTAAGTGATACGCCTGCTTATTTGCATCGTAATAAGGCCTGATGACAAAAACCCCTCCAGGTCACTTTGTCTGAGTCTTTGCAGAATGTTAATATGGCTGTAATGAATTGCAACGTGTACATGATACAAATACACTTGGATGCAAACCGTTCAATTACTTCAGCAACCTGTAGAAGCCAAACCCCATCTGTGTCCTTTCAGAGGCTTTCAGTGGCTTCACTGAGCTTTGAATCAGACAGTTACATACAATCGGATAACTCAGTACTGGAATTTTAAGGCTATGTTCATTCAAAAAATTGGATTTAATACCAATAAAATTCCTAATGCTGGAGATAAAATGACACTGAGATATGCAGCATTGGCATAATTTTGTCTTAATTTTAGGCACATAGGTTGTCCACAGACACACCTCAGAGAGCTGTCTGGGCTCCCTTTTTTGTCAACTAAAGGAGCATCACTCTTCTCAGCTTCTCTTGACAGCTAAAATAGGTCCAACAAATTATACTTTAGAAGTGTCTGTTTGTGTCCACTGATTGTAAAGGAGTCCAGAAAACCCACTCTGACTTAGACATATGCATTCAAAACATTTGGAGTGACATGGGATGAATCCCACTTCAACAGCTTTTGAAAGCTACAATGAGACTGGGACTTAAAATTTTGCATTTCTCCTGTATATTATCCAGACCATTCACTCTCTACCGTGGATGGGACTCATTTCAACTAATTTTAGACAAGCCTGGTGTAGATGTCTAAGTATAAGTGGATCAACCTAGGCTCCAATTATCAACTGTGAAACCAATTGCACTACACTTGCACTACAGACAGTTGTGTGTATCAGATGAATTACACCCAAGGACTTCTTATTTGACTGTTCTGTCTGTTGAGGTTAGGCATCCTGGAGAACAGAAAGCTAATGGACGTGTAATTGCAGTTTTCACAACTTAATGTTCACAGAGAAGATGGAGACAAACCATGAGTGTATGATGAAAGGATCAAGAGGCAGTTGTCAAAAATGGCAGGAAGTGAAATCCTGGATATAAATAAGGAAAAAAACCCTTCACTTAGGACATTTATTCTAGTCTGCAAGGTTCACCGAAAATACTTTGTCACTGGTGGTGAGATGCTGAAACACATTGCCCTAAGAGGCTGAGAAACCTGTCAAAACCCTGCTTTGACTAGGAAGTGGGACTGCCAACCCAACTTACTATATGACTCTGAGGTATAAACCACTATGAAAAGGGAAGGGAGAAGATGCTTCAGTACCTGAGACATTTTCCCATGGAATACTGCACTGGTACCTTCCAGCTCTTGAGGACATCTTCCACATGTCACTGAGCTGAGATGGGATCTGTCTGATTAACTGGGGCAAAAAAGTTAAAAAGCCTCTCTTTGCAGTCAAGGAATACAATAATTCTCAGCAAAGAGTCTCTTTTCCTAGAGCACGCATCTAAAACAGGTTAGATGGATGCACCTTGGATGCATTCTCTCAGTCTTCCTAAGATAAATAAAGCTGATCACATAGTCTGAATTCTCCCTGGAAAAATGCAGAGGCTCCAGGAGAGGCAATTGTGTTGTGCCTCAGTGAGTTACTGGGGTATCAGTGATGCTCTGTACTGCTGCTGCTTTAATTGGCCTGTGGTTGATACTATGAAAATGAGATGCTCTAAAGCACAGTTATTTCCAGTCCATCCAGTGGTTGCTAGATTTATTTTCTGTTTGCACTCTGCAGCTGAAACTGGAGCTGTTTGCTGCTGGCTGTTGCCCTGGGCAGCCCCTCTGAGTACAGAGGGTTACATGAAATGTGAGCTGGGGCATAAGGTTGCCCTTTGCTTTAAGGGACACATGAACCTCCAGCCACTGAGGTTCAAAGCAGCATGAACTACTTACAGCATTGAGAGCTGCTAGCAAGGCAAGGGGAGGGTTGTGTGCAGCACAAAGCATTATTTTTATGACTTCCAGGGTCTGTTATTCATCAGTGGCCTCGCAGACAGCAACCTCTCCTTTATCTTTTGTTCCTGGATGTTGCAGAGGAAGCAAAAATGGGGATTGGATTTACCTCATGCAGAAAATCTGATTTGTTTATCAGGAGCTGTGAGAAATGGGGACCGCAATTTGTGCTCTTCACCTAAACGTGCTGGTGTGCAAAGGAGTTAACTTACAAATCTTCAGACTGCATTTTCAATCTCTTCTTACTAAATATGTATGAACTTTTGAATTCAGATGATTTCTTCTTAAGGGTTGCATCTTAAAGATGAGCCAGCAGAGAAGAAGACCCGCTTGGCTGAACAAAGGGCTTTGACTGGAACTCAGGAAAAAAAGGAGAGTTCATGGCCTTTGGAAGAAGGGGCAGGCAACTCAGGAGGACCACAAAGATGTCATGAGTTTATGCAGGGAGAAAAATTAGAAGGGACAAAGCCCAGCTAGAACTTAATCTGATTACTGCTTTAAAAGTCAATAAAAATGCTTCTATAACTACATTAACAGCAAAAGGAGGGCTAAGGAGAATCTCCATGTTTTATTGGATGTGGGGGAAAACATAGTGACAAAGGATGAGGAAAAGGCTGAGGTAGTTAACACCTTCTTCACTTCAGTCTTTAATGGTAAGACCAGTTGTTCTCTGGGTACCCAGCCCCCTGAGCTGGAAGACAGGGATGGGGAGCAGAATGAAGCCCCCATAATCCAAGGGGAAATGGTTAGTGACCTGCTACACCACTTAGACACTCACATATCTATGGGGCTGGATGGGAACCACCCAAGGGTACTGAGGGAGCTAGCAGAAGTGCTCACCAAGACACTTTCAATCACCCATCTACAAGAATGGCTGGAAGAAGGATCCAGGGAACTACAGACTTGTCAGTCTGACCTTAGTGCCAGGGAAGGTTATAGAGCAGATCATCTTAAGTGCCATCACACAACACGTACAGGACAACCAGGTGATCAGCCCCAGTCAGCACAGGTTTATGAAAGGCAGGTGCTGCTTGACTTACCTGATCTCTTTCTAGGACAAGGTGACCCACACTAAGTGGATGAGAGAAAGGCTGTGCATGTTGTTTACCTAGGCTTTAGTAAAGCCTTTGGCACCATTGTCCACAGTATTCTTCTAGAGAAACTGGCTGTTCATGGGTTGGATGGGCATACTCTTTGCTGGGTAAAAAAAACTGGCTGGATGGCCCGGCCCAAAGAGTTATGGTGTTGGGTATGTTGTTAAACAACAAGGGTATATTCTTAAATCCAGTCAGCACTGGTCACAAGTGGTGTTCCCAGGGCTCAATATCTGTTTAATATCTTTATCAATGACCTGGGCGAGGGGATCAAGTGCACCCTCAGTAAGTTTGCAGACAACACCAAGCTGGGCAGGAGCGTGCATCTGCTTGAGGGCAGAAAGGCTCTACAGAGGGATCTGGACAGGCTGGATCAATGGGCTGAGGCCATTTGCATGAAGTTCAACAAAGCCAAGTGCTGGGTCCTGCACTTGGGTCACAACAACCCCATGCAATGCTACAGGCTCGAGGAAGAGTGGCTGGAAAGCTGCCTGGCACAAAAAGACCTGGGGGTGCTGGTTGACAGCCAGCTGAATATGAGCCAGCAGTGTGCCCAGGTGGCCAAGGCCAACAGCATCCTGGCTTGTATAAGAAACATCATGGCCAGCGGGACAGGGCAGTGATCGTCCCGCTGTACTTGGTCCTGGTGAGGCTGCACCTTGAGTACCGTGTTCAGTTTTGGGCCCCTCATGACAAGAAAGACATTGAGGTGCTGGAGCGTGTCCAGAGAAGGGCAAATAAGCTGGTGAAGAGTCTAGAGAGCAAGTCCTGTGAGGAGCAGCTGAGGGAACAGGGGTATTTTAGCCTGGAGAAGAGGAGGTTCAAGGGAGACCTTAACACTCGTTAGAACTTAAAGGAGGTTGTAGAGAGGTGGGTGTTGTTCTCTTCTCCCAAGTAAAAAGTGATAGGATGAGAAGAAATGGCCCCAAGTTGTGCCATGTGGTGTTTAGATTGGATATTAGGAAACATTTCTTCACCAAAAGGGTTGTCAAGCCCTGGACGAGGCTGCCCAGGGAAGCAGTTGAGTCACCATCCCTGGCAGTATTTAAAAGATGTGTAGATGTGGTGCTTAGGGACATGGTTTAGTGGTGGACTTGGCAGTGCTATGTTAATGGTTGGACTCAATGATCTTATGGGTCTTTTCTAACATAAACAACTCTATGATTCTATGATCTATAATCAGCTGACAGTTTATGATATCCCTAAATCACAAAGAATGAAATGAGATCTATTCTTGGAGCAAATGCTGTTCAACAGGGTTATGTAGGAGAGGCTGAGCTGCAGATACTGATAAAAATCCGATATTTCTTTTAGATTTCAAAATAGCATTTTATTTATGGAGGGTTGATGACATTTTGGTGGAGAGTGACAGCCTGTTAGCCTCCCTGGCAACACTTTCCTGTCCACCTCTGACCCACCAGGAGGGAGAAGCCAGGGCTTTTGTTCACCTGACTGATTTGTCTGAAACTCTAGATCCTGAGGGAGGACATCTTTTGCCCTGCTCAGCGCTACATGAAATCCTTGTAGGAAACAGTGAGCAACCTATTGTTTTTTCACAGATGCCTCCCTCCTACATAAACCCCTCAATAATTAACCAGCAGCATCTTCAAAGCAGTAATGTGCAGGATAAATAAGAAGGAGCAGGAATGACAAAGTGATAATACCCATGTGTTTTGATGCAGAAATGACATGGTAGTAGTCTCAGAACGGTTCATCATCCTTTAGGATCTTGCTGGCATTTATGCAAGTCTTCAAGCTTCACAGAAGATACCTTGTCACAGATGCATCATGTTCACTGCATCTTGCTGTTCCCATGACCACATTCTCCTCTCACCACTGCCAGAATTCAGCTGAGGACATAGAGAGAGAAGAGGACACTATTTTCATTTTCCTGGCACCCCAATATGAGGCAAGAAAAAATTCTCTTATTGCCTAGCTTGTCTTCCAGCTTCCTTACTGAGATTAGGAATATACCGCAGGAAACTAGTGCTCAGAACATATTTTTCCTCCAAATACTTTTTGCAAATACAATTTCTTAAATTTTTACAGAACAGAAGAAGGTAATATCCAGGTATTTGTGCTCACTGCAGAAAACCCCCTTGCTTCTGAAGCTGTATTTTACATCAGATAACTTTGTCAAAATGTTCATAAGAAGATGGACCATGTACAGCTTCCCTCTGAGGTGCAGGGGAAAAAGATATCAGTTTGGTAAAATAATGCTGCTTAAAATGAATGTGTTTCCTGCATCTGTGGCTTTTTACTCTTATTTTTCTAAAGAGACGATACAGACATATCTAGGCCCATATAAACCATATTTATGAACTGTATACATACTCAACAAGTTGCTCTGACTCATTTTTGATAGATTCTAGATGAGAAAATGCAGAGGGCATGGGGCTTACTGAGTTTTTAAGGGGACATTATCTCTTTTTAATATGTAAAAATGTTCATAGGTTTTATCTTCCAAATTTAATACATTTTCCTGAACTCCCTTATCACTGAAAAACATTGAATATTTGTACTCACAGAGCACTGAAATGCTTTTCTATACCTTACTGAGTTTATATATTGGGTTATATTTCTCCTCTCCAGCTCTCAGCCAGAGGGTTGGAAGCAAAATCCATTCTGTACCCATTTAGGGGAGCGGGCAGTCAGATCAATAATCTGTGGTAGCTTCTTGGCAGAAAAAACCCAGATACATTCACAAAATTATTGATTCTATTAACCCATGTTCCACTGAAAACTGACAATAGGTCAGCTCAGTCACACTTATCCTTTATTTTATTGAAAATAAATTTAGAATAGATTGCAAGGAGTAAGGACACATATCTCAAGGCACCTAAAGAACTTAAAAATCAAGGTTTTTGTTCCCCCAAATCACAAAACTGCCTTAAAAAGATCATGATATTTAGGATTTAGATAAATGGTGTTCTCTGTGTGCTTGTATGTGTGTGTGTGTGTGTCTTCTGTTTTGAAGCATTCAGGGTTTGCATATGTCACCTTGAGAAGTTTTTCACTGAAACGAATTGAACTAGAAAAGATTAATGGCAGGTCAAAACCCACATATCAAATCTACATTGGAGTTTGTAGATGACTCTTCCTTCTCTCCAGGAAAGTCTGAGTCCTCACTCTCTCCTCTGGCTCTCGGAAAATGTTTTCTCCCAGATACATGTGCTCTGCCTTGTTCTTCCGCTTATGCCCTCCACTTTCAAAGATAAGGTAAAAAAATGATCTCATAAAGAAATGCAGTGTGTCGACTTTTGCCATCACCACTTGCCAGCTTTCATTACTGCTGTGCCTATTCTTTGCCTGGAGCAATATTATTTTAATGTTCTGTTAAAAAAAAAAACAAACTTGATGTCCTCTATGAAAATAAAAAGGCTGAAAGACAACAAAGTGCATGTGTGCATGCACGTGTGGAGTTTTCTTGGCAGCTTCTCTGCCTATTGCTTTATCTCTGATCGTATCAACATTATTTTCCCTTCAAGCAAAAAAAATGCTTTGAAGTGATATCTCCCTTGACACCATGAACCACTGAAAAGCTGTCAAGAGTAGACAACAGGGAAAAAGGGATGTATGTCATGTTTGAGGGAGGTGGGACAGTGATGTGCCACAACTTTGGCTATCAACTGAAACTCACAGGGACCATCACATGTATATGTGAAAAACATGGGTATAATATTAGTAGGAAGCATTGAACTGCCATTGGCTGTATAAAAAGATAGTTTATATGTGGAGAAGGCGAATGGGCAGCAACCAAATGCCTTATGCTGCCATGGTATATGACTCATGGTTTCTGTCTGGTGTATGCAAAGATGAAGTTGATATACAGAGAAAGTGGGGATGGAGACAACAGGTTGCCTCAGTCACAGGACAGAAAGCTGAGACAGAGAGGACACAAGAAACCTGGATAGCCTGGCTTGCTGCTCCTGGTCAAAGTGCTTGGAACCATAATGCATATTGATGCAATGGTCATAAGAAGTGATCAACTCACTGACCTTCACCTTTCTTTTGAACAAGTCTAGCTATCCAGAGGTTTGGGTAGCTACTGGGGCCATGGCTACTTTACCACCCTCATTAATCTGCTTTCCTTGGTAACTGTCTACTTTCCTTATGCCTAGAGCCAGCCTGGGCTTGAAGGTGAAATGGAAAGGATCATCTAAATCTCACAATAATGTTCTGTAGTAGAAAATAAGAATAAAATGTATCACTACCAACAAAGGTTCTGTATGTTTCTTCCAGGAAGGCTGTCAGAAGGAGCCCCACTCATGCTGGTGGTGCTGGCTTTTCCCTGGAAACAGGAACCAGTGTGAGGACATCAGCCTCTGCATCCTAGCAGATGACCACTGGCCATGCTAACCACAGTGGTTAAAAAGATGATGGTTTTCTCTGCCAGAGTTTGCTTCCCCTGTGCTGCAGTACCCAGTCTGTCATAGCAGCTTAAACAACTGATAAGATGTGTCTAGGTTAACATGGCTGTGCCGAGACATGGACACATCCCAGTCTGTAGCTTCTGCCTTAAGAGCAGTAATTACCAGTAAGAGGATAGAAAAATAATGAGTGGTAGTAAGGTCCTAAGCCCCTGCAGAGGTTTGCTTCAGAGTAGATGAGTCAGAGCTCTTACTGTACACCACTTACTGAGCAGTCATTACATGACCAGATTTTGCAGTGTGGCATAGCCTGCCTGAAAGTGTTTTTCTCTCTTTATGGAGGATATGTTATATGCTATTCCTATTCCTCCAGTTTTCATTTGTAGCATTGCATTGAACAAACTGATTCAGAAGTATTAATGTTAAAACATATCCATGCTGGATTTACCTGAGTAAAACACAGATGAAAGACTATTGTATTGTAGTCTCTTGTGTTATGCAGTCTCCTTAGTAAATAATTTTTGAGAAACATTAGTGGAATTAAAGAAATAAAAGCTTCCTAACCACATTGCAAATATCTTTGATTTGACTGGAAGAGATTATGTGTTGTATATTATAATCTGCATTGTGTATGGAGGTGTACCTTAAAATATGTGAAAAGATAGGAATGAAGCTTCATGGCATTGATGATTCTGGGTGGGAGTGATGAATGTTTGGCTACTTTATTTTTAGCCCCTGTTCTAGACTGCTGGGGAAATATGTACCATGAACTAATAGTAAAGCAACTACTTTCTAGGAAACAGCCAGAAGCTGTCTGACAGAACATGCTGAACCATAGAAAACCACTATTTTTTCATCTTTTGTCTGGAGCTCAGAAAAAAGAACTTTTAGCACTCGTGTCAGATTGATGCTGTCTCCCACCCCATCTGACCTTCATTTTGGTCTCCAAGAGGTGTGCATCTGCAGATTTGACTCCCCAATACTGTACTTCCACAGATGTTTCAGCCTCTGTAGCCTAAAGGGTGTTGGCCTTGGAGTTGAAATTCACAGTCAGTACTTTAACTATGAATAGGGAATTGAGCACAAAAGTTTGAGATATGGAAAAAGCCAGACAACAGAAATGGCAAAGAGAGAGGCAGATAGGTAGAAATAGTGCCATGATTTTCTCTTAAAACTTAACTGGTGGAGCTGGTGGTTCTTACCTATTTCATAGATATGTCATGATTGGAAAGCTTCCTCAGAAAGTGGGAAACCCAGATTTTGGGCCAACAATGCCACTGAAAGAAATCATGAACAAATAGATTTGATCCCTTTATAATTTATCTTGCATAGAGATTACTGCATTTTCATTGTCTCATCCAAAATGTTAGACAACTGCCTTTACCAGTGGCTTCTGCTCCTCTCAGAAAAGGAGGTTTGAAACCAACCAGCCTTGCTCCTGATGCCAAGCAATGGGTCAAAGGGGTACCATCCCCCTCCATTTCTCCTATAGCAGCTGAGCTACTGCTCAGCTTTTTGCACAGAAATGAATGACTCCCAGGGCACAAAGGAGAGCAAGGAGGAGAAAGCCTTAATTTGCAGTCCAATGTGTTTTATGACTATGTGAAAAGAAAAGATAGAGCATAAGATTTCATTTCTGAATATCCCCTAGCACCACCACTGGCTCTTTCCCTGGACTCAGGGAGGTACATGGGCAGAGGACAGACTGACCCTGCCGGCCCCCAGGCACTAAGCAACTTGGAAGTGTCACAGCTTTGAGGTTTATTGCATACCCAGCAGCAGAAATGTGGACACCCGAGGCATTTCCACATAGTCACAGAGGTCCCTTTGGATTTGGCATTGGTGATTTTGAGGTTCTAAATTTTGTACTTTCACAGTCAAAGTGACAGGTAGGCATCGAAGCCTCCTCCAAGGCATTTGTGTCAGTGCACTCCCAGTTACTTGTCAGCAGCCCTTTCTTCTTCTATTTACAGGTGATAGGATCTTTGTGCCAGAGAAGGTCCAGATGATGAAAGTGTCTAACTCTTCACACAGAGAGGAATGTACATTCAGTTAATACAATAAAAATAGTAGAATTCATTATTTAGGTAAAATTCTTATGTAGAGAAAGTTGATTTCCTCCTAACAAGATAAATCCAATTAAAAAAATCCTGTCACCTCTTTTTTTCCAAGAGACATCCATAAATGGGCCTTTGCTGTTATCAGATGTGTGAAGCAACATTACTGTATATTTTCACACCTAGTTGATTACTTAACCATCTGTTCTTTCCAACAACACAAGATACAAGACACCAGGAAAGGAGGGGAAGAGAAATAAATTGAAACATTGCTGTGATTGTTTTCAAAGCCATCTCTTAATTTTTCATTTGAACCATAAATCTCAGGGCAATTTTTATTGCAGTGGTATGTATGCTGAAACAGGGCCTATATATAAAACTAACCTCTTACAACTCTTCCCCTTTTTCCCTTCTCAGAATAACAGAAATGTATTGCAACATTCTTCATATGCTCTCTGAATGACTATAAAATGGAGGTGGCGGGAGGAGAATTTTGTAGGTAGAACTTTATGTGCATTAGATAAAAATCAATTACTTAGTAGCTCATATTTTAAAATATTCACACTTAATTTAACTCTTCATTCTCTGGGAGGATTATGGGTGTTTTAATCTTTTTGGTTGATAAAATCATTCATCTAGATGAGCAGGTTGGAAACTACTTCAAATTTTCAGTTACCTTTGTTCTAATGTGTCCTTTTTGGCTTAAATTTATTTTTCAAACTGTTGTTGTGGTTTAACACCATCTGGCAACTAAGCACCACGCAGCTGCTCCCTCCCTCCTTCCCAGCCTGGTGGGATGGGGGAGAGAATTGGGAAAAAAAGTAAAACTCATGGCTTGAGACAAGAACAGTTTAATAGGACAGAAAGGAAGAAAATAATAATGATTACAATAACAAAAATAAAATGACAATTATAATAATAATAAAAGAAAAGAAATACACAAACCAAGTGATGCACAATGCAATTGCTCACCACTTGTCAACCAATGCCCACTTAGCTCCTGAGCAGCAATTTGCCATCCCTGGCCAGCTGCCCCCAGTTTACATACTGGACATGACGTCCCATGGTCTGGAATACCCCTTTGGCCAGTTTGGGTCAGCTGCCCTGTCTGTGTCCTGTGCCAACTTTTTGTGCCCCTCCAGCCTTCTCGCTGGCTGGGCACGATAAGCTGAAAAATCCTTGACTTCAGACTAACCATTACTTAGCAACAACTGAAAACATCAGAGTGTTATCAACATTATTCTCATACTGAATCCAAAACACAGCACTGTACCAGCTACTGGAAAGAAAATTAACTCTATACCAGACAAAACCAGGACATAGAAATGTCATGGTTTAAGCCCAGCCGGTAACAAAGCACCATGCAGCCGCTCGCTCACTCTTCCCTCCTGGCCTTGGTGCGATGAGGAAAAGAAAATATAAAGAAATGCTCATGGGTTGAGACCCGGACAGGGAGGGATCACTCACCAACTGTGGTCACAGGCAAAGACAGACTCAACTTGGGGAAGAAACAAAATCAATTTAATTTACTACAAATCAAATCAAAACAAGGACAATGAGAAATAAAACCAGATCTTAAAACACCTTCCCACCACCCCTCCCTTCTTCCCAGGCACAGCTTCACTCCCAGATTTTTTCCCTCCTCTCCTCCAGCAGCGCAGAGGGATGGGGAATGGGGGTTGGGGTCAGTCCAACAAACCTTGTCTCTGCCACTCCTTCCTCCTCAGGGGGAGGACTCCTCACTCCTCCCCTGCTCCACCGTGGGGTCCCTCACACAGCAGACAGTTCTTCACAAACTCCTCCAGCGTGGGTCCTTCCCACAGGCTGCAGTCCTTCAGGCACAGACTGCTCCAGCGCGGGCTTTCCCATGGAGTCCTGGCCTTGGGGGGGCCTCCCCTGCTCCAGCGTGGGCTTCTCTCTCCCCGGGCTGCAGGTGGACATCTGCTTCTCCGCTCCCCTCCATGGGCTGGTGGGGACAGCCTGCCCTCTGCCCACGGGCTGCAGGGGCATCCCCTCCTCCCCTGCTCCTCCTCCCCTCCTTCCTCACCGACCTCGGTGTCTGCAGAGGGCTTCCTCTCACATTCCAATCCCCCTACTCGCTGCAGGTTCCCCTTCTTAAATCTGTTCTCCCAGAGGTGCTACCACCGTCACTGATGGCCTCGGCCTTGGCCAGTGGTGGGTCTGACTTGGAGCCAGGGAAGCTTCGAGCAGCTTCTCACAGGAGCTGCCTCTGTAGCCCCCTCCCCTGCTACCAAAACCCTGCCACACAAACCCAAAACAAGATATCATTTAAAAATAGAAGCCTGGATAGATTTAATTATAATATATACGGTCCAATTATACACTTTAAATTATAACTTTTACAATTAATAAAAACCCCAAACTAATCATCTTGTACTATTTTTCCCTTGACATTTTCATTTAAATATAAAACCATACCTCCTTCATTTTTATAACTATGCCAAGAACAAGTATTTTGCCATCCCCTCTTATTTTATTTATCCATTATAAATATTGACTCAGGTGGCATATAGAATTTTAGGAAAAAAAAAATCGGATGGCATGTAGAATTTTGAAATTAAAAAAATCAAAATATGAAATCTAGCAAATGCACAAAGGACTCTGTAAACACAGAATCTCACTGACTGTACTCAATACATAGGTGATAACAGCTTCATTTGAAACAGAATTGTGTACCTATATGGCGACTGCCAACTTCACAAATAGCCATTAGTGACCATCCAAACCAAAAGCAGAAGTCTGTCTCTTCTTTGGCCAGCTGAGGTAACAAATTTGTGTGCAAATGGGAATTAGTGAAGAAAACATAGAAATAACATGTTAGTCAGATAGAAGCATTTTAGGAACCTCTCCCTTACAGGAATAATACTTGTCCTACAGTAAAAGAGTGAAAAAAAGCTAGGGACTGCTGAGGTTAAGGCAACCCTAGCTGATCAGATGCCTGACTCCTGCAACTTCGGCACAGTAAATCACCATCAGTCAGACAGGGAACAGCAAGTGTAGGTAAAGCACACGATACTGTCTCTGACTTGAGTGACTGAGTAAGTTGTAACAGAAAGGAGTGCCCTGTGAGGTGCAGGTGGCTTTGGGATGTTAAAAGCTCTGTGGATGTTCAGAAACAGCAAAGGTTAATGTGACAGAAAGTATTTACTTTGGTACTTTTTTGTTCACCGTTGTTTTATGTCCACATAAAAAGATTGCTTGGGTGGGAGGTTTTCTTTTTACCTTGTGGGTACTAAGCAAATGAGGGGAGAAAATCCAGGGAGACTTTGCATTTGACTGCAGAGAGAGGATGGATGGGAATCACAGTGGGGAGCTTGGAAATGCAGGAGCTTCCTGAGAATCAGAAATGATTGTGGAGAGTTACTTACAACCCATGCAGTCATTGCATTAACTGAGAACAATCATGAAGTCAAAGATACGTCTTGAGGGGCACAGGTGAGCGGGAGAGAGTTGTGTATAAACCGTTACATTCTCAGCTTTCCACTTCAGGTACTTTGAGGTTTCTGTGCTTAAAAAAGTGAAGTATTCTAGACCTTATTCAGTAAAACCTGGGTTTTCGCATTTCTTTGAAGGCTTGCTGCAGGAGAAGGTCTAGGCAGAACCATCTCAAAGTTTTGATAAATGTGGGATATTTCCACAGACCTTTGGTGGGATGGACAAAAAAAGATGACTGTTCATGGGTCTGAGTAGATGGATAAGTACCAGAGGAGGGAAGCAGCTGTGGCAGCAACACTGTGGGACCAGGTCTTTGTGTCAAGGAGTGTATGATGGGTCTCTCTGCTCACCAGTCCACAGTAAGGATGATGAGTATATTGGAAATGAACACACTTTTCTTCAGCTCAAGCTATTGATCTATGTTTTCTATGACTTTTGAAATGAAAGCCCAATTATTTTTTTTTGTGTTTTAGGAGAGGAGTGTGGTTAATGAGTTTACCTATCACCCATGTGTGCAAATGCCTGAGCTTGCCTTGCATTTCTGCAGGTATCATGTCTCCTTTAAACATAATGCTTCCAAGAGTAATGCCTGGGTTATGCTTTCCAGAAAAGCCCTGCCACAAGTCTGTGGTTTAAAGCTATAAGTTAGGTTTGCAGTCCATCATATTTCAGATTGATACACTACAGAGAGCTAACACAGATCCTGCACAGATTGCACTTTCAAAGGAATTTCATGTCATGTAAAAATGGAATTAACCAAGATGGAAATGCTAAAAATACATGGAGGATAAAGTTTAAGACACTAATGGAAAACCCTGTGTGTCATTCTGCTTATTAAAAGACAACAAACTGCCACAAAAATAAATCCTCCCTGCTAATAAGCTAATATTTAATCAGCACAGTGATCTGTTCTAAAAAAACCCCACCAAACCCCAAACAACTTCTGTACATCTGTTGATCTGTTTTGTTGCTGGTCCTTTAAAAAGGTAGATGAAAAAATCAAGTACTCTATATTTAAATTACTCTTTTTTTCTATGCAGTGAAGCAGCAGTGTGCTGTAATACTTGTCATCATTTTCTTTATGACCTCAAGCTCCCAATCTCAAAGAATAGGAGAGAAAATGGAGGTCACGCTGCTTCTTATACATGTTGTCATGCAGATATCTGCTCCTCATACAGAAGTGGGTTTTCAAATGGGGTGTTTAGTTCTAAACCTCAAGGTAACATACTTTTTTAATAATGATTTCCAATGGCTTTTTTTGCACTCCACAAATGGGACTGCTGCTGCTTGTCTGGCTGCGTTAGTGCTTATTGAATACAGAAGGGATCCATCTGCTGAATCCCATGAGATGTTAGCATGCTGGGGCTAAGCAGTGTTACCTATTTTGCACCTTAGGGCCCAAACTCCCTCAATAGACTTCTGCAGGAGGGAGCTTGGCAATGGAAGAGGGAGAACAAAACACACACTGATGAGAAGAAAGAAGAAGATTCTGCCACAGAACTGGATAAAGAGTAATAAAAACTGGGGCGGGGCTGAATTCTGACAAATCATCTTCCTTTCTGCACCTAGCCTTTTCCTACTTTTTCAGGTTTAAAATCAATATATCTTTCCAATGAATTTCTAAACAGCAAGAAAAATTTTAACTTTTTATTTCCAGCTGTGACTTGTGTATGAAATGGTATTTCAAACTGTGCAAAAAATCACCACCTAGATAAAATTTACCTGACACACTCCCTCTGCAGTAGATTTTTTTTCCAGCAGGCCAAAATGTTAATGTTCCTTTCCTCACTCTCAATGTTTTTTTTGCACCTCCTGTAGTATTTAATCAAGGATGTAAGGGTTCTGGTTTGTTATTTAACCTTTTAATAACACACTAGAGACTAAATTAGAAATATTTTTCTCCACTGACTTCTAAAGCACTGCTGTCATTTACTGCATAGAGTCAGAGATATAGTGGTCTGCACAAAAAATTGTAGATCCTCCGCATGTATTCTTGCCACAATAACTTCATCATTCTGGATGCTGACTTTGGGCTGAAATGTGATTCTCTGTGACAGTACAGAGCATTTGCTTCCTGCTGCTTTTTTATTTCCTCCTTCCTCCTGAGCAGGCTTCCCTCCTCTGACCACAAAAAGTCCTTTGAGTTTATATTTCTTCAAACTAGCACCTGGCTCATTTTTGGACCAGTGTTTTTCCACTCTTCTCTGAACTACTGGAGGATGTGGCACCTTCTGGCTCTAGCCAGCTTCCTTTGAAAACCAATTACTTGATCCAGAGCACAGTTGTTAAGTTTAATGATTTCCCATTGTATCCAGTCATGGAGAGAGACTACATTTTGCCTTGTCAGAAAATGCTAAATTCAACATGCTCAGAAAGAAGTCTGGTGATACAGCAGTTTTCATAGCAGTGTTTTTTCATTAACATTTAGATTTCTTTGGTTTTACCTAGACAAATTCCTGAAACTTTTACAACAGTCAGATATAAAGAGAGGTTATAGGGACAAAAAGCACAGTGCAGTGTATTTGTAATTGGTGGCAAGTTGGGTTCACATTTCTTCCCTTCTCTAGCAGAATATCTGCACTTTTTAGTAAAACTGGGTCTAACTAAGTCACTAAGTCTAACCATGTCAAGGTGATAGTGAGTAACTAGTGAGGATCAAAAGTGTGACGGACACTGTTCCCTTCAGTCTTGGTTTCAGTGTTTTCAGCTAGAGATTGAATTTCCATTAAGGAGTAACTGGGTCAAGTGGAACCTCCTGGACAGGGAAGATCTGTCCTGTTTTGGAGTAGATATTGAGATTGTTTATGACAGAGGAGGTGTGAGGACTGAAGGCAGTGGTAGCCATTTAAGGTGCCCTGAGAGAGCCTGCCTGGCCGCCAACTATTGCTCTAGAAGGCCAGTGGCCTCCTAGAGGTCTCTTACGTCTGCTGGTCCAAACTAAATGTCTTACATACTTCCTGGTGTCTAAAATAGCAGTAGATGCTTCTGCTTGCAGAACTGAAGCCTGTCTTATGTGTCTCCTTTCATGATCTAAAATGTTCTCTAGGCCCCAATTAGACTGCATTAACTACATCTCCATCAACTAAAATGGAGCTTAGATACTTAGCTCCTATGCTGACAGCTACATATAGACCCTTAAATTATGTCTAATCTTGTGCCAAATCCAACCCCAAATTAGTGATCACTAAGAGTGAAAGCAAGAAGTCAGCTATGGTCAGGGGAAGGCTGTGCAAATACTCTTTCCATCTTTTCTGTTTGATCTAACTGTTGCATATCTTTTCAATTTGGTAAGTTAATTATCCTAGCTTTTAATCTAATGGAGCCTGGCTTTTTTTAAGTTTTAAAAACCTTTCAATCTTTTCTGAGGAGCTCCCTATAGAAGACTATCTAGACTATTGACCTCAAAGGCTCAGGACAGTCCTGTCACAAGACATGAGATCTAAAGCGCTGTATATGTGCAGTGGGCCTATGATTCTTGTGTTCTCAGCTTCCCAGGAGTCTGACTTCCATGAACACATCAGGGTGGATGCCATTTCAAAGTGAATGGCCTGAGATTGAGGCACTTAAGGCACACAGATCATGTCTTGGGAACAGCGGGGTCTTTGGCTCTTCTACCTGACACAGTAGTCTTCAGCTTTGGGATCCTCTCTGTCTTATCCCACTAGCCATAGTTACTGCTATTTAGACTGATCCCAGTTCTTCCTACAGCTTCTTGCCCTGGCAGTAGTGTGGCTGAGTAAAAGCATAGGTATTTTGGAAACAAATCTTCACAGTGGTCACCTGATATTATATAGGTAAAAATATTCTTCCAACCTTTAGACTTTCACATAGTCCTGAATGTTATATCTCTCTTCTTCCCTTCTCTTCTGCCTCTACTGATGGAGATTTGCTGTGTAATCCTGATTATAATTTTTCTAGTTTATTTTTCAAGTAGTTCTTTTTTTTTTTTTTTTTTTTTTCTAAATTCATAAGAGCTTGCCTGGTTGCAAGCTCTCTACCCCTCTGACAGATGATTATAATCTTCAATATGTCACAATGATTCATAAGCTGTGTTACCTCTTAAATGAATAAGTCAGTACAGCAAGACTCCTTGCTAAGCAGGGTACCACTCAGTGCAAGTAGCAGGGTTAGAATGGGACTCCTCAAATGTAATTACTACAAAGATAAAAACCAGGGTGTCAGGTAAGATTAAAGACCACCTGGAACAAAACCAGCTAATCTACCTAAATGAAATTTACCCACTTCAGCTCCTTAAAAGGCATAGTTAAATCCCCTACTCAGATACTGTTATTGTCCATGCCTGTATTACTCTATGTTGTGATGAGGACAAGCAAAGAAAGCAGACACAGGTCCTCCTAGTCAACACATCACCTACAGACAGACTGAAGAGTAGGGACTTACTGAAGTTCACCCTGTAAGGAAGAGTAAGAACAAGCAGAGAGGATTCCTCCCAGCTTGCAGTGCCCCGTAAGAGTACTCACAGCCACAGGCATGCTCAAGTCAGACTTCAGAGGATTAATCTCAGCACTGGTCTTGGTGTCAGAGATACATAACTCTTGGACATCTATTTGTGATCTCTTTACTGAAAAGCTCTGTAGCTCAGCCTGTGTTGTTCTTCCTTCTGCTCTCTTGTCCCCATGAACTTCAATTTAGAAGCACAGATAGATATATTCTAGAGACATGATGCACCTTGAGAGCTCAGGATAGTCAGACACTGATTCTGAGCACTAGTGTCCTGTTTATTCCTTTAAAATTTGCTTATTGTATTAGATCCACAGGAACTGATCTACGTTACTGAAAAGCTAGAAAAATGTGTGGGCACATGTACAAATAATCTTAAATGTGTATGCAATGTTTTGCAGCCCAATAAATTCCCTGACACAGCTGAAGAGGTGACAGGCATGCTCCAGGACCAATAGTGATTGCTATGGTGGAAGGAAGAAGAAACTTCTTTAGACAGTGCTGCTGCTGCACTTTCTGTGTTATAAACACCTGGTTCCAGAAATTCGTTATTCGGTCACAGCAGTAAATATGACAGACATCTAAAGATGACTTCTTATAAGTACAATATTCAAAGGGACTGCATTACTTGTTTGCTAACTGGCCAGAAATTGTACTTCTGGATTTGACACACACATACGTTAGCCAACATCTGTACTGTTTGTATGGCATTCTTGCCATGTTTGGATCTATTCTGACTTACAAATTACTTTCTGAGCTAGATGTCACAGCATTTCTGTGCTTAAGCTCAGGTTGGAGCAGCTGACCTGCAAGTCCCTTGTTCTTAGTTTGATGGTGGTTTTGTTACACAGATTTATTTAATGTTACTCATTTAAAGAAAAATCTCCCGGAGCAACTGATGACTTCCCCTGTTAGTTACTACATATAGGTTTTACATTTTCATATTGTTTGTAGCTGTGCCTTGTATGCTGAAGAAAGCAAGCAAGCAATAGTTGCTGAATATGGAATGTGCCCTAAAGTCACCTAGAAAAAAATTACTAGATACTATCCAAATATATTTGGCATAACAGAAGAGGTTGCTGACAGAGGAGGTAACGATCCTATTCAACGCTTATATAGGATTTGTACTTTGCAGAAACTGCATCATAAGCTCTTGACACTGCAAAGTCTACATGAACAGTTCCCTGGGCTCAAAGGATACTCTGATATCACCATTAGATGATTTTTCAGCTACTTTAATTAAACTCTCTACAAAGGAATGCTTTAAAAAGCCATGATGAACAGGATGACTATTTACAACATACTTGCTAAATAAAGAGTGCACAGTTCTTTTGAATGTCACTGCAAAGTGGACATCTGCAAAGTATATCTCACTTCTGTGAGCCAAGGTTGTTTACTCATTTATCCAAAAGCAAAGGCAAAATCCAGGCTGGGTAAACCAGGCAGAACTGACTTTCCAGTGATTGCAGGGGAGCGTGCTTTTCATCTCAGGTGGATGTCCAGCTACAAGGTTTAGAGAAAGGAATTGTTGAGGTATTCTTGCAGTATCCACTGGATGACAAGTTTGTTGCTCTGGTAACTCATTATTTAATGTTTGAATGGTGATATAAATAGGAACACAGCACATAGTTGTCATGCATTAGTATGGTAAGAGATGTAAGAGATGTCACCCACTTCATATTTGAGACTTCTATAAAGCATAATACTGGGGGGTGGAGGCGGCGGGGGGGTGGAGCTGAAGGAGAGAGAGAGAAAGATAGGGCTCAAAGTGTCTTTTATATAATATAATCCCAATGTAAAGGCTGAATAGAAATATGATTCCATTCAGGGAACACTTTGAAATGTTATCAGAAGAAGTACCTTTTGTACAAGGCCATGAGAAGTTAAGAAAAAAAAAGAAAAAGAAAGAAAAATAAAAGAAAAAACCCAACCTACTTCCCTAAAGTGATTGAAGCTGTTCTTTTAAAAGTCACACAAATACTGCTCTCCCAGGCAACCTGGCTTTCGAGGAAAACAAGTAGTTTGAAAGTTTCATTTAGAAACTAAACCACAGAGTAAAAAAATAAATAGTAGAAATGAGAATCTGAGTTTAGTTTGGTGCAGAACTGAGTACAAAAGCAAGGAAGAGAAAGGGTAACTGTGCTCATCAAAAAAATGCTGTGCTTGCCTCACAGGATGAATATAAGCTATGGCAAGTGGCTTCAATAGGATATCTACAGCGTGTTTTGTTTTCCTCAGTAAATCTGATCTTTTCAAATGAATCATCGACCACTGAACTGCACTTCCCAGACACGTGCATAAAGAGTTCAGTCTAGTACTGGACTTATTAGAGGTTAGGATCACAAAGTCTGTAGTCAGTTAATATCAAGACAGTAGAAAGAAGTATACAAAGGCAAAGGAGAACTTGCTAGACTAAAATACCCTAAATACATCCTTTGTATAAATGGTTTAAAAATATTATTGCCACTTACTGGGGAGTTAGCACTATTAGCGGGTATCTTTACTCTGTGCAGTCCATCCATCCAGTAGTATTGAGAGGTAGTAATAGAAGAAGATGATAGGTTATTGAAGATACAGGTATTTCACAGTCCATCTCTTTGTGTGACTGCTCCTTGTTGATGACCAAGGTGGCTGATGTATCTGAGGTAACTTTTCATAACTGAGGTATTGAGATCAGCCTGCAGTGCAATGATGGCCAGGCAGTCTTGAAATTATCCAAATTACCAGGTGTGTTTTATAAGGTGTGCTGAGCTTTTCGGTACCATAATTAGACTCACACTTTTCTCCAAATCACTTATTTTTAAATTACAATGTTTTAGCTACACAAGGTCTCATCACATAAATAATGGTAGTGTAACTTTTTCTGCAGTGATGAATTTCAAGTAATTTCAGTGACCAGAACAACTAGTGACTACAGTATTGCTTTTCCAGTTGAGATGTCAGTTTATTCTTCCAGCTGCAAGGGAAGGAATTCTTCAGTTTTGCAAACCTACTCCTTCCCACTGTCTTTTGTGCCTCAAACTGTTTAAATTAGTAAAAATAAAGAGGATTTCATGTTGACTTTTTGTATGCAGCAAATCTTTCCTATGAGTTCTTTGGTGAGAAGGCGGTGTGAAGGAAAGACAGCACAAAGGTAATTCATTTAATTAGACCGGCTTTATTTCCTCTTTTAGCTAGTGACAACCTAGAAAATCAGCATCATGTTTTCAACTATCAGGAAGCCAAGGCAAAGTTTGTCAGCCAACTGCAGTTCTATATTTGCTTTCCTTCCCTCAAGTATAGGGATATCAAACGAAGAAAAACACAGAAAAGGCAATGAGATGAGTGGGCGGCTGACTTCCAAGCCATATTCTGAGAAAGATAGCAGGAGGGAGTGTGAAATAAGAGGATGTAAGTAGTAAGCTGAGCATACTCCAAAAGGCACTGAGCTCCATGCAGAATCTATCCCCTTGAGCAACACCGCAGACTGTTATTCACTCAGTTTGGGCCAGATTCTCATTAAATGAAAATCAATTACACTGCTTTAAAAAGGGTCTCCATGTAAATATTTTCTAGGTCAAGCAGGTATTTTTTGACAACCTTCAGTAGTACTGATCTCGCTATCCCCTTTCATTCCTAAGAGCATGGATTGCATTGCTGTTTGAACTCAACACATGAATGGTATTTTTGCAAATACACAGCGTTTGCTTGTTGCAACAATTCTCTTTCTTACCCATTTCACATAGTAACTTGTATATCCATTAACTTGTAAGATGTTCCATGGGAAAATGCTGTAATTGCACATATTTAAAGGGTACATCATTTACCTTTATTACAACTCTTGCTGCAGCTGTGGTCTCAAAAATTATCCCAGTGTGTACAACCATGCTGGTACAATTAGGAGAAACTGGTTCTTTGTCTTTATAATCCTTCTCTGGATGAGAACTAGGAACATCGATAGAGCAGAGAAAGCATTGTGCTGTATTATAATCCTGCAAGCCAGCCCAGCCCCATGACAGTTCACAGAGAAGTAAATCAAACTTAGAGAACAGTTTGGGAAGGGAAACCTAGTTAGAGTGTTTGCAGTAAATATAAGAACTGATGCGTGGGCGTTGCAGTCACAAATCCTGTTATATGCTAATACAATTTATGCGCATAACTCCCAAACATCATTATCAGAGTTAACCCTTGTGTACCTGTTGTATTTAAAATTCAAATGAAAGTATTCTAGTTGCACTTTCAAAACATTGGATCCATATTACACACAAACATTTAGTATGTTAACTTATTTTTGCTGACTAAATAAACTGTCCCAAACCATATTTCTTTGATTTGAACAATGATTGAGATTCTTCTTGAACCTGATAGTACTTGAATTCAGATGAACTACCTTAATCGTAATTTCATTTAAAAATATGAGTTTTAATGCAGGTATTCCTCAGACAGAGAGTGAACAATACCTTAGAAGATACAGTGTATTGTATCAAACCAACAATCTTCATTCCAGAGTGACTCCTTAGTGAGTGGATGTGAGACACCCAAGGCAACCGAGCACATGAGGATCTTCCAGTCTAGACCTCTCTTCAGGATCATGGTGTTAATTAGTGTGTCTATACTGACTTCATTCTCTGTTCCAGGAGAAATGATATCTGTTTTCTGGATCTCTTGCAGAACTGTTTGCACTCTTACTGCTCATGGTTAATGAATTGGTTTTATCCTCTTTCATAGCACTTGGAGCAGTCCTTGACTTGATCACTGCCTCACAGACCTTTCTTAACACAATGTATTATGTATACCCAGCCAAATATGTATATGATTGAGTTTTGTTAAGGAAAAACTTAGCTGATCTGCTACAAAGAAAAATCCTGGCTCATAAATTTGTGGACAACCACAGGACCAGAGAGTGATCCAGCTGCTGGTGTTGACATACTCATTTTGAACAGTCATGCTTACTCTTTGGTGTTGCAAAGTGTTCCTTCTCTACTATTATTCGATACAATGAGTAATTCTATTAATTGGGGACTAACCCTCCTTCCTCCTCCAAACTGCTAGGGTCTGCTGAGAAACATCCTTTGTTGCAAAAGTGGAAAAAATATGCTTGAGTTTTTAAAGACTGCTGAATTTTGAAATCTAAACTCAGCTGCACACAGCCCTGGGAGCAGTACCAGTAGAGTTACTTATGTCTTCAGCACCATACTCACTCCAAAAAGTTGTACAAGGGTAAGTGATGGTCAGGCATTACACTATTTTGACTAGTAAAATAAAAAATATCTTTAATTAAGAAAGCAGAATTTTTCTTTTGAAAATGTCAAAACAAAGTGTCAGCAATTCTGAAAAAAAAAATTCCCTAAGATCCGTTTGTTTACCTCTTCTGATTGGAAACAACATTTCTAAAAACTAACCCTCTCTGAGAAAGTTTGTTGTTTTGTTGTGTCAGTATTTCCTTAGACAAAAAAAAAAAAAATCTTCCCAGCCATCTTGCTAATTCCCTGATTTTTGCAACTTTAGTTTCCATAGGTAAGGAAACATGGATAAATGTTAAGAAGGAACAAGGACATTTAAGAACAGACCTATTGCAAACATCAGAAAGCCAGCAATGTGCTAGTGGTTCCTGGAATTACACATGGGTATGGGTATTTTTCTTTGTCATCTTGAACTGAGATCAGATTAAAATTCTATGACCTTCAACAGTCCCCTTCTTGCTGTGAAGGAATTTATTCCTTTCAGTTTAACTATCTGTGCTCTTCACTTTGATATGGGTTTTTGCTTTGGTGAAAGGATTTTTGTAGTAACTACTCGTTAAACAAGCTATACGTAGGTTTCTAGAGTTTCTTGTTATTATTATACTCAGTTCAGTTTGAAAACTCCCATAGTAATTAGAACCTTATTCCACATTTCTTTTTCGATCAGAATAATGAAAGTGTTTTAAATACTAACTACGTATCTATCATTGTGCATCAAGCAATAGGGACCTCCCCCATCAATGTATATCTTGTATATCAATGTATATCTGTTACAGGCTGTGCTGGATTCCTATAAAAATGGCTAAGGCTGCAACTTAGCATTTCACAGAACACCAAATGGAATTAATTTGTGGGTTCATGCAGGAACAGACTATTTTTCCAAGAAAGACGTAGTTCAACACACCTGATCTTGCTTAAATTGGCAACACATGTTATGGCGTATTTGTAACACGACCATCTGCTGTAGCCAGTATTTTGGTGGAAAGTGAAAACATTGTTTGTACAATGGTTTATTGAGTAAATTGTGCAAAGTACTGCATGCACAATAGCCTCATATATTGGCTTCACCATGAAATGTAGAGAGTTCATTATCTTAAAAAGAGAAGCTGCAGATTTCACAGGGGTTTCAGCAATATTCAATCCCTTTCTCCAGGTCCAATTGCGGTATTAGTAACAAAAATAATTGATGAAAGCCTTTGAAAGATACATAAATAACATAATCTGGAAATCAATTCATGGGGTAATTGACAAATAGACCTATTTCTTGCCCCTGAAGGTTTCTGAGGATTGTGCAAGCAATGAGGTGGGAAATATTAACATCAAATATAATTCCAAATAGTACAGCACAAAAGGGCAAGACAGTAAGAAAGCAAGCTCAAGGAACATGAAATTCAACATTCAGCCTTGACTCTGCTAGCTGGGAGATATGTTTGACTTGAAATCTTTCCCTCTGACTAACATGTGACATAAGACCTGAAGTTTTTGAAGTGAGAATGTTCCCATTTACACAATAAAAATGTCAGAAAGTATATCCTTTTTTTATAGACAATAATACCACCTGAAGCTCACTAGCACAAAGTGTTACATCCTGGACATTAATAGGATTCTAATAAAAATTAGTCCTCCCTAGAAAAAGTAACAGCTATTTTATGAGGATGTTAATTATAAAGTTGTAAGATCGCTGCTTCAGGGCATAAACCAACTGTGGGCATAGGAAGTTAAGAACAAACTCTTCCTTATGAGCACATTATTCTCTAACAATCCAACATGGGATCATTACAGTAATTAATGAATGATTGAAAAGTTAATGTGTCTATTTTCTTATGTTATCACAGTAATTTGAAGCAGAGAAATCTCCAAGAATCAATGGTTAACCTTTTGAAGATCTAGGCATTAGGCTGCTGCCTATCAGGGTGGAATTAAAACAAATTTGCTCCCTTGTAAGCTGTATTAGACTGTAAAAATATGAAATGTGTGAACAGCTTCAAACTTCAAATGTGATAAAATGCCAAACTCATGTAAACACATACAGTTTATAACTCTTATACATCTTCAGGCTTTGTGGGCTTGTACATGTTTTGAGTAGGAAAATCACAACTGGGTGGAGCCATACTATCTCAGGGAACTAGCATATTCAGAGCCACTGAGGACAGTACCAGGAAAAGTGTCATCCAGTCAGTGATGAAGAAACAGTAAAAACTACTCTGTTTCTCCAGAAATACACATGGAGGTTGAATATCGAGCAGCAGCATTAGCTGCTGTTTCTGTAGGCTCAGAAGGAACTGACTTGATATATCAGACTACTATTGCCACACTAATATGACAGTTGAGCCTATATAGATGATATTGACCTGCAGAAAGACTTAGTATGAAAGAAAGCTGGATTATAAGAAACTGTGGGATATATCAATGTTAAGCCAGAAGAGCGGTTCTTCAGGGTTACAAATTGCTTCCACAGAGCAGAATAAGATTGGAATCAACCATAGAGCAACTTCTGAAAATCATATTAACAGCTTCTAGCTCTTCACTCTATCAGATGTTGCTAATATATAGAGAAGCAAAAGGGCAAAGATAAGACCTCAGAAGGCCACTGGGTAAAATTTGATTCCTGATGAGGATTTCCAAACCACTAGAAGACTCTTAAGGGACTTCAAAACCAATCACTTAGCTTTTACTTAGAGTTCAACACAGAAGCAGAATAGTTGTCTCCTACTCCAGTCTGTTGGAAGTGGTGCTAAGGTACTTCTGTTTTTACCTCTGACGTCCTGTCCTCCACCAAGACAATCGCCACCAATGAGTGGCAAATTTGTTGCACTGCTTGAGTGTGAGGTGTTGAGAGATACCAGAGATCACTTTCCTTTCAGAGAAGTTGGGCTTGCCCTCTTCTACTTTCATTCCTCAAAGTGAAAGATTTGGTCATGGTTTAACCCCAGCCAGCAACTAAGCACCACGCAGCTGCTCACTCACTGCTCCCTGCCCCCTCCCCCCGCCCCCCCCCAGTGGGATGGGGAAGAGAATTGGGAAAAAAAGTAAAACGCATGGGTTGAGATAAGAATGGTTTAATCAAACAGAAAAGAAGAAACTAATAACAATAATGATAACACTAATAAAATGACAACAGTAATAGTAAAAGGATTGCAATGTACAGATGATGCACAGTGCAATTGC
>JANZLQ010000005.1:8739591-8780409 GCA_026212715.1 Elanus axillaris
CCAGTTGGGGTCAGCTGCCCTGGCTGTGTCCCCTCCCAAATTCTTGTGCCCCTCCAGCCTTCTCGCTGGCTGGGCATCAGAAGCTGAAACGTCCTTGACTTACTATAAACATTACTTAGCAGCAACAGAAAACATCAGAGTGTTATCAACATTCTCCTCATACTGAACTCAAAACGGTACCAGCTACTAGGAAGACACTTCACTCTATCCCAGCTGAAACCAGGGTAACTTTCATCAGACCATGTCCTCTGGCTTCTCCCCTATTTGTCCCTCTGGTGAAAGAGCAAAGGAATCTGAAGAAAGAACCCAGTCAATCCCATGCAAAACCAAAAAGTGACAGGAAGTTGAATACCTCGTCTTCTCCAAAGAAGGAGAATGACAGACTGGAGAAGAGTACTGAGGAAATGGAAAGGGGGTGCTGGACAGCCCAGGGTTTCCAGAATCCATGGCTTTGCTCAGGTTGACTGCAAATGCCAAGGTGTTCAGGGTGTAAAACACAGGATGAGCCTTTCACAGTTTCAAAATAATGAGTTGTTTGTTGGGTTTTTTTCCTATTACAAATGCAGAAGCCATCAAATAAAAAGGAGACATACTTCATGAAGTAGAGCTACCTTTCTCCAAATTGTACTGCAGTGCCAACTCCTAAAAAACTATAAGGTCCCAGTGAGCAGGCACTATATTAACAGGTTATAAACTAAAATGTTTCATAGACACAACCTGAATCTAGTGAGCTTCTGATGAAACAGAGACCAAGACAGTCTACCCAGCAGGCTTCAAATGAATCCAAGCTCAGCAGCAGGTGCTGTCTCCCTCAAGTAGAGTCTGTCTTCAGAGTTTGGAGAAAAAACCATTCAGATCCACAGCTCCAGGGCTGCAGTGCAGGCACCTGTGCCAGCAGACTCAGCCTGGAGTCTTCAGAGGTGTGAGGCTCTGTTTACAAAATATTAGGGTCACGTGGACTGAGCTTCCAGCAATGCAGGGGTAGTTTGGATACTAGCAGGACTACCACGGAACTGCTCCAAACTCAGCTTCTGAGCTACGTGGCTCTTACTTCGAGCAGAGTCAGTCTTCCAGGGCTGGTTCAGGTACCACGATGAGCTGGAAGTTTCTGAGTTTGACTTCCTAGACTTAAACTACATTCTTTACAATTTTTTATTAAACTTCTCCTTGAAGTATTTTTTTCCTGTAGAAAATTTAAAATTACTGTTTTCTTCTTGTTTTGTTTCTCCCCCACCCCAGAACAGAACAGTTTTGCTATTTAGAATTCCCTATAAGATAGAAACTTAAACATTTAAACAGGTCTACACTTGACAAATTTAATTCTTACATCACTTCTGGGTTAATTTTTACTCTCCTTGGTTTTGCTTTGTTGTTGTTATTTTAGGTATTTTTTCTTTCTTTCTCAGACACAGAAATGGATGAGACAAAGGCAGTAGTCACAGCTTGTTGGTTTCTTCTGACATCTATTTTCATACATGTCAGCGAAGGTGTTCCAATGGTACAAAAGAGCACTATTCAACACACTTTCTTATGTATTAGAAACACTCTGAGATATCTGGGACATCTACCATCTGCAGCAGAAACTGGAAACCACATGAGATATTGTATGGTGTCTAAAATGGAGCTGGATATTTAAATCTGCACAACTGAATCCTGAACCAGATCATCTTGCTGCAAAATCAGAGACACAGATGCCATAACCTCCTCATTTCAACACCCTGCACCCAAAGATGGCTCAGACATCAGACCTGGTGTTTTAAAACACCTCTGGTGTTTTATTGGTGAATGCTGATATAATTCAATGTCTACGCCTGTGGTACCTGAATAAAGCTGGTTTTGGCCTTTGCCACTTTTAGTTCACAGCAGTGATCAAAACAGCATACTGTAAATGCTTTGGATCCTTTCCTCCTACAGGCAATAAGAGATTTGCCACTAACTTCAGCAGAACCATTTATGGATGCCACATTTAATTAACACATAATTCAGAGTATCTAATAGGATTGATGTGTATCTGAATTAAAACTGCAGATAAAATGATGCTAAGGGATAGAAGCAGAGAATGGACTTTATATCTCATTTCAGGACATTTGAGCACAAATGGCACAAAATACCATGGGCTTCACAGACAAGGAAGAACTTGGCATGAGATAAAAGGCTTAAACCAGGATTCATCCAACTTCCAGTCTTGCTCAAAGGATGAAAGCATCTGAGATTTATATATTCACAGCCTGACTTGCCTGCTGTGTATGTGGTGAGCCCATATACAAGGCTTTGAGTGCCTCTGGAGATTGGTTTTTAGAGGACATGAGAACGACTGACATAAAATGTTGTTGGGTGAGCAGCCTCCAGGAGGCTTCTGGCCAGTCCACCAGGCTCCTGAGTGGTCAGAAGGGGAAAGGGCACCAAACATACCATATTTTAGACATTTTGGGAATGATGGTGGTGCTTTTCCAGATTCGCTTGATCTCATTTGTAGCTTTCACTCTGTTAGGGTGTAATGTGAGAACCTTTCAAGCTCTTCCCTCTGGTGCTAATCTTCACATGAATATTGACCCACAGGTTTTGAAAAACTGCTGAAAAAATGACAAGTTAATGAACATTGCCCCCTTCCCTGCCTGTCTGCTCAAGGGAAATGTACCCTTCTCCCCACTGGGGGGGAAGAAAAAAAAAAAGAAAAAACCCACCCCAAAACCCTAAACCAGAAATTCTATATTGCTGTTTAAATTAGGAAGATTAGGTCAACAGAAGCATTGGCTGTTTGTGATCCTTTAAGAAATCCTGTTGGTCATGCTATCATTGTAACTCTGCTGCCTGGACCAAAGCAGGTGGCAGTTGTACGCTTTCACACATCTATCCATTCTGTTCTCCCTTGTGCCCTAATGCCAGGGTGGGTTAGAATACCACACTCCCATTTTTTGTAAGTTGGACACTGACATGATGAGCCTCCCCTCTCCTCTTCCCTGTGTTTTGGAGAGAAATGCCTGCATTCAGCCTGTCTGCTGCCCCTGCAGAGGTGTTACATACAGTGTCACAGCCAACCAGGAGCATCATGCTGCTGGGAGAAGCAGTCGTTTCTGCTCTCTTTGGGTCTGAGAATAGCTGAGAGCCACACTGCGTCTTGCAGAGGTAAAATCCTGATTCTAGAAGAAACCAGCTCTGCCACAGTGGGGGAGAGACAGAAGAAACTACCTTTCATAAGACCATGACCTGAGTGGGCAGTAGGAGCTCTCAGGTAGGACCCAGGGGAGCAAAGAGCTGGGATCAGCTCAGCCTTGGTGTCTTGCCTCACATTAGGTCACAATTTCCTACAAGGCCCAAATTCCTACAAGGCTCAAATTCACATTCCCACTTTGTTTCCACCCCCCTGTCACTTTGGGCTCTGCTCATGTCTTTTTTATTGAAGTTGGTATAGGACCCCCAAGCTCTCTTTAGCAGGAGTTAACTGTCATCTGGAAAACTGCAAAATTGTCAATACACCCACAGGACAAGCAGTAAGGACTTTTTTTATGTGTATTGCAGGATGATGTTGTGCTGAGGGTCTGAATTTCTTGTACTGACTCCCTGATTTCTTGATTACTCAGTGGGGGTGTCTAGGCTGTTAGTCAATGGTAAGCAGAGACTTATTAATACCTGATATAGTTAGGCTGAAAAAGAGCAAGAACCATTATGCGTATTGTGAAGAGGTTACTAATCACTGACAACCTTACCAGCCGTTAGCTTTGATTCATACTGACATAGTATAGATTTAAGTTAGTGAAATTGTTCAGTGAAAATGAACATCTTTAATCTCCGTGTTAAAACTGCTATATGAATAAGATTGTCCCTCCCATCTTTCTTCCTCCCTTTTTTCACCTTCCTCACCTCTGCGTTCCTTCCTTAGTCCTTCCCTCCTTCCCTCCCTCCCTCCTCTCACTCTCTGACTTGATTTATCTTACACTTTTTTTCTTTTTCTCTTTTAAAACTAAAGATATAAAAACATTTCTCAAATTTTACCTCAAGCACCTTGTTCCTTTGTCCTGGTTTTGTCTGGGATAGAGTTAATTTTCTTTCCAGTAGCTGGTACAGTGCTGTGTTTTGGATTCAGTATGAGAATAACGTTGATAACACACTGATGTTTTCAGTTGTTGCTAAGTAATGGTTAGACCAAGTCAAGGATTTTTCAGCTTCTCATGCCCAGCCAGCGAGAAGGCTGGAGGGGCACAAAAAGTTGGCACAGGACACAGCCAGGGCAGCTGACCCAAACTGGCCAAAGGGGTATTCCAGACCATGGGACGTCATGTCCAGTATGTAAACTGGGGGCAGCTGGCCAGGGATGGCAAATTGCTGCTCAGGAGCTAAGTGGGCATTGGTTGACAAGTGGTGAGCAATTGCATTGTGCATCACTTGGTTTGTGTATTTCTTTTCTTTTATTATTATTATAATTGTCATTTTATTATTGTTATTGTAGTCATTATTATTTTCTTCCTTTCTGTCCTATTAAACCGTTTGTGTCTCAAGCCACAAGTTTTACTTTTTTTCCCAATTCTCTCTCCCATCCCACCAGGTTGGGAGGGAGGGAGGGAGCAGCTGCATGGTGCTTAGTTGCTGGTTGCGGTTAAACCACAACGTCCTTGTAGAAAATAGTCTGAGAGCACAGGTTTTAGTCAATGTGTTATCAGTGCTAGTACTGGACAAAACATTAATTTTTTGAAGTATAGTATACAATTTGTTATTTTGGGTTGGGGTGGTTATTGCAGGTTGTATATAATTATTCTTGCTCGGTAATTTTATCTAATAATAAGTGCAAAAGATTAGTAAGTATTAATTAAGGAGGCAAAGGAAAGTCCAGCAGTAATGACATCTGAAGCAACAGTATCTGTTGTATGTGAGGCACAAATCCTGGAGAAGAGTTTTCTGTTCTTCATCTCACAAGAAGTAAATAAGTATCGGAGAAGTGAAATGGGTGAGAAGAGAGGCTTAAGGGTGGTGGTTAGTAATATGACTAATCAAGTAGAGAGAAGAAATTACATAAAGACCTCTCTACAGTCACAAAAGTGGTAGAAATAGAGCTGTCATTACAGATGCTAATTAACAGGGCTCAGTATCTCTCAGCTTTGGAATTAATACAGGTGGGAAGCCTATGTAACAAGCAGCATGAATTTCATACATCCTGGCTGGTCCTGAAGGAATTCCTCACAGCTGCCAGTGGTGTAACATTATCATGGACTGCTGTTATCATCTTGGAGAAAATGCACTTAAGTATTCAAAAACATCTGAGGGAAAAAGCATATATTAACTTTTCAAACGACCAAACACATATATGTAAATCACTAATAGGTTTATGTGTTGTATGTGTCCATCTGGATATGATATTAGTAAAGTCAGAACTTGATTATTGCATTCATTTTCCAATAACATGGCTCAAAAGATGAGGATACTAAAGACAAGTCTCCTTAGGAAAATGTTAAAGAGTAGTTATGAAAATTTTTCACCCAGAAAATCCAGGTTCTTGTACCTGTGAATTTGTTTAGCCAAGAAGCTCTCAGCACCATTCATGCTCCATTTGCAATAACCACTGAATAAGAGGAAGTTAAAAATATTCTAGGGACATTAATGCTATACAACTGCTTTTAAGGGATAAATGAGATAATAAATTTGTCTTACTGTCAGTCTGACATTGATCTCAGGACTTGTATAACAAGGATTTAAAGGAGTAAAATAAAATTAATACCAACTAGTATGGAAAACAGATGTTGTTAAACTGACTTTTTTATGTTAATAGAGACAGTATTGATGAAGTAGGTCTATATTTCTGTATTTTTGGCCTAGCACTGCACACCTTTTTGTTTAAGAAAACAGGATGGCATAACTTTACAGTACATATCAAGCAGATTAAACACAGGACAAGTGATAGTCCTCTGAATAAATGTATAAATGGCAAATTAATGCTGAATAGCTCGTTTCTGTGGGATAGCACAGAGATGAGCTATTGAGTCGATATTATTTGTGGTATTTATCAATGTTCAGGAAGTAAATGCAGTCTCATAGCTGATAAATTTGTTGTTGACTTCAAGGTGAGGAAAGCAGGAAGAAAGATGATGAGTGAGTGGTACAGAGTGATCTAGATCACCTGGTAAACAGGGTTCATGTGAATAAGGATTAGAGTAATCTGGCCTTCTGCGGTCCTCTCGGAGTTAGACATGCAAATCTGAGCCCCAGGCTCACTCTGATTAGCAGAGAGCAGTGCATACCTCCAAAGAGTGGTTTGTCTCATCCTGAGAGAATGATGATGATAGCTATTTTCCCCTCATTGATCAGAAAAGGAACACAGATGTTCAGCTTGAAAGCACAGCAATTACCAGTATCAACCTGGTTAAAACTCTGAGAATTACTAAAGGATAGGACTATATGCACCACTGTTCAATCCAATTACTAAGGGGGACGTTGTTGGATGATTTTGTCATATGCATAAAGAAAAGGGATGGCTGATGGTTAAATACATGTATTTTCATATTGGAAGCAAGGCACTAATTTTTAGAAGTAAATGCTATTTATTTCTCAAATACTATAAAGACACTTGCTCTAGATCTTGCATAAGGTTTTTATTTATCTTAAAGAAGACTAATCTTCATTAAAACTATGATCATGGAAAAAAGGAATAAATCCAGTGAAACTCATGATCTGCAATTTGTAAGTCCAGTCAGATGTTCACAGCATACATTTTTCATTCTGCCAATGACTAATTGTACACATTCATTTCTTACTTTAAGTATTAACAGTATAATGAGAGACATACAATAATGGGAGAGGGAGCAGCACTGAGCATGATTACTGCAGCAAGACAAACTTGAATCATTTGTTAGGATTTTACTTCACATCATGAAACCAGCTATAGTTTTTGATCAGCTAGGCAAAATTGGATCTCTAAAACCAATTATTTTTGCATGTGCAGATTTTCTCCTTGTGTTTCACCAATGCAAAGATGCTTGCCTATGAACTATGATTTTCTGCTCTGACCATGCATCCAAAAATCAGGCTGTTAGCCAAAATTAATATAGCATTCCTACATTTCATTTGCTCAGAATAATTAATGAAGATATGCAAAATCAATCCAATACTAATCCCTGGGGTACTCCAACCCTACCTGTCACCAGTCCTTTTATTTCACCCTGTTGACCCCTTCCTTTTAGTCAGGCCCCAAATCTCTTCTCACTCATAAATTTTCCTTATGAAGTAGTCATGTCCTATGGGGTACCAATACTGCCTATGTGATCCAAAACAGCTTTTTGTGCACGTCAGACAAAATTTTCGATTCCCAATGAATGCATCCCCAGAAGGGTCTAGACAGTGATAGAAGCAGGCAGGGAGGCCCATGGCAGTCCCCTGCCTCCCACCTGTCTTCAGTGAGTCCATTTTTGGTTTTGCTACTCTGCTATGATAGCTACAAGCACCAGATCTGAGCACTTCTCATTTTCAGGCAAACTTGGAGTTGTAACACAAGCTTGATTTTCTCAGAGATCTGCCTGAGCTAACTCCGGCTCCTTGCCCAGGAGCTAGAGCACTGTTCCAGCAGAGACAAGCTTCCTTTGATAGGAAAGTGATTTGCGTCAAAGGCAAAGGCACATTACTTCAGTATCTACTGATAACCTCTTGTGAGTAAGAACTCACAAAATAAAATATTTTACTTATTATATTCAGCTATTTGTAAGCCAGTACCAAAAAAATGCCAAATAAAATGAATATTTCCTACTTCAGTTTAGGTCTGGAAAGAAATTAATTCCTAATTAATATTTAAGTGCTGCTGGCTACTTTACATTAGTGAGTGTAAAGGGTATTAAAAAGAAGAAATCACTGTATATATACAAATATATAACTTCCATTTCAAAGTCTTTTTAGAAGGCTGGGTTAGCGTAAAAAGTCTTTAGAATAAATTATGCCTGTAGGTGAATCGGATGACATTTTCAGAATTGCTTTGAGTCAGATTTTTCAGATGTTTTAATTTTTCCTCTGTTGGGTGCTGCCCAAATGATACCGCAGCTGGGCAGAGCTCCAGAAGACATGGGTTGTAATTCTGGCTCTGCCAATGTCTGGCCTGACCCCTTTGTACATATCACTCAACTTCTCTGAGCTTTTCTATCTGTAAAATGGAATCATAATGCTGACCTTCATAATGTATTCAAGATGTGCCAATAAAATTCCTGTGTCTAACCTAGATATTATCAGTGAGGGTAGAATTTTTCTCTCCTGACATCTACTCTTATAGGATGGGTTTCATCTGACCACATAGAGGATATACATCTGAAACAGTCACTTGAAGTCCCTTCAAAATTAGTGACAAGAAATAACCAGTACTAAATTGTATTTCATCTGATTTGGATTAGATGTTTACCTTCAGATAGGCTTAACAAAGGAAAAGAGATTCCTACAATGTAGATGTATAAAGCTAGAAGATGCCAACACTACCCAAAGTGATTTATCAGTGAGAGCCTATAGCTCCCAGAGATTTAGATTCCTTTATCCATTTTATATTAAAGAGTTTTATCTGTATAGTTTTGCTTCAACCTATAACGTCAGAAGACAATAATAAAAACTGGGACTTTGAAGTACCCTCATGTCATGTCACTTAAACAATTCAAAGGTTGATTTTCTCCATTTGGCTAAGCAATAATTAAACCCCAAAGCTTTCATGAATTCTCATTTGCAAGTTGTAATTGCTTCAAGAATAGAAACACTTAACATGCATTTCTGATATATATGTTTTTTAAAAAAGAGAGAAAAAAAAATCCCAACTAAAGCAAAAAAACACTACCTACTCCCAGGACTAAACAAGACTCAGAACTCGTAGTAACAAATAGAAGGGCTGTATACCCTGACTTTTTTAGACTCAACTTTGATGCCAAACTAAAATTGTGCAAAAAGATGCCTTTAAAAATACAACATTGAATCATAATGTAGCAGAAATGCATGCATATTATATAATTTATAATAAGATTTACTGGCTGTAATTGCCATGCACTTTTTTTGCCTCCAATAACTACATGAAACATAAGGATTTACTAACTGTCCTGAATTTTAACTATGTATCAGAACTAAGGCTCTACAAAACATGGCAATGTGTCTTCAAGGGGGCATATCTAAGAGCTTTCTTCTTGGTGTCAAACTAGAGCCTTCCTTTGTGTCTCAATTTCCTCAGAAAACCAAATATTAAGGCAAAACTCAAGGTCACAGTCAGGTTCCTATCTTGGTAGCATTAAAGGTCTATATTTTATCCACAGAGTTCAGAATATAAGGGTAGGAATAACATATTGGAAAACTATCTAGTCTCAGATCCAATGGGTAAGGGGATTCACCTCATCTCACAGGAGTCATTTGAAAGTTGCATGTTTAATTTAACCAAACTATTTAAGCTCTTTTGTAGTCAAAGGAGAGAGAGAGGTATTTCTGAAAAGGGAATTCATCCCGCGGTAATGAGATTTCTGCACCTATGTTTCTAAGATAAGCAGGACAAATCATGTTTTGGAGATGCCTGTCTTTGTCGATTGATTAGAATGGGAGCCTAGAAAATTAGTTTAGGCTTATCAGCTTTTAAATGGCTCTAGTTAGGTGAGACAAAGGAGATCCTAAGGCTGAAATCTAATGTAGTGTGCACTCCAAAATTGTGCTTAGGGCAGACACTTAATTTTTACTTACATGAGAAGGGAAACCAACTTTTATCTGAAATGCACACAAACCTGTGAACAAAGAGCATTTACTTTTGTGAGTACTGTTATCACACTTGGCACAATGAAAGCTTTGTAATGAGGTTTTGTTTTTCCCTCATAACAATTTCATTGAGTTTCTACTGAAATAATCCATTAGGAAGAGATTTTTAAGATAAAGCATTTTCATTTATTAGTACTCTCAAGATCATATGAGAAGGAAAGTTTTCAGTTTGTTTCCTTTTTTTTTTGGAGTGATATGTATTAAAATGTACTATATTTTAAGCCAAATTTGAGTGAGACCTTTTAATTTTATCAGCAGGATGTTTCAGATGAGTTAAGCAATGACATCTTTAAAATGCAGGTTCATGGAAAATGATGGCATTTTACAGTTTCATTTATATTCTCAAATAAAAATATAGAAAAGTCAATATATATAATAAAAGAAAAATCTTAGTTTTGACCACAGGGTTAAAATGAGTCCAATATATGTTTGCATGAGGATTAACACATGGGCATGATGAGAAGATTTTTTCCTGAAAAGTTTGCAAATTAAAGACTTAAAAGGGAAAGCATTCCCATTCTCTCTGAATAGCAGATCACTGAGTAAGGTAACTATCATCCCCCTCTTTTTCCTTTGTTTTTGATTGATAGCAAGATTTATTTTGTTATCCTTTCCTAAAGGGGAGGCCATGAGTTTGCCGTTCTCACCAAGTGACCTGAAAGAGGCAGAGAGACATCACTGGTGATGGAAAGAGGAAAAATCCCCAGACTTGGAAAGGTGTATAGACTAAACTGCATAAACATATGGAAATGAAAGCAGTAATAGTTCCTTTGAAAATGCAAGTGTGTTGATTTAAGAATAAATTCTTTGTTTAGAGCTGGGCTCAGTATACTAAGATTAAGCTGATACGAGGGACAGCTTAGCAGCAGCAGTATAGCCTGTATTTGGTTTTGCCTTATAATGGATAGAAACATGAAGGCTATTTAAAGCCAGTGTGAACTTGTAACAGAGTTAAAAATGACCAAATACTGAAGAGTAAAGCTCCAGCCCATCAAAAGCCAAGTTGTAGACAAAGCAACACAAAACATTTTATCTACTTTATCCATTTTATTTTATTTTATTTCACAGGGCCAATATTTACAAATACATACAAACCTCCTTATTAACTTAACCTGCAGGATTTAATTTTTCAGGCATGGAGGGGAAAGGAAATATAATCAAACTGACAACTTATTTGAAATCATATACACTCTATAGAGTGCTCAGGAACATAACAACCTACACATAGGATAGTTTGGCTGTGAAATCAGGTGTCATTTACCTGTGATTTACCCAAGGTAAGATGAAGAATGGTTCAGTTTCTGTGTGGATTTTGATTTCATGCTAGCCATTAAAACACTTAAAAGCACATATTCTTTTAATGTGATAGAAATCGTAGAAATGAAGATGAAATAAAGTCAGTGCTGAAAATGTTTATGTAGAAACTCAGATGATAATAACTTCTATCGACTTGATTTTGAACCATTTGAGTTTCAGTTTTATGCCATTTTGACAGAAAAGTTATGTCTCTGTCTTAGAAACATCATTCTGAATCTCATTATTGGACAAGCTGTCCTGATTTCAGCTGGGACAAAGTTAATTTTCTTCCTAGTAGCTGGTACAGTGCTGTGTTTTGGATTTAGTACGGTGGCCTCATCAAGAAAGAGGTGCAACATACAGGTGTGTTCATGATCAAGGAGTGGACTTGACCATGGACACTATTGCACAGGTTATCCATGAATGTGAAATGTGCTGCAATTAAGGAAGCCAAGTTGTTAAAGCCTCTTTGGTATGGTGGATGATGGATGAAATATAACTATGTGGAGGCCTGGCAGATTAATTGTATCACGCTCCCACAAACTTGCCAAAGCAACCATGTGCTTACAATGGTAGAAGCAACAACCGGGTGGCTGGAAACATATCCCATGCCCCATGCCAGTGCTCAGAACACTATTCTGGGCCTTGAAAAACAAGTCTTATGGTGGTACAGTACCCCAGAAAAACCTGAGTGGCACAACAGGACTCATTTCTGTAACAACCTCATAGACACTGGGGCCAAAAAGCATGGCACTGAATGGGTGTAGCACATCCCCTGCCATGCACCAGCCTCCAGAAAAAAACAAATTATACAATGGACTGATAAAAACTACACTGAGACCAATGCAGGGGGGTGGGACCTTCAAACATTGGGATACTCATTTAGCAAAAGCCACCTGATTAGTCAACACTAGAGGATCTGCCAATTGGGCTGGCCCTGCCCAATCAAAACTTTTACATATGGTAGAAGGGGATAAAGTCCCTGTAGAGTGCATAAAAGATGTGCTAGGGAAAAATGTCTAGGTTATTCCTGCCTCAGGCAAAGGCAAACCCATTAATGGGATTGCTTTTGCTCAAGAACCTGGGTGTACTTGGTGGGTAATGGAGGAGGATGGGAAAGTCCGATGTGTACCTCAGGGGGATTTGATCTTGGATGAGAAGAGTCAATGAAGTAAATTCCATTATGTTAATTGCTATATAAAACTATATATCATCACTTCTATGATGGTTATATGTCATATCAAGGGTATTATAGTGAAATAGCCCAGGTTAATGAAGAATGAACTCTGATGAAACTGAGCAAAGTGCAGCAATAATAGAACAAGACAAGCTTAGTGGTGATGGAACCAGAACTGGCTTCAGAATACAACAATCCAACACCACACACCATTGTTCCTGCCCTGAAAGACTGTTATGACAGATGGACCCCAAAGGCACGGACTAAATGAATTCAACAGACATTTATAGGGATGGCCCATAGACTAAGGGAACAATATCTGTGTGTATATATCAAGACACAGGAAAGGTGGTGGTGATTAATTGGGATGTACTGGAAGTGTAGAACCTAGGCATGATGTGAATTGTGTAAAGAGGTGGATGTTGTCCTGGTTTCAGCTGGGACAGAGTTAATTTTCTTCCTAGTAGGTGGTACAGTGCTGTATTTTGGATTTAGTCTGAGAATAATGCAGATAACATGCTGATGTTTTAGTTGTTGCTAAGTAGTGCTTAAGTCAAGGATTTTTCAGTTTCCTGTGCTCTGCAAGCAAAAAGATGCACAAGAAACTGGGAGTATAGCTAGGACAGCTGACCTGAACTAGCCAAAGGGATATGCCATATCACAGACACCATGGTTAGTAAATAACCAGGGGGAGCTGGCCAGGAGGCACCGATCACTGCTTGGAGACTGGTGAGGGGCATCGGTCAGGGGGTGATGAGCAATTGCATTGTGCATTGCTTGTCTTTCTTGGGTTTTACTTCTCTCTCTTTTTGTTATCTTCCTTTTCATTATAATTATTATTGTTGTTGTTGTAGTTATATTATAATTATTATTTATTTCAGTTATTAAACTGCTCTTATCTCAGTCCATTAGTTCTACTTTTTTTTCCCCTGATTTTCCTCCCCACCCCGCTGGCAGAGGGAGGAGCAAGTGAGCAGCTGCATGGTGCTTAGTTGCCAGTTGGGGTTAAACCACAACACAATCATAACAACTGCATGTGAAAATTATTTATCTGATGCAAATAAACTGATGAAAATATAGATCATAGAACTGTAGAAAAAATTATTTATTTCTTCAAAGATGGTTCCTTTATTTAATTTCCAGTGAATTTAACCTGTGAATTTTCCATGAAATAAACTTGAAAATGTTTCTTCATTTGCTTTTTGATGATTTTCTTCCTTTTTCTCTCTCTCTCCTTTTTTCTCTCCTGTCCAATGGCACAATGTCCTTTGAAAATAAGTTTTGTTCTTATTTTTGTTAATATCTAATTGCATGAAACAAGCATTTTCTTCTGAATACACATTTGAGAAAATGAGATTGATAGAACAGTCTAAATTGTCTTGAACAAATAATGGCTTATAATTTTATTTCATTTTGAACCTACTATATACATGGAGAAAAAAACCAGCAAAACCACCCCCGCTCCAGTGTAGATTTGCTCCCATGTGACTATATCACAGATTGGGAAGCATGTGGCAGTGTTTCTAATATCATAAACAGAAACATAACTGTTTAGTCATAGACATTTTGAATTACTACATTTCCTCCTTCAGGTCATTGGATTCAATTCAAAGCTTGCTGAAGTCAATGGATGTTGCATCATAAAATCTGGGACTTTTATTCATCAATTTAATTCAGAATTTTGCTTATAACCATTCATGGAATAACAATACTTTTTGGCAAATGTGTAATAACAGTTGCTTAACAAAATGTCATTTAATTAAACAGTTTTTTTCTTTAAATACCTTTAATTATCCAATTAATAAGTATTCAAAACCAAAATGAATGAAATTGAAGAAAAGCTGAGAAAAATGAATAGTACCTTGAACGCATCCTCTAATCACTTTAATTACAAAAACCTACAATGTTTCTATACGTTTGTTAAGAAAATTTCTTGGTTATTGTTCCTACTTAAATTGATAAGACTTGCTATTATGTGCATTTTCACATCACTGGAGCATTACTCAAAAAATTGTCAAGATTGTCAAGAAAGATAAAGACAATTAAGTAGTCAGATGAAGAGCTATGAATGTCATCTGTCTGAACTTCTGTAAGGCCTTTGACACAGTCCCCACACAACATCGTTCTCTCTAAATTGGTGACATATTGATTTGATGGGTAGAGTGCTTGGTGGCTGAGGAATTGGCTGGATGGTTGTGTCCAGGCAGTAGTGGTCAATGAATCAACGTCCAGACGGAGATCAGTGAAAAATGGTGTCCCTCAGGGGTCTGTATTGGGACCAGTGCTGTTCAAAATCTTCGTCAGTGATATAGTGGGATCGAGTGCACCCTCACCAAGTTTGCATTTGACTTCAAGCTGCGTGATATGGTTGACATGCCTGAGGGACAGGATGCCATCCAAATGGACCTGGACAAGCTCGAGAAGTGGGCCCATGTGAACCTTATGAGGTTCAACAAGGCCAAGTGCAAGGTCCTGCACCTGGGTAGGGACAGCCCCCAGTATCAACATGGGCTGAGGGTGAAGGGCTTGAGAGCAGCCCTGCGGAGAAGGACTTGGGGGCACTGCTGGATTAAAAGCTGGACATGAGCTGCTGACAATGTGTGCTTGCAGCCCAGAAAGCCAATCATGTCCTGGGCTGCATCACAAGAAGCGTGGCCAGCTGGTCGAGGGAGGTGATTCTACCTACCCCTCTGCTCTGGTGAGACTCCATCTGCAGTTCTGTGTCCAGGTCTGGGGTCCGCAGCACAGGAAGGACATGGACCTGTTAGAGCAGGTCCAGAGGAAGCCACAAAGATGATCAGAAGGCTGGAGCACCCCTCCGATGGGGACGGGCTGTGAGAGTTGGTGTTGTTCAGTCTGGAGAAGAGAAGGCTCCAGGGAGACCTTATAGCAGCCTGCCAGTACCTGAAAGGGACTTGTAAGAAAGATGAGGAAAGATTTTTTAGTAGGGCCTGTTGTGATAGGACAAGGGGTAATGGTTTTAAACTAAAAGAGAGTAGATTCAGACTAGATATAAGAAGAAAATTTTTACAATTAAGATGGTGAAACAGTTTGGCACAGGTTGCCCAGAGAGGCTGTGTATGCCCTGCCCCTGGAAACATTCAAGATCAGGTTGGATGGGGCTCTGAGCAACCAGATCTAGTTGAAGATGTCCCTGCTCATTGCAGGGGGGTGGGACTAGATGACTTTTAAATGTCCCTTCTAACCCAAACCATTCTATGATTCTATGATTCTTTGATTCTCTGGTTCTATGACAGAGGAAAAAAGATATAATTTGCTCTAAGCATTCAGTTATAGGTTCTGCATACCTATAGTATACAAGTAATTAAATGAGATAAAATATATGTTTTCAGACCTTCAGATAGTAAGAAACTGTTTTGCTAAAGTGCGTAAGTCTCTGTATGCATCTTCTATAGATCCCTCTTCATCAAATCATCCTGAAGAAAGTTTCTTCCCATCTCTGGATATATGACCTGTGTAAGCCCACATAAAAATTATTTTTGTACCTGATTATGTCTTGGGCATGGTTTCCGTGGGAGTTGAAATTTCTCATTACCCTGTAGAGCAGGGCTCCTGCCTTGGAAGGCCAAGCAGAGAAGAAACTGCAATGTTCACAGCATGTGCTCTTCACAGACCACATGCCAGAGACTTGAGGATTTTCACAGTATTCCTTCCAGACATTTAACTTACATTTCACACAGTCATGCTGAAGGTCAGCACAGGGGATATAGCTTCAATTTCCTCTCATTCAGGACCTTCCAAACCAATGCTCTCTGTGGATTTGTGTCTCTAATCTTCCCACGTCAAGGATGCTTGACCAAATTTTCATCTTTCCAGGAGCTCCCCCTTGGGGGTCACTGTAGGTACTCACTGAACAGCCTGCTCTAGGCTGCTTACCTGGCTACCAATCCTGCTGGGGTCAGGGAGGGAAAGAGTACTTGGGCTACACGATCCGTTGTTGTACACACACTTTGGTTTTGTGACTTCTAGAGTAAATGTCTATGTGGTGATGTACTTAACAAGCATGTTTCGACCAGTAAAAATATACCTAGCTGAGGTATACACACTTTAATTGGAGCTCTCATGAAAACACTTTGATGTTATTTTTTTTCTTATATCCTGCTACAGCCCTTCCTAAAAAGTAATGACCTAGACTCTCTCCTTCTGAGCTACAATAAATGAAAGAGAACAAATAAACAGAAAATCTCTGCATCTCCCTTAGAGCCAGTGCATCCTGCAGATATCTCCCAGTGGCTGTCATTAGCCCTAATGGAAAGCAGCTGAGCCCCAGCACAGCTACATTGGTCTTCACTGAGCAGGTACTTGTGCGTGAAAAAGGATGTATTTGCAAATATTCCTTCTGTGTTACAAGTGGAAGGTATTTAACCATGTAACCTAACTTTGGTACCATAGGGATAAGTTAAGCCCAAACTTCACTCCAGAAGTTAAACTTGTCACTGTATGGAGAATTTCTCCCTTCCCTTAAAAATACATAATGTGTGCAACCCTGACAGACTGATTTATTTACATCTGGCATCTAATATAAGTTAGTTATCTAGGAAATGTTTATACGTGGCGAAGATACAAAGATAGCTCTAGGATAAAACTTACTCCATCCTTACACAGACACTCAGCATAGGTAATAAGACTCATTATCTAAGCTGCCTTCCTCTCTCCCTTGACAGTAGGAAAACTAACGACATGATTCATCTGATCTCTTAGATGTCAGATTACAGGTGAGGGGAACTCTTCCCCTAAAAATACCTGTTTCTCCAGTGATGACTATAAATGGAAAGCAGAGTGATGTTCTCAAAGGTGGATATTCACTTTCAGTTAGATGAACCCTACCCTATTTGTCTAAATTTTGTAAGACTGAAGCTATGTAAAATCAATCTATCCGAGATCATTGTGCACCAAGAATGCATTATATTCCAGTTGTTATGAGGTCTTTTCACTTTGTTTCCAGACAATTTTTGGTCTTTGTATGCACACTTGTATATCATATTAGGCCCTTATTCTTTACTGGAGTTTTGAGTTACAATCCCTATACAAATAATAATAGAGACAGTACTATGGTGAAATGGCGCGGTGCAGTTCTGAAGAATTCTTGCTACTGAGACCATAAGAAGATAAGAAGCATAGTCACATTGGATCAGACCAACAGTTCATCTCCTGTATCAAGCAATGACCAAGAGAAAAATGCTTCCTAGAAGAGCATAAGAATTGGGCAAACAGCATTGTCACCTGTTACTTGGCCTTAAACAAGGCCAAGTTTTAGCCTAGGCATTTTAAACGCTGCAGTTTCTTTTCAAATAAATTTCAGGACTTGCTGGAGGTCAAGGTTTAACTTTGACCTGTATCTCCATTAAAAGTCAATTTTATCTAACCAAGATGTAAAGAGATAGGTGTTCATTTTCTGTGAGCGACAGAAAGTGGTTGGATGCACAAATTACCTTCTGGCTCCCCATGTGTCAGAAAGGAGCCTGTGACAGTGAAATGGCAATACCTTAACTGTGCTAACCTGATGGGTTGGTTATCTGAATTTAATCAGGTCAGCATGCTGGAGGATCACAGACGTAAACTTTGTGCAATATTTTATCTCTAGCACATAGTGCTTTAAAGCTCAGAAAGTCATTAAACTCCAAGCTGACACAGATAATGCCTAGTGGGATTAACCTTCAAAAACTAATTACCAAAGAGATCAACAAAAGGCAGCCTGCATCACTGCTGTTGTGACAGCATACCAGAGGAGTGAGTGGTGTCAGAAAATGTTGATTAATAGAATCTGATTCACTGGAGACCCTTTTCCTAGGTAGGTAGAGGTTTCTAAATATTTATCAAAGACAGATCAATGAGAAACAGGTTTCTAATTATAGCTAGGGGTCTGGGTACAATTGCTATGATGATGATGATGATGATTTTATTATTTTTTCCAGTAGTTTCTAGAAAAGGTTTTGAATGAGGTATTGCACTAGCATCTAGTAACTATCAGTTCTTATCTTGAAGAAAAGAGGTGAGATTACCTCACCTTTGTGTAAATATCTACAGCTTAGCAAATCACCCTGAAGTTCCAGTGATGATCAATGACATTATAACACATTATGAGTATCTGATTTGTCTGAGTCATCTGAATAAGGCAAATAGCACTTTCAAAATGCATGCTGTTTTTTGCTGGTTTTTTTTCTCTTTTTTTTCTCTTAAACATGAAAGGAGCCTGTGATGGCTGCCTTGAATATACAGCATGGGTTTTAAATGTAGTGAGATGAATTGCAACTGTATACCCAACAGATAACATAAATAAATGCTGAGCTTATGAAAGGGTCAGTATTCTCATCAGCTGTCAACTCCAAGCCAATACAGACTACTGTTGCCTGAAATCTGTTAACTACTCCTCGGATTTCATGTCCCTTGGATGCATCTGATATCATCACAAACTTCAGTTTCTGGACACACAACTTTTAGACCGATTTAATTTTGACTAGTAAAATAAAGTCCTGTTTCTGTAAAGAAAAAAGAAAGCTGGTTTTGCCAAATTTCTGCAAATGCTAAAAATTCCTCTTAAATACTAAAGATACTAAAGTGTAGCCTGAACAAAACATTGGAAAGCAGAAATTCCAAAGTTCATACCAGCAAAAGTAAAGAATCCCAGCAAGCTTGGAAGCCTGATGCCTTACAGGCTGAACATGTTTCAAAAACCTACTACCTAGCTGATGCTATTATCAGAATTCTGGGAATACTTTAGTTATATAAATATTGTTAAATCAATCTAATGATAGCAATAGTACAGACCATGCCCTGACATTAAGAGATCGTCAGGGAAGACTCAAAAGAAATTTGTGCATTTAATTAACTTTCTGAAGTTCCCAAATAAAATAAATGTCTATTGAATTTCCCTCCTCGGTTTAAGGCTCTTCAAAAATGCTATTACTTTTTAATTAAAGTGAACTTGTTTTTCCATTTGGTGGTTATTCTAGCTGGATTTTTTTTCCTTATTCTTACAATTGAATAAAGATGCTAATTGGGAATTAGTTTGTAATAACAGCTGACAGGCCCTGGGGATCCATTCTGCAAACTAATAGTCTATGGATGCAGAACAATATATAGGCCAGCATTGGAGATCCAGTCTGTTACCAGAAGTGATCATCTTCATTCACAACTATATACTGCACACCACAATAAGTTTTGTTCTGGTGAGATATTCTTCTTACTTAGAACCAGTGCACTGCTGTTTTTCAGATGTTGCTTTTTTGCTTTGGCTAGGGAAAAATAGGGAAAATTTGCTATTAAATCATATATTTACATGACAGACATGGATAGCTCATGTTCTGAACTGTCTGGAGATGAATCAGGTTTGGTACAGGAGCACAGTAATTGATTGACCATTGACAGCTTTCAAAATGTTAATAAGGGCATGGCACTATGCTAACACAGTTGCACAATATCTGGATAAGAGCAAAGGCATTTGTCTCTTTGAGGCTATTCACCTAGGCATTTCTAACATTAACAAGATGATGTTCAGTCGTCTCAGTCTAGTAATTTTTAAAAAAATCCTTCAAAAATTCAATATTGAGTAAAGACTGTGAAAGGGAATCTTATATCCTGTCAGAATATGAAGTTACTAAAACTTAAACCACTGAAGGTCAGGCAAGTCAGAGTGGAGATGACCAAGTAACTCTCTTCTGATGCCAAATAAGAAAAGACCTCTAGGTATTATATTAATTCACAATTTTATTCAGTACTGTACTAAAGGGATACAAGTTGATCTCCAGGTCTGCATAAAAATAAGGGTACTATTTGTCAATATTTACTAAGCCCTAGCTAGAGGAAAAAGCATAATTTCAGAAAGTCTTTGACTTAAATTACATATTTATACCATATTCTTTCCTGAAGTGAAGTTTATAGCTTGAACTCACTGATAGACTAGTGTATTGTAAGCTTACCTATGAATCTAGAATACAAACTTTCTGCTTGCCAGTTGCCTGTTTGTGGGGGGTTATCTTCACTCTCATGAAAATGTATAGTCTCAATGTAACAAAGGTCTTTGAAGTTTAAATGAGCATAGATGTTTTCCTTGGGCTTTAATCAAATGCAGTGCCAAACAAACTCTTTCTACAGCATGACCCATATTTTAGAAGACATTTCTTCAAGCAGGGTAGAGTGGTCCCTAAACTTGTTCTCTCTTCCAAACTCTATCCCTAAAAGGTTCAAAAATTTTGCACATTACAAGGAACTGCCAGGATAAGACATAAACACTCTATCTCTATAGTAGATAATATACTAAGACAACATATCGAGAGGAAGAAAGCAAGAAACACAGAAGAAGAAATCTTTCATTCTTTAATCTTTTTCTTACTCTGAACATTTGAATAAGATATCTTTCAGTGATAATGAAACTGAGTTAATTTGTATTTTATTAAACTGGTAATGTGAAATTTGTTATGCTGACTTTAAAGCAAGATTCAGTGTCAACGGTGCAATTTAATGAGTTGATGGAATTCTTAACCCTGGGAAATTTCAAGACAGTGTATTTGGCAAGTTAATTTTTGGAAAAGTAAAGTGATTTGCAGAGACCTTGGTTGATAACCTCATAAGGAAATAACAAGAAAAGGTAATGAACTACATAAAATACTTCTATACACAAGTCAGACAGAACCTTATTCTTAAAGTGTTGCATTGACTTCAGCTTGACTGGAACAACATTTGAAAGACATTACAGAGCACGTTTGATACAGCTTAGGAAGGTAAATATGCTGAGGAAAAGTTGAAACCGATTCTGTAAAACAGGAATCAAATGGCTTAATCTGGGTGTGTACTATAGCTCTGTATTGTGGAAGTGATTTTCCAAAAAGACCCAAGGGTAACTTTTTCCTGCCTTTGGAGAATGTCACTGCTGCAAGGAATAACTATGTGAAACAAAAAGAGTCAGTGTGTATTATCATGTGGACTAAATAAGCTCCTCACGTGGCCTGAAAACTCATGTGAGTGGCACTAGGATCAGATACTGATGGAAAGCCCTGCTGGAAAGGACCTCCCCGGTCCCCCCCACAGCACCTGTCTTCTGGTAGTACCAGCTACTCCGACACCATTGATAACAGGTACTTGTCTAATTTGGGTTTACAAATCTTTAAGGATGGAGATAACACAACTTCTCAGGCAATCTCTTCTGATGTTTAACTGTCTATTCTTATCTCATCTAAGCAAAGCTTACTGAGAGCAGAAACATAAGACTGTATAACTAAGAAGTGCATGAGTGCTGTATACTTCTGAGATGCTCACACTTCCACTTGCAGTGAAGACCCAGCCTAGAGAAAAATGTTCACACTGTCTGTTGTTGGTCCTGAGCTTAGCTTCAGTGACTGCTGTAACATGGGTGGTGGAGAGGCTGGTGAGTCATTCAGGCCGCCTACAATCCAGTGGAACTGTGAGCTCTATTTCTGTATGCAGTCAATGTATGGAAGAATTCACAAAAGCTGAATTTGGCAGTCATTACTGGAAGTCTCAGTACACCCCTTAGTCAACTAGGCAACCCAGTTTTATGAACAGAAATGACAAAGGGCCATTAGCTTATGACAACCAAAGACAGTCAACCCCAGAGGCACAATTCTATGTAGTTTTCAGAATTGGTTTGTCTGAAGTAAGTAATCAGGAAAAGCAAGAAGTGATTTACTGGGGGGTTTAATATAGAGTAGGTTTGCCACCAACAATAGCTTAACTCTCTAGAGTACATGGTACCCATTTTGTACCTAAGAGAAACTTTGCATAATAGAGGAGAGTTCACTTCCACATGATTATACTTATAGACTCCCCAGAGGGAAAAGCAAGAAACCAGCAAAGAGAACAGGCTTTTCATCATCGTTTATAAAGACTTTAGAGGTATGTTTAAAATGGTGACATGCTACTTACCTCCATTATATAACACTTTGAGGTACAGAGCTTTGATGAATGCACCATTTAGCTGTTTGGGATTATTACTGGTTATAGCATTTCCATTTAGTGACTTGCCCTATTTCAAAAGCCTTCATAATTTCCCTTTACCATACTAACTGCAACATTAAATTTTCTGATTTCTAACTTCCTGTAATTAAAGTAGCAAAAAGCCATGACTGCAAACATATATAAAATCAAAGACCACTTTACAAGTAAATTTGAAAAGTACAGTGCTGATTCCTCTATTTAAACAGTAAATTTAAAAAGAATATTTATGCAGACTAAATCAACTAATCAAATCAGGGAAGAAAAGCTAATTAAGTGGACCTGTCAAAACAGAATGAGAGCTAAATACAGCAACCCTTGATCCTGGAGAGTAAATCTTGACTTGTGTGATTAGTTACTCTGCTTTACTTGGGGAAAGCATTTGTGGCATCATACCCAGAAATCGCTGTTTGATCCTGGAACTCAGACTGAATATGTGCACTTCAGCTCTATAATAGACATAGAAATGCATATATAGGTATCTCTAGAATCAGACAGGATCCAAAATTAAATTTACGCATGCTATTCAGTGTCCAAATGAAAATCTCTTGCTATTTGAATATGACATCTTGCCTCTGGCATGAACTATGACACTGAATTTCAACATGGATTTTGCATTGTCCATTGTACTCTCCTTCTATTTTTGCTTCAAGTATATCAGCTGTACTAAAGACAGTTGCTGGATCCAGTTTCTGAATTGGGTGCTGTTCTTTGAGAGACCATTGCCTGTTACAAGGAATTCAGAAACATGTATTGCATCCAGTGTAAAAGTCACTGACCTTATGAAGATCTGTGTGTGATTGTACCGTGTAAATCCATTTGGATTTCGCAGAGGTGAAGTCAGCTGACCTAGGTTAAAGAATACGAAGGAAACATGCAAGATTTCAACCTGAGTTCCTTCTCCTACTGTCTTGAAGTATTCATACTGTACTGTCCAGGGGTGGATGCTGATAAGGTTATAATGGCTCCGAAGTTCATTTGGCTCTAAGAATTTTTCCATTTAGACATCTAGCCTAAACTAAAACTCTAGAAACCCTCAACAGTCAATGGAGAGAGAAAGCACCTCTAAGTTATGATTTGTTTTACCTCTCTCTCACTCTTAGGTTAGAGCGATGTGAAGCATTTCTCCACTGAGGCTAGGTAGACCCCTTAGGGTGACCCTAACCGTTAGCTTTCATTCAATGCCAAAGGTTTGATGATTAAAATGAGGTGAGACTATTACCCTGGGTAGGAACATAACTCAGTATGCTCATAAAGATGTAATATAATATTCAGACTGGACAAAATTTTTGGACTACTATATAAAATAACACCTTACGATCTCTCCTGGTGGAGATCAGGAAACTAGAGAAAACACACTACAAATAGTTAAAAGGTTGAAGGGGTCAATTGTCTTCTCTATGCAAATTGTAGAGAGTCCACATTCAGTGCATGAATTATTCCTCCCACTTCCCTGAAATTCAATAGTCGATTAACATGTAGGAGCATTACATATTCAAACTGAGCCTCCTTTCAAGTAATGTTTTTTTCCAGGAAGGGCAATTTTGCTGGAGATTTATTTACTAGTGTTCACATAGCTGAGTTCAAACTTGTCTCTCTTGACAACAGAAGAGAAGATATAGGTTTGCTGGCACTTTAATTCTCTTCCAGTGCCTCTGTAGACTTCAAGGGGGTCTATGTTCATTAATGTTGGCTCTGTGTATGACAGGATACCTGACAGATAACCAATAGAGCCCTTTAGGTATTATACAATTATACATACAGAGTTGGATGCAGCTACTTACTTTAACAAACCAAATAACAGGAATTTAACCTGAAGTTATTGTTTGCTCTTTTTCTTTAGACACAGATTCTCTAGAGGCAACTTAAGAGGATGTTTTGTGCTATACCAGGGAGCTAAGCCATATTCAAATGCCTTTTTGGAAGCTAGTCTTACTTACTTTCTCTTTCATTGACTCCTTAAGTAGCCTTAAAAATTAACTTAAATTTGTATATTTTGTGCATCTGAAGTAAGATAAAATTAATATGAAACTTCATGTTACAAAAATAAGTTACTTCTTGTCTTCCAAAACTAGCAATTCAGTTAAACCTGTAGCATGGGTGTAATTATTTACAGTCAGGATCTACAATGTTTTTGACCAGTCAATGATTAAAAAGGAGTGACTCTGTGCTGTCAGAAGTTCTTCAATAGACTCCTCTTTCTTCACCTTTTCACTCACCCACCAATTTCTCAATACTCTCATGTCAATATCTTAATAAATATGATTCTTTAAAATTGTCCTCCTGGTACCTGTCACCCTTAGATAACTGCAGCTACCCTTCCGTTCAGATCTTTTCAGTTCTATTAGTATATGCTTTAATGTGGACCTTCTGTTGTTGCTATATGCTCCCACTTAGTGTCTTAGCAAAAATGAGTTCACTCCAAGTACTAATTCCTCTATGGTGGGAAGACCCCACTGCCTCAGAATTTGTAACATTGAGATAAACAACATATTGCTCTTGGGGGGGTTTATAGACATATGAAGTTTACATACCACTGCAGGGCCACTAAGTGCAAAGAAAAATTCAGATAAATCCATTGTAACAGCAACAGATTTGTAAGTAGAGATTTGGCATGAGAAGAACCAAGGGTGTCTTCACTTAATTATAACATTTGTACTGAAGGAACCCAAGATGTAATCCACGTTCATTAAATTTGTACTTGTGCATTACCAGGTCACCTGGCAATATACAGTTCAACTGAAACAGGAACAATCACACATATGCATTTCTGCCGAAAGTTAGTACAGAGTATTACATGGTGCCCATGAGGTCTTCTAGGACAGCTTTTATACTGACTGTGAAAGTACAAGCAACACCAAGATCTTGATTAAAGTCCATCAGTACAAGTTACCTATAGTAAACTTGACAGAGTGAGATTTTTTTTCTTCATTTTGTGTCATGTTGGAGAAGCTTTTGAAAGTCTTATCAAATGTCCTAAAACTGAATGAGTCTTCTCAGGAAACCACAGGCTTAGCTCTCCTCCTTATATAAGGTATATCTACTTTAATTAAACCTATTTCACCAAGCCAGCTTAAAATAACAGAGTTTGTATTGTAACCTATTGCAACCTATTACAACTTCAAAGTTGGCTCATATTCAAGCAAAGTTTGGACCAGATGACCTCCAGATGTCACTTCCATCTTGACTTTTTAGATAATTCCATGATTAGAGATCCTAAAAAATGGAACACTGAGTTTAACCAAATTGATTTGCTTATCCTAGTGTAAGAAAGATTTACCTTAACTTAAAGAAAATTAGATCTTCCTTGCACTGTTCATATAAGCACCTCTATTTCTGAAGAAGAAAGGGAAGGAAAAAAACAGCGTGCAACCCAGCAGCTCAAGTTTAATTTTTTGCTTCCCTTTTCACTTCTTGTGTGAATTCAAGTACCTTTCTCTGGGTTTCAGAGTCCCAGAAATAAAATAGTAAAAATAATCAATTTGTCCCAGTGTTGCTGTAAGGGGAAAAACATAACAGCTTCTTAGATACTGCAGTTGTGGAAACCATGTATTTATGCCATAGATAAAAGCAAAGATACATTGGTGTATCTCTCTTATAAACACATACCTTTACTTCTAGTGCTGTAAACTTTTGTCCATGGTTGAAAGCTGGAAAGGGATTGCTTCCTCACAGGGCAGATAAAGGCAACAACAGCACTTTGGAACAAAATGTTCCATGCTGAATAATACAGCATTGCTTTCTTCAAATTATGCAGACGTGTGGAACAGGTTTATGGCAGTGGAAAGAGATGCCTCTGACTGGCTCCACTTTGTGCCCAAATTGCAATGAGGTTCTAACCTGGCACGCTGAAGTGAACAGGTCTCAGAGAGTACAACATATTTTTGACACAGGTCTGCCTCCCAAAACTTTAAAGGCCAATACGAAAGTCTGAGGCAGAACACATTCCACACACAGGAAAAGGGCTGACTCAGGCTGGGTATGAAATTACTCTAAAAAATCAGATCAGCTAAAAAAATTGCATTTGAGTAGTTTCTAAGCTGCCCTGGTTTTAAGGCACAGGTTATCTAAAAGATTTATTGGTGTGATAAACACACATCTTTACTAACCACCCAATAGTTTGAAACTTGCAGGCTCGACTGGAAAAGAACATGAAGAAAAGCATTGCCATAGAAGGACAGACCAGATAAGGTTCCACATGTATTCAAGAACATTTGAATGATAGATGCAAAACAGCCTTAAAAAAGTCACATGGGTCTACTTTCACCTAAGATCATGCTACCCGCATCAGGAGCTCCCCATACAGGTATGGAAAGTTTCTGTTTAAAGTTCATTTTTAATTTTAAAAAATGCTGAGACCACAGCTCTCGTTAGCATTGGTAGGAGGTGCTGGTGCTGTGCATCTCTGAAAATGAGACCACTTTTTTTAGGCACCTAACTATATTGGCCCAGACTTCACTGTGCCATTCTGTAGATGCAAAGCAGCCACATATCTGTCTTAGCTGGTCAATTATGATGAGATACTGGCTTGAAGTAAAAGCAACACTTTTGAAATTAACCTGCTATATTTTTTTTTCCACTGTGCTCTAAAATGCTTGCTAGGTATGGCGAATTTATGACCAAAATGTCTAGAGTTGGGGAAATGATGCAAAGGTCTTAAAGCTTTGGACTGAAATAAGTAGCCTGTCATAACAGATTTAGCAAGTGATCATGCAAACCATAGGAAAAATACTTAGTCTTGCTGCAGAGAAAGACTGTCCTATTTACAGGAATGCTGTATTGCTTTTGGTGGAATTCAGAAGATTCAGTGCCATTGGGGTCCATTAAGTAAGGCCTTTAAGTATAGCTGCATTGCCAGCTTTCACTGCTTTACTAATATTGTAAGGATATTTGTTGCTTTGGAGACATACTTGGGTTAGTTTGAGGACTGGGAAATGGTTCTTTTGCAGGAAAAATGCAAACTTCGAGTCAGCACTGCTGCAGAAGAAAACCTGAAACAGTGGCGTAATGCAAATATAACTGATCCAAAAGATGTGTGCATACATATGCATATACATGTGCATATATATATATATATATACATACATATACTAATGATAGAAGAAACTTTATTCAGGATGGAAGTATGATTAAGAAGCTGGCTTACACAAGTTTGTTTCACTGAATCCAGACCGAAGAGCCACCATCAACAGATCCTTCCACCAGCTTAGACACTTGAACTTCAACTTCTTTAGGCAGCAAAACCAGGGTGCATTTTTACTTTTGTTTTCTTTTTTTTTTTGATGGTGGGAATACAGTAATGGGGTGAGGCTGTAATATTTCTGCCTTGTAATGAGCACAAAGGAGTTTTTAGAGAAATTAGAGGTGCAGGTGTTCTGGGGAACAATTTACCTGACATTTTTCTTGAATGCAAGACCATGGCTTACTAGGAAAGACTGTATCTGATTTGGCCATGATATGGGTATCCATAGTACGATGTCTATTTCACTAGAAATAGACATGAATGAATGAAATGGCATTCTATGTTTAAGAAGATGGGGTTTTTTTTGGCCTGAAATCTATTAAATCTGACTACAGAACGTATAATTACATCTCCTCCTATTATACAGTTATAATTATTGAGGGACTTTGCCATATGTCTTTGTATGTCAGAAATATGAAAACATTGGTATAACAAATATTATATATAAGATCATTTAAAAGACTTATAGGCTTCTCATCATAGTTGTTTCTGGTACTTTATTGTAGACCAAAAGCAAAGTTCAGCATTATCAACAGTACTACCCACTGATGGAATCCCAAGCAGGCCATTTCAGCTATTAATATGTTGTGTATCATTTCTATGGAAACTTTTCAACACAACTCATTGTGGGATCATCAAATGTATTGTTTAAATAATGCTTTTATAATAGGAAGCTATCAAGTAATAATGAAACAATGAAAAGATTCTTGTTATAAGTCATGCTGTCTACGAAAAGCAGAAATCAAAAGGCAGGATGCTGCTTGCACGAAAACACTTGTATAACAAGTGGTTTGCAAAATGTTATAATGCAGGTCTATGATGACAAATCAGCTGCTTCTTTAAGAGAATAAGCTGACAGGAGTAAAAGAAAGATCCCTTAGAAATACCTTTTTTCTCATTAAGGGGTTTTGTTCCTAAGGAAACCGAAGATTGTTCCATTATTCTTATAGATACAAAATATCTAGAGCAAGGCTGTACATAAAGATAACTCCTAAATCAGCACAGAAATCCAGATGGTTACAAGACAGGCTGTTACGTATCAAAAGAATCCCTGAAATTCCTAGGTAAAACTGGGGTCGATATCCCAGGGCGGAGTCACTCTCTGAAAGACAGTATTTGAGAAGCAGAGTGTTTTCAAATACATTTCATCCTTTCTCTGATGCTGACAAATGCCTCTGGTCCACCAGGCCACGGGATGTCTTCATCAGTGACAGCTGAATTATCCACAAGTCACAGGCTTCTTTCATTGTCTTCTGCCACTCTCCATGAGGTCAGTCAGAGACACTCTAAACTGATGTTTTAGGCCTTTGAATGTTCTCCTTTTCATTGTCAAGAACTTGCTTTGCTTGTTAGGAGGGTTTTTTCCAGGTGTAAATCCAATGAAAATGAAGGAAGCGGCCTGTATTTAAGAGAAACTTTAAATTTAAAATAAAGTAGTGCTGCAAATCAACAATGGTAGTTACTGTAATTCAAGACAAGGTTGAGAACTTAAGGAAGGAATGAGTTTCCAGTAATGCTGTAAATATCATCTTAGATGGCTGATATCAACATGTAACATGTAAAGGGATGGTTTCCTCAGGGACAGTCTTGACTATCTCTGGAAAGAAACAGGCATTGGCATGGTAACTTACACGAGAATAAATTAATCTCTTGCATCATACCCATGATACCACCAGCAGGAGCTAAACATGTCTATACCTTGAAATCTCTTCACTGGGGAGATTAAGTGTAGCTAACTTTTTTCTGTGATAGTTAAAGTGTCTGCAAAAGCTGAAAAATCTACAAGGTGTTTGGTCATTGGTCATCAAAATGTCTTCAGATTTGAAGAGGACAATAAGAAAGAAAATAACAACAGAGCTTTGAGCTGCTCTGTGTCAGACTGTAGCATCAAAATATCCGCAAAAGTACAGTCTCCAGCAAATCAGCAGAAATTAATGTAAAAATTAGCAGGAAGGAACAGGGAAATGTAAGTACTCCCGTGGCTAAGGCATGTAGAAGTCAGGTGATATTCTATACCCACCGAGAGGGTGGAGGGGTATTCCAGCTGTTAGGCTACTTTTTCTTAATAAGAAATCAATTCTGCTGTGTCTTCTAATGAGATGTCTCTGAATCATTTATATTGGTAAACTGTATAGTCTACAGTAAATTCTTTTGAAACTGTAAGACACCTTACTGAATATATATCTCTTAATTTGTTTTAAATTTGATTATATTCCATATTCTTGCAATGTGGTGCTGTACTAATGTGCAGTATGGATTTTTTTAATTGACTTATATTTGTGTTTCATTCTATTAAATTTTTAATAGCTTTGCTATTCAAGACATTGGAGATTATTTTTAGGTTTCTAAATGATGATATTAGAAGGTAATAGAATATTAAAGTGTCAGAATAGCCCATAAATTAGTTAAACAGCCAGATGGGCAACTGCAACAAACTCTTAAGAGTTTATCATTAGCATGCAGTTCTGTAAACTGTCTTCTGTCAGTCACTGGAAAAAAACAAGCAAGTTTTCACTTCTAAGTATTGTAGCAAAGGCAACTTCCATATTTGAGCAACCAGTTTCTCTTCTTCTTCTTTACCTTTTGTGTTTTGTAGAGTGACTTTGATTTTACAGCTGTCTCAACAATGAATGTAAGCGGATGAGACACCATGTAACTCTTTTTTCTTTCTTTTCCTTTTTTTTTTCTTTTTTTTTTTTAATTTGGAAAGAAAATATATATCTCTTTGGGTTAAGTGAAATGATTTCAAATATGCAGCTAGGATTACAGGAGGGTTTGAGAATGTCACAAAACCAAAAAGAAGGCCTTCTTTCCACCTCTGTCACTCAACTTTTTCATGCTCAGTAAACTGCTGAGATAGTTATTTACCTTGAGGGTGGGAGACTGGTTTTGTGTATCAGAGGGTAACAACTCTTGCTAAGTTCATATCTTTCTGCAACTTTCCGATCAGAGTGTCACCTAAGGGTATTTTGAAGGAAGGATTGATCTGTTGTTTTTAAGATAATGGGAAAGAGAATTTACATCTCTACCATTTAAACTAGTGTCCTGTAAGTGGAGCTTATTTTTAGCTATTACTTGTGTGACTACTATGGGTAGGTAGATGTTACATTTTTGTTTATGTATTCAGCTACAATATTATCTAGGCTATCATAGAGAAAGGGAAATAATGATTAAGGATGATTATATGCTTACTTTAATTATAGGTCTGTGTTGTGGGAAACAAGAAAAAGAGAATGATGAGGTTTTTTATTATCATCAGCGGGAGCGAGCTCACTTTTTTTGGCCTTTTTTTGCTGTATGACAAGCCTGAACAACATCATTACTAGAATGAATTCACTGAGGTTGGTATAGGAGAGCTTACTGTCCTAATTTTTTTTTTTTTTTTGGTCAGTTTGGTTTGGGGTGTGGTGTGGTGGGGGTGGAGAGTTTTCTTGCCATTGGTATTTCCTTAAGATCTATTTTCCTAATTCTTTTAAACCAGAGATAGTTCATTTTCTAGGATCATCCATTGTTCTTAGTTACAAAGTCACAGTATGGATAAATTAAGCAGTTTTGTAGTAGGGGTGGATATACTCTCTCTTGGTGTGGCAGTGTGCTCCCTGCCCTGCCAACCTGATGTGTATTTCCTGTAATCCTGCTCAAGCGATAACAACCATTGGCGTTCTGGTCGTGATGGCTGCATCCCGCTCAAAGTGGATTGGGGGAAGACAGATGAAACAATAGACAAGGGCTAATTTGAACTATGTGCCTACCTCAATGTCTCACTCAAGCCAAATTTGGAAGAAGCTAACACCTGTAGTCAGTATGTAAATATGACTATGAGTCAATTATCTTACTTCACAAATGTTCGACAGACCAGGGCCCGTTGAGCATTCCTGCGTGGCAGCGGGCTGCAGGCCAGCATCTCACCTTGAGTGAGGACACCTCTCAAGGTTATTCCTCCAGATCAGAGAGATTCCTTGCCACCACAGATTCTTAGTAAGTCATTAATAGCATGCTAAACTTTGAAAACTTAGCTAAGTGATACAAAGGATTGATTACACATATATTATCCTTTAGACATAAACTGTTGACCACATCTGGGACTAAGTCTAGAAGCAGCCACACCTAAATTTATCTCGGAGAAGGAAATTGAACAGCAGGGCCTCCTTGACAGTTTTGTCTGACCCTGTCTTCTATGCAGTAAATATCAAGTGAACTTTGTCGTTGAATCTTTTTAAACCACTGTCACTTTTACTATAAAACTCTGTTAAATCACTGGGTTTTTATCAATAAACATATTGCTACTATAACATGAATTATAGTTGTAACTAGTGTCTGTGGAGCTTCCTTCTGAGCATTCTTAAAATTCCCATTCACACTTCATTTGGGCCTGGACAGAGTATTTTGTTTCCTTCTCTGGGACTGAAATGAATTGAAAATAAAAGCATCCCTTTCTCTACAGATCATTTTGACACCCTTGTGGCCATTCATTCAGCTTCCAACTCTCTCCTAAACTTGTATTGAGTTAGGATATTGCATGTTAATAGCGGCAAAATTAATACTGATAATTCTCAGGAAGGAAGAAGTTGAGCTTTGTTCGCTACTCCTGTTTCCGGCAATAGCACAGTATCATCTCAAACTCACAAAACCAGGCAAAGGATGGAACATTGTCCAGCCACAGTCAGATCAGACTCTTCCTCTCTAATGAGTGCATTGAAAGCACAGATTCATATATACTCCTTGGTTGCAGCTGTAATGTACTTTTTGATGCTTACATTGGGATGAGATTATTAATTTCATAGAGATAGCTGATTCTCTATGATAATCAGTGGCCTTACTAAAAAGGCTTATAAGCAGCTACCTTGGATAAATGTCTTTATTTTGTAGATATTTAAAGTGAGGTAAGAGACCTCGGTGCCTGCAACAAAGGTTTATGGTTTAACCTCATGTGTTGACTGCCAGAAAGCAATTTCAAAAATGAATGCTGTTCACTGCAACAAACAATTTCACCCTAACAAATTACAGGAAGAATGCAAACAACAAATAAGGTATCCACAGCAACTCGATTAGCTACAAACAATTCCTTTGTAATCTTTCATTTTCTATCACTTTTGTGTCCCTAGCTCCTCCTCCCTCTTCTTCCATAAGCCCCTAGTTAAAGAAATACAAATGAGAGGTTAGACTCTTAAGTTTCTCTGTTTAAAGACAGTCAGTAATACACCCTTCTTCTTCTTTACCAGCTCTTGAATGCAAATTCTTTTGCACTTAGACTGACTCAGAGTTACCTCTGAGAGATGTGGACTTTGTGATTGCCAGGAGATGATTACTATGGTAAGTAAAAAGTTTGTTTATTTGTTTTGATTGTTCTGTTCTGATCAACAGAAAAATAATAAAAAAATCTCTTGATCTAGGGACTTACTGAATGTTATTTGAAATAACGCAACGAAAGCAAAATCAACAGCCTAATTTAATTAACACTCCAATTCAACAAAATCAAGGATCGGAATTTTTAACCAAGTATCCATTTGCCAAAAATTTTCTCTTTCCCACTTGTCTAGCAAAAATGAGCATTCATGTCCATGGATGACACCTTAACATGATGCTCAGGCAAAAGCTGGGCCTTAAATAGTCTATGCACATCCAACAAGAGCACACAAAGCCATTGAAAATTAAATTATCAACCATTTCAAAAAAGGAGATTTTTCTGTAAAAAAAAGTTTGTTAAGAAAAATTCAGCATTTTCTGGCTGAGTACAGGAAAGCAGTAGTAATATCACAAAATGGGTATTAACCATTAATTAAGAGCCATTAAGAGCCTTGCAAGGACACAGCCAAGAGCTATCCTTATAAAGCTTCTGAACACAGATATGAAAGAGGTCTGAACACAGGAAACTCGCTGATGCTTGTGAGTAGTCTGCCTGGGTAAGTCTGGCAGTATGGTGAGTTACTGGACGTTCGGTGGGCAGTCCAGAAGACCCCTCCTAAGCTCTGTCAAGGCTGTCATGGCCTCTCTCCCAGTGCACCAAGAAAAGAAAGGACTTGACAGGGTGAGAGATTCTTCTTTGATGATGTCACCCCACCCATTCTCTTTTCTTGTAACAATGCATGTGCTCAGCAAAACAGCTCATGAATGATGATAAGGGAACGAACATTACCTTAGGGGCCATCTCATAAGCATAAATCCATGCTAACCTTTTGTATCCATGCTCTAAGTTCCCGTAGTTTTGCAGAACAGCTGTCATCCTTTCATGATACGCCTTGTTGAAACTAACACTGTGTACAGGTCCATGGCTTTCAACATGTTTTGTAGACAAATGAAAGCAAGCAGCATGGCTTACACCATCAGCAGGTCTAAACTGACGTATCTCCTCCAAATAATTTGCTGTTATTAGTAGTGGTTTTAACAGACAATCTCCTAAAGTGCAGTCTGTACTAAGTACTGTTTTTTTAATCCTTCATAACCTTCCATGGAATAATGCCTCTTTTACAACAGTAGGCTCTGGACTTGTCGGTCAACCTAATGCCTGGAATAATAATGCCTGATGAAGTATCTTGCATCTCAAGAGCAGGCACTTACATGTATAAATCTCTCATGTAGAGATAAGAAATAGATATATACCAAAATGGGCTTTTCTTGTGAAAGGTCAGCTTTTGAAAGGATTTCCTTAGTCCCCTGGAGACTCAGCAAAAGATAACATTTTAGAACTTGTCTTCTGCTTTCTATCCTATTTAATTAAAGCGTGCTGCTCACTTTTAAGAAAATGTTTCCCTCATGATTAAAAAGGTCTTTTGATTAAATGATTTTGCCTAGACAAATGGCCTGTAATAATAAATTAGAAAATTTTTGAAACAACTTTCTCATGTGTTAATAAATTGTAATTCAATTTTACATGATAATTGACTTGTACCCAGAATACCTCACCCACCAGCTAAATGTATTATTGTCACTGGTCAATCTGGAATTTCTTCAAGGTGGATTACAATATTGGTCTTATTCTATACAGCAAGAAAGTGGGAAAATACCAGTCTGAATCAGTGCTAAGAGACCCTAAGTCTCTCAGCTAATCTTGTCATCTGAAATACAGGAAAATGCATTGCAAAGAGAGCTGAACTAGTTTGATGGAAGTCATCTCAAATTTGGAAGCTTAATAGTAACATAAATAGAGTGTGAATCCTGAAAGACTAAATCTTGCTATATGATTTCTAACCATCTCAGGTCCCTGTTATAACTAACTTTGCCATTTGTATTGATCTGAGATGAGAATGAGCCGAACAAGCTTAGGTGTATTTTCATTCAGCTGTCATAGACATTTTCCAAGGTACAAAGAACATCTTTGCTCTGTATAATGATACACAAGGAGCTTGCAGAAAAACTGGAAGTAAAACATATCTTTCTCTAGTTTGATTAGACTTTCCTTTCTTCCTTATATACTTATTAGGAAGAAAGGACATTATTTACACAATAAAAAATATAAGCATGTTCAGTCTGCCCTAGACTAGAGACACTGATGATCTAGCATATCGGCTGCTTGTATTATGATGATCCTTGTGGATGGAAATATTTCCTTTCTTATCAAAATTAGGATCAAAAAATGGTTTCACAATAAAGAGAAATTGCATGTCTTTCCTTCTTCTGTATTATCAGAGATGAAGCTGTAATACTTGCCAGAAAAAATATCACTTGGGTGACATAGTATTAAAATCTTTGACCTCAAAACTTATTTTTTTGTTTCTTGCACTAAATTTCACATTCTAAAAGTTTATATAAAAGGTCATTGATATTTCTGAAAATATCCACAACATGTTTTACTTTTTTTTCTGGTCAGTAAAAAGACTGTGGTAAGGTACTCATTTGCTATATTAAACCCAAACTCTCAGACATGGAGATCTCAGCTTATCTGGAAATTAATGCCTTCCCTAAGCTTGTTTGATCCTGGTGGTTTTGAAGCAAAGGCCACAATACATATGAGTGACAGGCTTTTATCTCCATGAGGCTTAGCTGAAGTCACCAAGCTGTGACCTGTGCTAGATATGAGTTAGGTCCTTCAGAGGTAACAGATAATGAAATACTGGACCGCTACATCAGTTGACTTCTCTGTTCATGAGTCCCAGTTAAAGGTCAGATGACAAACCTCAGGAGACAGAAGAGAAAGAAACTCAATCCATCATTTTCCCTGATCACTTAAAATGTGAAAGTAAGCAAGGTAAATGTTTTGGTGCAAGTAATTATCTAACTGCTGCTAACTGTTATAATTTTTTTTTCATATTTAGGCATACCAAGTAATTGCAGAATCTGCACTTAATAAATATGTATTTTTGACATCTAATTGCAACAGGACAATATATCAAAATGGTCCCTGAGCAAGAGCATATTCATAAAGTCTTTTCTAGGCACTGATGGCACAGAAAAAGCAGATGGGATTCCAGCAAAATCCTCAGGTCACGAATAAAAGTGGCATGAATCAGAAAGAGTCTTTTACCTGAGAAAGCATGCTGAAGGAGGTTTAAATTACAGGCATTTCCCAAGAAAAGGGTTATTTAGAAATGTCAGTCTCTCTGAACCGGTCCTGGAAACTCAGTCTTAAACATGATACTGAGCTATCTCAGTACATCCCATGCCAAAACTGGTAAAAACTGAGAAACCTCAGCACTTTTGCAGCTCTGCTCCGTATGGAGCAGCAGGGGGATCACAGATTTCAGAGTAACTGAGGTGCTCTCTGGAGACTGAGCGGAGTCAAGTTTCCATCCTGGATGTGCCACTAATCCACTTTGAGCAAGCTGCACTCACCTTTTCTGGTTATTTAAATCACAGGTTCCCCAGCGGCTGGCTGAGATCGTCACAGCACAAGGGATCTGAATACACTTCCCAGAACACCGAAGCTCCTAAATAAACCTGACACAGTTACCTACCCTCAAACTGTCAGAGGGGGCCTCTGGACTTTAGGGAGGTGCAGGCTCGGCAATTTATGCGGTGTCTGTATGCTGCTGTTTACATGTGATCCTCGTTTTACGTGTACGGTGTCTTTGTACTACAAGAAGCTGGCTGTCTGCACATGCAGCTGACATTCTCCTTCACTTATTTCAACACATGCAGGGAGGCATAGTATTCTTTTTCCCATAAATTAAGAAAATATGTCTCTTTTGCATTGAGAGAAATATCCTGGTGGCTGACTATAGCGAAAGAGATCAATAATCTTGAAATTGACTGCATATTTTTAAAAATCTAGTTGATTTTTAATATACAATTAACAAAATATTGGTCTTATGAGACATTAGTGTATATTGTCGTATTCCATGCATATCTAGCATCATCTTATGTTACCATGGGTTAAAATGTACACTGCCAAAGAGGTAGGACTATTCTTTTCTCTCAGACTCCTCATAAATATATAGTTTATTAAATTTACTATTTTTCTTTCCCTATACTAAAGCACAGCTTACCTGTTAACTTAAGTAACTATTTGCACAGAAATACTCGGACTTCAGTACATGGACACCCCTTCTCTGGTCTTTCCCTTGTGCTGCTTGTCATAGCAGAGAACTAAAGTATCATCTTTGCCCGTGGGAGCAAAAATAAACGTTGATTAGGGTATTGATTTAGGACCTAGAAAATTCCAGATTCCAATTTACTGTACAAAAAACATGCAAATTGAAAAAAGGCATTACAGCCTGCACAATGTTCTCATACAGCAATAATATCACCCACATAAATACTCATGTTAGAGGAATCTTTTAGATTTCTGTTGGATACTTAGAAACAGATAAGACTCGTACTTAGAAACAGATAAGACTCATCTAAGACAGATGAGCATGCAATTTCCATGAGAATTGTACTAGCTCAGAGATTTAATTTTCCTTCTTGAATTATCATGCATTATGGAGACAAAAATGTATCTTCCATATTTGTAACAACACATAGTATATCTAACCATTAACAACAAAGTTATTTAAAATAACCCAGGTATTCTTCTGTTGTTTCCTCATTCCTTTCCCTAACAAACTTATTCAAAAGATTTTCATGGTGAAAACACTTTACAAAAATTAACTTAATTCAATAATATTGCAAGAAAAGAAATTATTTTTGTTTCAATACTTTCCCAAGAAAGAGAAGCAGAATATGTTTCTGACTGCTAATAAAGAACATATGGAATTTATTTCAGGAAATTACCATTAAGAGGGGAGTGTCAAGGGAGAAAGAAAACTAACCTGAAATGTTCCCTTCTTTTCCATCTCTGTCTCCTTGAACAGTAAGACGTTCCATTTTACTGACAGCCAAAGAGGGCTGTTGCCTTGTCCAAAATAAAAGAAAGCATTGACAACAAAAGAAAATTTAGGAATTTTCTAGTATGCCTTACTGGAACATAATGGTTCTGAATACCTAGGAAACCTTTAAATAGCAAAGGATGTAATAGTGTTGTGACATTAGCCTGTCAAATATTTCAGTATTAAAGTTCTTGTTAAAGACTGATCAATAATGGAGTCCTCCCTCTCTGGAGCTGTTTAAAATTTTCTGAATAACTTATTTATCTGTGAAAACATTTGCAGATCCTGAACATTTTGTAAGCTTGTATTATAAAGAGTTAGAAGGCAGAGAAAAAGCCATGCTTCTGCCGGGACAGCACTCAGGGGTTAGGCGAGCAGTGCTGATATCAGGCTGTTTGCAAATAAACCCACAGGGGCCAATTGCTTTTTTTCTATTTTCTTCGCTTAAACAATTCTGCTTTCCTACAAATCTGCTTATTGCTATGCAATTTCTTCATAATGAGGATGGTTTAGCCATATAAATACTGCAAAAAAATTTATTTCAATATTTTCATTTATAAAATGTCACTGTTGTCTAATAAAAGTGGAGGCATAATTGCATATATCTTAGCAGTAAAAAAAAAACCAAAACCCAAAAACCAATGGACATATAAGAGTTTGCAGGCATCCTGTATACTGAAGCTCATTTGCAAAACATATTTGGTTGACATAAGTAAAAAATAATTAAATGTCTATATACCATGACCAGAAATAAAAACTGGCTAGGAGCAGAACACTTGTAACAGCAAATCAAGAGATTGTTTGAAGATAATGTCCTTCTTTTCCAAAAGTACTTATATTCTGTTATTTAAGGAAAGGAGCCAATCCTGTAGAAAGCCATGATCTGGAGAGAAGTCAAAGCTCATGGTTAAGAAACCATGCTACTTCTTTAGGAGTTGGAAGGAATCAATGTAAGGGGAAGTGTATATGAAGAGTACCTGAAAAAGTATATCTTAAAGCCTTTTCCCAAAATGTAAGGCAACTAGGGAAAAAATCTATCTTCTGCTTTTAGCGGCTGATTCATTGCTAACTTAAAAAAAATCTATAATAATATGTCTTACAATATGCTCCTCCAGTACACAGATCAACAGTGAGTAATGGTTTTGTGCTAACTAGAGTGTGATAATAATAAAATTTTAAAAAAAAGAAGCCTCTTACCAAGCAAGCTGTTCACCACAGCCTATGCTATAGAAATGAATATGTTCTCAGTACAGCACCACCTTGACGGGAAGAGAGACTTCTATAAAGAGGCTGTCCTTGATATGCTGAGAGGGATAGGAATGGGTGGACTGTATATAAAAGACTGTTACAAGTTGTAAATATTTGTCTGAACATGGCTTCAAGTGGAGGGATTTGAAATTAGCAGTTGATGTGTTTGTTTTGTTGGCTTGTGGACTAGTGGAGGTAAGAGATCTGAAAAAAATTCTGGTAGATATTTAAAGCAAACATTTTAGAAAGACCTGGTCTGTGGAAGTTGTCCAATTCCTGCATTTATAGAAGCCTCCATTTTCTCTTTCTGTTTATAACTCAGAGTATCTTCACTGAGAACCATATGACATAAAATTACATAATGTTTGTTTTTATTTTCCCTGTTATTGGTGGAGCAACACTTTCAAGAATGTCATGCACTTATCTGCCACACCTCATTTGCTTTGCTCTTCCTTCTTTATCTGAACTCCTCCATGATTCCTTTCATTTAGGTAGCTGTCATTTTGTCTTTAACCATAAAATATTTCTGTAAGAACAGTTCACAGAGGTGTGAAATATAGTTGTTTGAAATGGCACAATTTCTGAGGAAGACTGTTCTCTTACAGCTGTCAGAGCAGTCCTCTGACCTTCAAAGCTTCTCAGGCAACCAGCAGTCATTAACTTCAGCAGAAGCTGAAGACCTGAATATTTTGGAATGGAGGTTTGACAGCTTTGCCTGAGTTCAAAGACATGTTCAGCAGCAGATCAAAGAATTGACCATAAAATTTGGAAGGATTGCTGAAAAAGAAAATCATCCCTTTGTCTTCCGTAGAAGGGTGGAAGAGACAGAGGATATATCTGGGTGGTAGGTATTTGAGTTTATCCACTGTTGAGGACTGTTGTACTGATGAACCGCTGTGCATAAGCAGCTATGAGACAAGGCTTTAGGCTAAGAGAGATACTATCCCTCGTCATGTTACTGCTGGGGGGACTCCCAGGGATGACTTAATGATCGTGCTGGCATGCTGAGAGTAGTTAGTAAGCTAGCAAGACACTAAGGCTCACTTGTCATCTTGACTGATGAGCCTTGACAGACAAAGCAATAGTCAGCTTATCTAATTATAGACAACTATATTATAAACATCTGTATCAGAGTTAATTATTCAGAATAACTTCTATAGGCAATGGAGGGAAAAAGGCATTTCTAGGGAATTACATATCTAATGGCTTTAGACATCTGCGTTGAAGCGAAAGGTAATCTATTCCTCTCCACTAGCTGTGAAGAATCTAGACAACTAGCTTATGTTTTATACCACTAGATTTCATATGGTGAATACCTGCATAGATGACTACCTCCAATAGGATGCCTGACCTTCAGACTGCTAAGTGCCTGACTTTTATGCTCTGTGTACAGTATGGCAGTTCCTTCCTGGAGTGAGGTTGCATGATTGCCCAGGCTCAACCTGAGCGGGGCTGCGATATTTAGGATAAATAGGCAGGAGTACTTGAACTAAATTCAGAGTGGAAACAAGGTACTTGGTTTGAAGATAATCCTGACTGACCATCCTTCATACTGAAGGTATAACTGGAGTATTATAATGAACCTTGAGACATCATTACAATCAACTGTGCATAGCTGATTTGCACAGAAACCAGACAACGGAGTCTTAAAGTTTTAATCTATTTTCAAGCTTTCTTGTGTTTTAGGATTATTTATAGCCAGAATCTGGTTTAGTAAATGTCCTGTGTTCAGCTGGGATAGAGTTAATTTTCACAGGGACCTGGGAGGGGGCACAGCTGAGACAGCTGACCTGAACTAGCCAAGGAGCTATTCCATACCTGGTGACACCATGCCCAGTATATATATAGGGAGCAGGCTGGGGGGTGTCTCTCGGCTTTCGGTGGGGAAGTGGCGGAGC
>JANZLQ010000005.1:8803905-8829580 GCA_026212715.1 Elanus axillaris
GGAGAGGAGAGGAGAGGAGAGGAGAGGAGAGGAGAGGAGAGGAGAGGAGAGGAGAGGAGAGGAGAGGAGAGGAGGAAAAAAAATCTCTCCATATGCAGAGAAAATAGTTCTTATTTCTTTCACCAATAGCTAGAAACTTACCTGAACCTCCCATTTTCATCATGCCAGGCACCCTAACAAGTTAGCTAGGTACAGGACTGTTGAAGCAACACCATGTTTAGCCTTTTGCGCTCCCTGTCCCCCTGCACCTCTGCTAAATCGTTTACCCAAAGGCAAGGCAGAGAGCTGGGGCTCCTGCGTTTGTCTAGCTGGGAAGCAGCATACTCCAGCTAATTCCTTGTACCTCCTTCAGTGTTTCTCTCCTTTCTTTGTGCCAAATACAGCTGAATGCAGCACAAAGATAAAGGGAGAGACAATACCCCGCTGAAAGAAATTCCAGCAGAAGCAGACACATTCCAATGAGGGAAGTCGAGGACAGGGAAATGTGAGCTCTCAGGCCACACCAGATATAGAAAGTGAACCAGCAGTTCTTGAGACCCATATGACTTTACAGTGTGGGTTTTTTAGGCAAAACACAGCAGGTAATGATATCTTTCTTTGCTGGGTGCTGGAACTTTTGAATACTGCTACTCCAGGATTAATTGCAGCCTTTGGAAATGTTTCACAGTATTACAAGTGATCATGATTTGTTTCTACTTTGCAAGTTTAGGTTAGTTTGAAATTTTATGAGGGTAAAAGAGTTTTCTGGAGGTAAAGAGGAGGAATTATCACTGTATGTTAAAGGAAAAGTTATTACAGTGCTTATAATAGCAATAGGAAGGATTATCACTAGCAAAAGCTCAGGAGGATTACTTGGGATTTAGCAATGTACAGTAAACAATCTTTATCTCTTGCAGAATGTCAGTATATATTTTAAAATATAGTTGGTTTTAGTGCTCCCTGAAACAAATCTGCGGCAATTTGTGTTTAATCATTCTGCATCTTGGAATTAAGTTAATATTCAGTTGTCATGAATTCAGTGAGAAAAGGCTGCTTATGAAAAGAACAAGAAAAAGCACCGTAATTTTATTTCAGTCTAATTCCAATTTTAAATCTTTGTAGCAGCATCCCCTTGGCAAGTTATCAGTAGATCTGTAAGAGTCAGCAGAGCAGTATGAGCATGCAGATAACATACGTGAGATCGCCTAGAAAACTAGTTTCAGAAGCTTCTGATTTAAGTTAAATATTTTTTAAAAAGTAAAGGTATATTCATCATTTCCCTCAGTCACAGCCATAAATATGAACTGATTAAATTGTGTTCTTATCTAACAAAAATACAGATCCTTCAAGCACACTCAAAAGCATATACACAGGCACATCTTTTCTCCAGAGATTAAAGTCAACACAGCTAGGATTAAAAAAAAGAGTAATGAAGAAAGTAGAAATGAAATCTCTGTGAGGATTTCTTCTGGTAAGAAAAAGGAAAGTAACAAGCATGGGGCTACATGTGAGAAAAACATTTAATATTCTGCTGGAAATTACTTGGATAACATGAAGATAGGTAGCATATAACACAATGAAAAGATTTAAAAGACTGTGTAAAGACACTGAGCCTGTCTGGAACATGATGGAATTACTTGAACTTATATTAGTTTTGCCCTTGGAAATTTATATTCACATTTATAGCTATAAATATAAAATCAGATTTATAAATCAAAAGTACCCTGAGAAGAATTCTGCACCAATTCTTTCTTGTTATTCACTTATCAATAGTAGATTGGGAATCAGCATCTGCTGGAACTTGGGAATGAGAGTGATGCTCCGTTTTCTTTTACACCTTTTTCTTAGCTTTGAACAGTAACTGTATGGAGTCATAGCATATGTATATATATTATGACTTTTGTGTGTGTGTATGTATACATATATATATATAAAAGCCGCGTATATGCACTTATAAATATTATCCTATAAATACTTATAACACATCCTCCTGGGCTTTATACAACATACAACAGTCTTGAATCTGATCAATGTGTCTCCTATTGGACAGAATCGTTGATTATCAGAGTGAAAAAGACCACCTAGACAAAATAACAAGCTAGTTATACATTCCTCCTGGTCTCCAAGTTAAGAGAACACTTGTACTATGAGTTTGTTTTGAAGTCACTGCTTTGCAATACAGTTATGGTAATGGCAATTAGGCCTGGAATTACAAAGATAGAAAACTGTGAAAGGTAAAAATTGGGGATGCTCTGGATCATTAAATAGGGTAATTAACATTGTTTTGCAAAAATGACGGAAAGTTCATGCAAATTACAGCTGATGTTAAATAAACTTGCTATGCATATATACATACTAATTTTGGCGCATGAGTTTTTAATTTTCAGGAAATAAACTAAGTTGGGAAACCCATGCTCTCATATTGATGTATTTACTATGTTTAGGAAAATTAGATTCTCCTGTTCAAGGTACAGATCAATCATGGACAAAGCCACCTTTCCCAAATGCATCCAACAATGTATCTCACCTGGAAGATGACCTCAAGGATATAGCAGTGGATGTAAGTTAATAATAGTGCTTGTTGAACCTTCAAAGTCAGCTGAATTAACATAAGTTGATACTGACTGCAAAAATAATTTGTGTATGAGGGCAGTATCTCTAAACAGGACTAGTTACTGACCTACTCTTGGAAGCAGAAAGATCTAATTTTCCCCTCAGACATTATATCTCCAGAAAAAATCTAGCTATTTAGCATGAGAAGAGTATATGCTATACCAGCGGAAGGTAGTTTGCACTAACAGCATTGAATCCGCACAGTTGTTCCAGAGAATCCATATGAAAATGCTTTTCCTAAAAGACAGCTGTATCAACATGTGTCATCAGTCACAAACACAAGGTCCTGTGCATATTTTTCAGTGGCAATACTTTGGCATAGTCTGCCTCCATTTACAGGTGGCCCAGCATTACTTCCCTGAACTGTAGAAAACTTGCTTTACATAGAAGTAACACTTCACGTACGTGACAAGCCATCTCATTTTTTTCTTTTGGTAGGTGACTCAGAATGAGCAAAGCTCTTCCATCTTTCACACAGTATATTTTTAGCTTTCAAAGCAACTCTTTGGAAAAGGTCCTTTTTCTGATGTGGCTTGGTGAGTGGCTTTAGCACGCAGCAGTGGAAAGCGAACCCTGAGTGAGGCGGCAGCAGGAGGCATGCAGGCAATGAGATCACTCACATCCGAAGGTAATGCCTGATACAGACCACCTTAGCAAGAACACATTTCTCCTTTATGTTGGGAACTTTATTGAAACTGACCTCTGAAAAGCATTTTGGCTTTAACAGTACATAATTTTCTAACAGCTCCATCTCATTGAAATTGTAGCAATTGTTATTCAGTGGCAGCTTGGCTGGAAGGAGTCAATCCTCCAACAGTTTCTAAGCCTCTGCTCAGGTGACAATTGCAATTTATTTCCATCTTACTATTCTTTAAATCTTGTCTTACCATGTAGCCTCTTTTCTTTGGCCTTGAAGTCAACTAGGGTCATATGTCATGACCAAAACATGTGACAGACCTGAATTTACTTAGCCCAGAATTTTCAAGGTAATGGGATCAACTCTGGTGTCAAGCAGGCTCTCTGGTAGCCTTAGCCTGTGAGTCACTCTTAAGTCTACTAAGTGGTGTGAAGATATAATCATGATAATAATAGTACTGCTTAATGTCTATTGAACTAAGGTGTTCTGCTACACTTTTGATCCCTGCACACTTATCTACCTCTTCCTGGCTCCTGAAATAATTTGAAAAGGGTTGGTTGTTACTCGTTGTTGCTGCAGTGTCCTTGATGTGCACTTCTGGAGGCTGAGCCAGAGGGTGCTGCAGTGCTTGACAATCTTTAAATGCTTCAATGCTCTTGAATACCTGATATATTTTGTAGCCTTCCTTCTTTTTCAAGCAGGTTTGAAAATGGGAAGATATACCCAACAGCAGTTCTCACTTAGTGGCCACTGCTTCATGTCATGATGGCAGCGTCTGTTTGCCAAATGACAAACACGGTCTGGGTAAAATAAGCTCAGCTCTACTTGACAAATCTGGAAATGAACAGAGTCTTTTTTTTCCCCTTCTCATAAAGCCGCTATTGTCATCACTGTAGAAAGCAATGATCTTATTCCAAGGCAGAGCTTTGTCTTGTCAAGGATGGCAAAGGTGTTTGCACCTGTTACATGTCAAGATGTCTGAGATCCATTTACTGCTTGGCTTACATCTTTCTCAATGAGTCTTCCTAGAATAAGAAATTCTCTCATCTCTTTGATCGCTGCTTCCATCCCTTAAACAAAATGACCCCTGCTTTCGGATAGTTTTTTTTCCTGCACACGAGTAGGGGCAATCGCAAGCACAAATACATGCTGGGAGGAGAATGGATTGAGAGCAGACCTGAGGAGAAGGACTTGGAGATGTTGCTTGATGAGAAGCTCAAAGTGACCCGGCGATGTGCGCTCGCAGCCCAGAAAGCCGACTGTATCCTGGGCTGCATCAAAAGAAGCTTGGCCAGCAGGTTGAGGGAGTTGATTCTGCCCCTCTACTCTGCTCTCATGAGAACCTACTTGGAGTACTGTGTTCATGTCTGGGGCCCCCAACACAAGAAAGACACGGACCTGTTGGAGCGAGTCCAGAAGAGGACCACAAAGATGATCAGGGGCTGGGGCACCTTTCCTATGAAGACAGGCTGAGGGTGCTGGAGTTCTTCAGCATGCAGAAGGCTCCAGGGAGACCTTATAGCAGCCTTCAAGTACCTAAAGGGGGCCTACAAGAAAGCTGGAGAGGGCCTTATTACAAGGGCATGTAGTGACAGGACAAGGGGTAGTGGCTTTAAACTGAAAGAGGGGAGATTTAGACTAGATGTAAGGAAGAAGTTCTTCACTGTGAGGGTGGCGAGGCCCTGGCACAAGTTGCCCGGAGAAGCTGTGGATGCCCCATCCCTGGAAGTGTTCAAGGCCAGGTTGGACAGGGCTTTGGGCAACCTGGTCTGGTGGAACGTGTCCCTGCCCATGGCAGGGGGGCTGGGACTAGAGGGTCTTTAAGGTCCCTTCCAAACCATTCTATGACTCTATGATTCAGCTGGACTAATGAAGCATTTTTAATGATTGTCATTGTTTTCACATATCTCAGGATTTCTAACTGCACTGTTACAGAATATTTCTTCTGCACCTTGTCTTTTATAGATATCTATGCTCTTTATATATATACCTTTGTCTTTTGCTGTTATATATAAAATTAGCAGATTCATGGTGTAGAGAAACAATCAGTAGCTGTAGATGAAGGATTGTTTTGGAGCACTGTATTGTGTTCTTACTTCATTCCCAACATGTTTGTTGCCCATTAAAGTCTGTATTATGTCTTTATCGAGAAAGAGATTCAGCATTGCTTGGTCATGGCAAAGAGGGAATTACAGGGCAGTATTAATAACAGGCAAATGTAAACTAGATTGTGGTTTCCACTGTATACCAAGTAATCATCACTATTTTCTGTCTCCTTGTTACTTGCTTTTAAAGTGGAAACTGTGACTTTGTACTATTATTTTGAATATTCTTGCTTGTGAAGGCATTGGAACTAGAGACTCATTCTGCTAGACTCTGTATGCACTTAAAGTTTGGTCTGCAGTGTGTTTATTTAATCTTCTGTGATGGAAAGTAATACACCAGTGCAAGCTAGAATATACAATACAAATACATACATGTAAAATACAAAAATGCAAGTTATATTATGCATCTCATATATAATCAAAACATATCATATGAAATACAAACTATTTTATTACTGAGATGGTGATTCATAAGTATTGCCATGATGATTCTATTTTGATGCATATAAAGTAAGCATTTATCTGTCTCCATTGACAATATATAGAAGCATTCGAAAATCACAGTGTTAGGTTATTGGTTTTGACACATTTGAACAGTTACCACTGCTAATTCCATTAATTCCAGCAGATGACATAAAGCATCCATGTTAAACAAATTCAGTTTACTTCATTGGAATGGTCTAGGAATATGCACATGGTCAATTATTTCACTTCAGTTAATAAGCAATAGTCCTTTAAGTCAGTAGCTTATATCTTATAGAAATTTGCTTCCTGTATATTTTCATACCTTCATTTCCATATTTGCGCTTTTATTTTTTAGCAGAACTATTCAGTGTTTCTTCTGCTTTCAATATTAATTTTCTTTTTACCAAGCACTTTGAAATATTCAAAATTCACTAAAGAAGATGTTCAAATGGTAGTCCTATAAATAAAAAAAAAAGTTGAATTTGCAGGAAGAACTGTTTGCCATTTGAAAATATAGTGTCACTGAAACCAAGGAATTTATTGTTAATGTTACTTTTAACTATGAAATGTCAGTTTTGAAAATGTAAAGTAATGCTCCTTTAATGTATTAGCTATATCATATATATCATATTTTATATATTATCATTCAATGTCTTTGAAATGAGAACAAAATTACACTTCTGAAATGAGAACTTGAAATTACAACACTCCTTTTCTTAGCTTGAAAATGTTAAAGAAAAAAAAGCTCTATGATTCCTAGTGTATTTTTTTTCCTTACAGACTCAGATTTAGACTAGAAAAGAATTTCAGAATTTTGTCATGCCCCATGTGATAAAGCAGCAATTTTACTAACAGATCATGTACAAAGTTTCTCTATGAAGCAGTTGTGTAACTGTGTAGTATAGAGGTTCCAAATCAGTGCCTCTTTAATAAGTTATGCTAGCATTAAAGGGAAGGCACAGCACGCAGTGGAAGTCAATAAACCTTTCTGGAAGATTGCATTGCAACTAGAAGGTAACTTTATGGATTTGAGGGTGTTGCACTGAGGTTGCAGAGGTGCAGCTCTACCAATCTGCAATAGTTTATTGGAGACCTAAGGGAATGGCCAGCTAAGGGATGAGGAGGAACGTGGGGCAGGACTAGCCAGCTGTGGGGAGAACGGAGGGGCAGAAAAATAAACAAACTGCAGCACTCTGGTTTAGAGCAGACTGAGGTTCAGTGCTCACAGAACAGTAAACCAATTTACAGTAAAGGTCATATCTGCTGTATCGGGGTATATATGTAATGAAAATAGCAGTAATCATGGATGCTTATGAATGAGTGACTGGACATGAAGAACTGCAGTTCTTCTGTAACAAACAGATAATGACCACATTTCACCTTTCAAAACCATTAATTTCTAATCTGTGTTGTCTGGTATCAATATGCTCTACTGTTCCTAACTTTGCAGTCAATCACATATTGTCTTAAAACCCACATGGTCGAAGAGATATTTTCATGCTAATGCACCTTTAATTTGGGAAGAACATTTTTCTCTGTCAGTAATCCTTTTAATCACAGTTGCTTAGCCTAGAGAAATGAAATAGTTCCCAGTATGCTGAAAGTTTGTCTACGATTAAATGTAATCAGTTTTTAATTAACTGGAATTTTCAATATCTCACAACTGCTTTTTATGAAGTTTTATTTCAATGAGGATGTGGATTACTTTACTTTTTAAAGTTTGGACCTCGGAGAACAGGCGACAGAAGAGATGGTAAAGGTAAAATGAAGCTTAGCAGAAAAAGGACGATGCATGCATAAAATCTGCTTAAAGGTTATGCAGGGGTTACAGCCAGAAATGGACCTTGAGCAAGACATTAACTGTGTATTAATCTGATATACACAGTGGTAGAGCTGTTAATAGCTATCATTATCTTAACCGTTATGTTGTTATTATTAGCTATAATGGCTAATACTGTAATTGAGTTACTCTGTATAGCAGAGTTTCAGCCTGTTAAAGCAGTTGCAGAGAGAGCTCCAAGCGTGCTATCTCCCAGGTGGACTGAGTGTCCTCTCCCAGAAATTACCGTAGATGCTGTGCTTCAGCAATGCACTAAAGAAGTCTCCAGGGCTTATCCGTGAGCCAGATAAAAACTTTCAAAGCTTCATGAAGCAAAAAACTGCATTATTACAAATTTACCTTCCTGGATCAATGGACAGGCAAATGGAAGATCATTCCAAATCAGAGCAGAAAGCCTACTATTATTTCTTTTGAAACCAGCAAAGCTGAATGTTTTCCATCCAAAAATATATATGATAATGTCTTTGCAATAATAACCAAGAATTTTATTCTACCAAACTGAAAAAATCTCAATTATATAAAGAACTAACCTTGCATTTTAATAAATCTGTACTATAAAATAGTGCTGTAATATCATATAAATATTAGCTTTATCAAAAAGCATTAATATAAAATATTATATTAAATGAAAAATAAAATCACAAATACATATCTCATTTTAAAAAGAGATATTTAAAACATATTTGAAAAGAAAAAAAAAGTTTTAACACCTTGGTTTGGAATTTTTGGCATAAAACTTAATTAAAATTGACAGTGATCTATTGAACATTTTGTTTTCATTCAAATTTATCTTCTGACTTATCGTATCTATGAAGTTCTCCTCTTGCAAGCACACATTTTGTTGAACATGCATGAAGTGCATTTAAATATATTCCTATATTTTTAGCTCTAGGCTATTAATTTTATTCTGCCAATGGCTGAGGAGCCATTTAAAATACCAACCACCCACCATTGCCTCTGACGTGAACACTCAATACAATCAAATAGAGCAGGAAAATCTCAGTCTAATTCTTGATACAGATAAGAGGAGATAGATGTATTTGAAGGGTTGGAAATGTATCTGAGCAAGGCATCTAAACACTAAAAGCCAGTTTACTTCCTTCAGGCTCAGGCCAAACTCCCTTGATTGCACAGGTCCAGAAGGAAGAGGCACTCCTGGCAGTCAGGCTTTTGGCTTAGACCAAAAAAAAAAAGCACAGTTTAGGAAATCAGGATTACAGAGTCCTTTCAGTGCTCTGGCCCTGATCTGTGTGAGCTGGATCTCAGCCCTCTCGCCACAGGGTGGATGTTTTGTCAGGCAAAAGCAACCCTCTCCATCCTCAACAGTACGGGTGCAAGGAGGCAAATCACCCGTTTTGCTACTTTTCCCGAGGTTTGAGAGGTGCTTCGGCAGAGTAGCAGGGACACTGCCTGCCCCTGCCGTGGGGTGGCACGGTCCAGCTCAGGGTAGGGCAGGCATAGCAGATGCCTACTCACTAAGCATGGAAATACCTCTCTGGAAATTCATCTGGGCAAACTAGAGGAGTGGTCAAGGATGCCCAACTTTTTTCTATGCCCCCCATCGACGTGGCGATGTTACCTGAGAGAAGCTGTTTCTCTGTACCCAGCAACGCGACAGCAGTAATCATGGTGAGGAGGAAGCTCTTTATGTTCTTCCCACAGTCTGCTAGCAATATGGGCTTTTCTGTGAGCAGCGTGAGACTATGTGATGATCACCAAACGGGACTGCGAGCAGCAAGCATCCGGTTGCAGGAGCTGGGAAAGGGGAGCATTGGAACAAGTAAAAAGCAAAGGAGTTTCCTTCCTTAGGAAGAAAAGCAAATAATTACCTTGATTTAAAAAGCCCTAGCTTCTACGCTCTAATTAAATCTTCAAATAAAGGGGAAGAGGAGGCTGTGGGGAATGTGATTGTAGAACTTTCTTCTGCAATAACTGCACAGTGCGGGGGTCCCATTCATCTCCAGGCAGGCATTCAGCTCTCAGGCATTACAAAACCAGCCCAGCCTGGCACCAGCCTGAGCAACCCCCGGCTGCTCATTAAAGCCAGGCACAAGCACTGAAAGAACGTGTGAGCCGGATGAAAGGTGTATTGGCAGAACTGCGTGCGGAAGTAGCTGTCACCCATGGTGTACCAGTATAGGGATTTCACGAACAGAAAAGCTGTTTCTTATGTCTTGGGTGCTCTCTGAAGCCTCATTCCCAAGACTGCTATTCACACACTGTTCACTGAAGTCAAGGAGTGGGTTTTCTTCCAAAGAAGGGGCTAGGTGGGGAAACTGCAAGACAAGAGTCTCTTTTCAAAATGTGTAAGAGATCTGCTTCATAGTATAGACATTGCCACCCAGTGCTGGCAGCCTGTACCTTGGAGTGTGGACAAGACCTGAAGGCACATCTACCTAGCCTGGCTGCGGAAGAGATGGTTATTTACTACAAATGAATATACAGACAAAATACTGCTCAGAAAGCACCAGGGCCAAGTAAGGCATAGGGTGTACCGCCAACCGTGGTGCTATGAAAAGCTAATGGAGGAAGTGCGTGGGAAATGACAGCCACTGCCAAGGCATAGGAGGTATGCAGAAAGGACGCTAAATTTGCAGGGGTTATAGGCTTATGCAGAGGAATCCCACATGTGCGTTGGATATGCATTTCCATTTTACCCATACCAGCATTTTAGCTTCCCGCTTAGGCCTAAAGCCACAAACTGTGGGTCACCTCCAGTTAGATTACCTACGAAACTGATCTCTTTCTATAAAGACATTTTTTCCTGCTTGTAATAGCAGTCTGAAAGTCAGAGAGCCATAGCTTGAGCCATGCTACCTGTGCAGTATGCGTGAGCCCTCTTGGGCAAAGCTGCCCACTTGCAGGTGTTACAGGCAATTGAGGGTTTGGGTGAGATCATGAGCTCAAGCTGGGAGCTATCTGGCAGCACAGACATAGTCTGAATTTACTTTCCTCAGAGAGACTATGGCGTCCCCTGCATGAGCATATTGCTACTCTTACTGTATACAACTCCCCATTGCCACTGAGAGTATCTATACTTCACTAGGGTTCTATATTTTTAACTGAATGTATCATTATGTACTGTCAGAGCTCTGGTAACCCAGACTTTTCTCCATTAAAATTTTTTTTGAAAAGTTTTTATACTACTAAAAGAAAAATTGCTTTGAAAAATGTTTCTTTCTCCCTCAAAATATTTCAGCTAAAATTATTATTATATTAATATTTTTACCAATAAGTACTAGATAACAAATTAAATAAATAAAAATTATTTGTTAATAGGTAATAAAATTTAAATAGAATAAAATGCTATATCAATAAAATTAAATAATAATATTAAATAATAATAATGATAATAATGATAATAATAATAATATCCTACGTATTCTTGCTTTTTCTAAAGTGGCAACTGAAAGCTGTCCTGAAAGAATTTTATTTTCTTTCAATGTTGTCTTGCTGAGATTGTGTAGTTACCCCAAGAGAGTGCTTGTGAAGAAAAGGAGGAAGGAAAAGACCACAGTAACTAACATAGAGTATTTAAAGACAGCGTCCAAATGAGTGCTGCAGTCTTTGGGTAATAAAGGGACAACTGATGTAGTGATAATGTACTTAAAAAACAGCCAATGTCCAGATACAATAATGCCCCCATTGCTATAGGGATTTTTCTGTAGTTATTCAGTTGCTTAAATCATGTGTGTGTGTATATATATATTTATAAAGCCAAGCTCTATGCCAAAACTCCAGGCCATTTTTACAGCCAATAGCAAGGCAAACATCAAGTACAGGAAGCTTCTCAAAACAGAAATAAAAGCAAATCAGGAAAAAAAAATCCTTTTACAAGCTCAAACTACCCAGACAATGCATCTTCTATCCACAGGCACACAAGCAGACCAGAAGACACAGCCTGTCCTGACTAGCTCATAATAAATCTAGAATCATAGAGATGTTAGGCTTTAAGGGGATCCTCTTGTTCAACAACGTGCACTGAAGTAGCACCAAAAATATATGCAACACCCTGTATATTAGCTGTCCTTGAAAACCTTCAGTGAAGGAGATCCTCAAGCCTGCCTAGGCCAATTGTAGCAGTATTTCATATATATTTGGAGGGTAATTTTATAATATTCAACTGAAATTGTCACATGTTCCATAAAACTTCTTATTTTATCCCAAGGACTGTGGAAAATAATGAATCACCTGGGTGTTTTGTACAAATTGTATGTATTGGAAAATTGCTAACTGCATTTGTCAGTCTTGTCCTTTCCAGATTGAGCCCAGCTCATTCAGCTTAATCTTACAGTCTTGTCGGTCTCCCTGTTTGTCTTAAACCAACACTAAAGCTGACATACAGTCTAGATAAAGCCTTGCAATGGACAAGCAGCACTGAACAATGAAGAATAAAAAAAAAAAGACTTGTTCTGGCAACCCCATCACACATACCCAACTAGTAGCTGGTTTGCCTTTCTATTGATCAAATACTGTTACATATATCAGGCCAATTCCCTCCCTGCACAGGGTGTTAGCACCACTGAGTGCACAGACACTGCTACCTCCATTTGCACAATGTAAGAACCTGTCCCATAAATCTCTCTCAGTTGTTTTAGATTTCTATTCTGCAGAAGAGAGGGCATTACATATCTTGCAATAATTAAGCTCTGTATAATGTAAGGTATTCCCTGCGTCTTCCAGTCAAGTGCTTTCATTTTTAATAACCCTTGATTTTCTTTTTTTTTTTTTTCTGCTGCAGAGTGCAGCAGCTTCAGATTCAGTGGTGCTAGAAGTGGTGGGGAGGCTATGTAAACTGAATCAATAATGCTTAAAATTTAATTAAGCAGTTGCGTCTGAAGAACTGACTCCAAAGAGTACATGTGATCCATCATGATACAGCCAGTGCTATTTCAACTACAGTAATATAAAAATGCCAGTCTTCTCATCGTAAGCCTTTGGCAACATGATATTCTTCTGCAGAGAGAAAGAAGAAAAGAACAAAATCCAGCCAGGAACTCTCTGCAGTTTACTTTGAAGTGCTCACCATGCTTTGACCTTCATAGATAAGCATCCTTTCAAGCCCTACAAAGCATGCATGGGTTTCTGATCCTTGAATGTTTGATTTTCCCAAGGTGATTGGCTGTCCTTGCAGAAAATCATCGCTGGAAAGGAGAGCACAAAAGAATTGTTTGGAGGATAAGTGTTGTAGCTCACTGGAAAGGGGAACAGAAATATTCCAGTTTATAACAGCTCTTTAAACCAAGAGCAGAGGTGGCTGCTTGAGAGCCTACAAACACCTCTAATGTTTTGGGAGGGTGCTCAGAGCTAGGAGGGCACCGGGACTCCCCTGACACTTCACATAACACTCACAGCCTCAGTGGGCTTCACAGGCAGATGTCTCAGAGCCTCACACATACACCAAGCTAGAAACTCTAAGGAAGCAGCCCTAGCTTTTTAATATATTCAGTTCGTTTTGTGTGTGTGTGTCTTAAGTCTCCCCACAGCTGAAAATTTTACCTATCTAGCTTTTCATACTGAACTGCTTCCATCACTCTCATTCCAATTAAGTGTAACAAAGAAAAAGGAAAGAAAAAAAATATTATGTGTTTGTACATAATGCATGAATAGAACTTCTATATAATTGTAAAATATTAAAATGGAAGTTTAATATATGGTATAAGATTATAATAGCATTATATGAATTTATGGGAAATTTCCTAGAAAGATACTTGAACTCAGAACATGCCTTTGTCATAGTTTTTTCAATGCTCCATTTTTATGTATTCCAAAATCATTCTTTTTAACAGGTTTTGCATTTCTCCACACTGTGCTTGCTCTGTCTCACCCTGTGTTAACACTACTACATTGTATAAGCACCTGAAAAGAAGAGACAGTTTGTTATGGTATAGTCAGCTGGTGATGTTAACAAGCTACTTGATGCACTAAAAAGCCAGGAAGAAATGGGTCATGCTGTAAACATGAACATTAATTCTCACCAGAGGCTGTGGGAATATGTAGGTCACATCACAAGGTGTTTATACAAAATATCCTACAGCAGTAATAACACCTGCTCTTGGGCATAATGCCTGCTTCTTCCAAAGAATGATGGCAAACATCCTTCCTACCACCTCCCTGTCACTCAGTGATAGAGAAACAAGAAGAGTTTACAAAAGGACCAAAATATTTTTTTTTCTTAAGCTCCTAGAAAAACAAAGAAAAAAATCAGAACTTTTTAAAGAAGTTCACAGAAATACAGCCACAGTTGCAGAAGTTGCCGTGGCACCTTAAATGCTGGATAGGAGCCTTACCGAAGTGTATTACTAAGCAATTACTGAATAGTTTCAAGCAAAGTCAGTATTTTTCAGTTTATAGATGCAGAAAGTTCATAAACAGAGTTGTGCTCCAAAAGCATATCTACTTTGGCTCTTTTTTTCCACTATTACTCATTTTTTAGTAAAGTTGATCAAGAATTCTTTATCGTATTTTCAAGATTTAAACATTTTTCTAGCTCACAGTACTTTAAAAATTGCTCCTAAACTCACATTTTTATAAAAAATACAGGTTACAATGCTGCCATAAAAGGTACTTTTTTTCTATTTTAAAGTATTTTTCCATCGACTTTTAACAAAATAAAATTTTTACATGAGTGATTTAAAATGAAAAATAGCTATTTTGATAGTTTTTGTAAGATATTCTGTGAAGGGCTATCTTTTAGAGGATTTTTATTGCAAGATGGAGAAATCCCACAAAATTTCCCTATTAACAGTTCTAAGGTAATTTTTTTCTAGTGTATATTTGTAGAAGGTGCTGCAGAATGGGTTGGGGCAAGGACTAATTGAGTTCGGTTTTTATACTAAGAGTTATCTATGCCACTTTCCAGCAATTTCTCCATATAAAAGACCCTAATCAGATACTGTCTGCGTGCCAATAATTTATGAGGAGTAAAGCAATGTCCATTGAATAGTACGGGTCCTATGCTTACTGTACAAAGACTTAACAAAGTCTGTCCTGACTGTGGGCAAAGAACTTCAGCTCACTTTTTAACTCCAGTAGAGACAGATTCCTGCCTCCATGTATGTAGTCAAAAACCCAGCAGATATATTCCATAAAAAAGCTGATTTTACACCAACTCATTATCATTGCATGGCTTCAAATTTCTTTAAAATATTGTCAGGTTAACTTTTTTACTGGCAGTTATCATAGAAGACTCCTCATTGCCTATTTGCACTATGTAGCAGAGGCTATGTTAGGTATCATCTGTCCTCCTAACTCTATCATAATGCTGATATAAACCATGAAATTAAAGTTGATGTCCTACTGTATATGTTGGCAAATGACATAAATGCTTTTTGAGAATCTAACCAGGCCTTCTAGGTAAACAGGTAATGCATATATGTAGAACTGGTTGTAGAAGCCTTGCACCATTTGATCTGAGCTAAGATTTCTCATTCAGGGATGTTCATTCAAGCAGGTCACCTGTCCTAGCCAACTCCTTGGCAGTTCTGACTCCAATGTACCAAAAGGTTACACTGAGGAATGACCCAACATCAAAGTCTAACTTTTCAAAAACTACCCTCCAGAAGTTTTTTCAAAAACTACCCTCCATTGCCCTTATACCATGCAACAGGACTGACCTGGTGGTCTTCTACCCCCAACACCCTGTAGAAAAGAGGAATGGCTTTATTGGGAGTAAAACATACAGACCATAGGGGAAGGAAGGAACAGGGTCATAACTCTGGCTTTTCTTCACACCTGTTGGACCCCTGGTAGCTGCCAGCATACTGATGTTACATGTGTGTTGCTTTTGTGAAAGTAACAGCATTAGAGAGTTAGTACTTGTTTGAGGCATAAAGTTGACTACTCCCACCAAGATTTGTGGCCTTTGGAATATCTAATTCAGAGATTAAATTTCCAGTATTTTTTTCCTACCTTACCTCCATACATTATAAAAATTACCAGTGTTTTGTGATCTGACTTTTACAGTCTGTTACACAAATCTTAGTGCAGGTTGTTTGGCTGTATGTACAAGTAATTTGGACAAGCATTTTGTTTCTTCTACTTCATAAAATTTCTATCAAACTTAGACATGAACTCCTGATCATTTTTTCCCCTGAGTTTTTTTCAAACTTACTCCATGGTCTCCTTCCTGTCTCCCGTCACTTATTTCTACTCTCCCTGCTGAAACATCACCTATTTCATAAGCCACAGGCTGTTGGCTATTCCCACAGAGCCACAAAACTGTAGCCCCGGGTCCCCCTAGCTGCCACAGTCAGTGAGTACAACACAGTGCTTTGTCTCTCTCCCACTGGCTCTTCCCACTTCACCTTCCAAAGAGTCTCTTTCCAGCATCTACCTTATTAGGCTGAGGGACACAACCTGATCTAGTATTCTCTTCAGAAAGTGCAGCACTTATTGCCCCTAAGGAATGCAAAATCCTAAGCATACCCATTATAGCTGGTCAAAGGCAATTGAAAATTGCTGGATACCTATTCCATATTTTTCTTATGCTAACTCTTAAAGAGAAATACCAGTCCTAAGGACCTTAAATTTTCAGTGTGCATGACCAGGAGACAATTCATAATTATTATTTTTTCCCCTATAAACACTGCCTAGGGCTACACACTTGAGTCATGTCACGGATATACCCCAACTCTTGGCTTAAATCACGGAGAAGTGCCATTATGCTACACTACATAGACTGTCCTCTCCAAGCAGGTCTCGTATTTGAAGCTGGGGGGACACCAAATGCTGATTTGTCTCCTGTGCAGTGCTGTGGCCCTGTTCCTGCGAATGGTTTATTTAGAAGGAAGATCTCACAAAAGACAGATCATTATATTGTCCTCCCAAAGAAGGAGCTGTGATCATTAAAGTAGATAAAAGAGTGGATCACGTATATGTTGTACACAACATGGGAGATGTGGGAAAATGTGGAATTATGAAATCACAGAATAATTCATTTGGAAGGGGTATAAGGAGGACATGTATTCCAAAACCCTACTTGGATCACGGCTAACTTCAAAGTTTGACCAGGTTCCTCAGCAGGGTCTAGAGTATCTCTAAGGTTAGAGGCTCCTCTGTGAGGCTGCTGCTCTAAGGGGGTCCTCTTTCCTTTGTTTCATCACTGTTGGGGTGACACCTTTTTTCCTAACTTCTAAAAGGAATTTAATTTGTCATAATTAAGTTTCTCTTCCCCTTTTACTATCTACCACTAAAAAGGGTCTGGATTTGTCTTGTCTACATCCTCCCATCAGCCAGCGGAAGAAAGCAATACTTCTCACCTTAGTACTGTCTGTCATGTTCTCCACAGTTTGCTTATCTGTATGACTTCCTCATCTGTCAAGTATCAGGCCACAGTATCTTCATAATTCGCTGTAGTAGCATTTTAGACGACAGAAGCATAGACAGCAAAGACTACAGTCTCAGACATGGAAAGAGACACTCTCTTTGTGTCCACATGGATAACCAATGTAACAGGCATCTGGAGTTACAGCTTAAGAGCGCTTTGTTGAGCATGCCTTTGGGTGTTGAAAAGTCAAAACCAAAAACCTAGGATTACACCGAGACAGTCTTGGAGAAATGTAGCTGATTTATTCTGAAGGAAAGCCTTGAGCATACATGAGCTCTTACAATCAAAGGATCTAGACCTGGCAAACCGGGATCTAAGTTATTTGAAAGCATATGTATACCTGCTGCTTTCCTGCTACCAGTCTGACCAATCAGATTTTAACTGATATTTTAACCTATTTCTTCATTATCACTCAATAGGCTACAGCTTTGATAAAGGAAGATTTTTACTGTGCTAGAAATTGCCTGCAGTATATTTTCTTCCACTATTGGATATATTGACAATTACATGCAACCTTCAGTTGGAAATCAAAATTAAAGTAGTTTCATTTTGTAAACAGAAGAAGGCTCTTTTTCCTGTATTACAAATAATAGTGTTGGACCTGGGTTCAGCGTTACTGATGATGCAAAACATAGACAGTGAAAATACTGTCTGGAAATGAAGAAACCCCAGAAATACATCAAAAGCATAGCCTAGGATGTTTGAGACACTGCTGGAAATCGATATAAAATTCTTCAGAAGGCTTTGGTGCTGGGGACAAGCAGTTTAAAATCAAACAGAAAGTATGGTTTCCTTACAGCTCTGCTTTTATAAAAAGGAAATATTAAGGCAAAGAGGAAATCAATGTCTTGGAATTTTTCTTTGGGATCAGTGAGGAAGAATTTCTGTACACCAATAAAAGAGACAGTATAGGATGGTCACTCTTCTGTTCTTATCACTGTACGTTAGTTCAGGTCTTTGAATATATCTAGTCTGTCAAAAAAAAAAAAATTCCTGTTTCATGCTTTATTTGGTGTGGGTATTTATGCCTGGAGAATTGGAAGAATACAGCCAATTAATCCCTTATGCGTCACAGAACATGTGCCAGGTGATGCAAGCTAATATTTTGTCTCTATTGACCTGGGTAACAGTCAAATCATCAAGCTGCACATAAAAGATATGTTGCTGCCGTGCAGCACAAACATTTCTGTACTTACAGATATTGCCAATAATCAGGAAATAGAATGCAGCCTAGAAACACTACCCTTATGCCATATTGGCATCAACCAAAGTACTCTTATCTTCAGAAAAATAATACCAAAAAAAATCAACCAAAATTCAGTCTTGTTTAGAACTCCATATCCTCTCATTCTACCTTGATCTCAACTGTATTATACCTGATTACCCACCTAAGCCTGTTGCAATCCATTGGTGAACATGTTTTACAGATTCCTGCTATGTTGATCGCAGACAATATGATTTCTTACAAGTTCTTGATACACAATTCTGACTTTTTACCTCAAGCTGCTGTACCTCATGCTTTCAGCTCTGGAAGTCCCTGATTCTGTGTTTAGTATATAAGCCAAAATCATTGCTGTCTTTCACATGGCTTGCTTTCCACTGTCAAGTGCAAAATCTTTCACAAAGTGCCATGCAAAAAATTAAAGACCAGGCTTTTCGAGCAAAGGAAGAAAGCAAATCTTAAGCAAGTCATCACTATTCAGAAAAGTTTTTATCTAAAAGTAATAGATTAAAAGTATTTCCGTTTTTAACAGTCACATTTTTTACGGAGAGCCTCGCCATTTTTATGCACAATTAATTTTGCAACCATAGCCACCTATGTTTGTGCATAACTGAAACTTAGGGCCAAATTTACTGCCATCATAAGCAGATGCAAGCCATTAAAGTAACTGGAAATGTGCTTACTTGTGGTGACTGATTTCATTCAGTGAGATACTATTGTCCGCCTTCTACACCCAAGGAAGAAAATGCACACTATAAATATAATTTGAACTACTTACCCACTTTGTTTCCTTATATATTAACCATAACTGCTAAAGAAAAAGATCATCAGTAATAATTGTTTACTAAAGCTATAAATCTGAGCAGGTATCATACAGTGACTCAGAGGAGGCTGGTTGTAAGAGTCCTTTGCAGCTCAGTGACCCTTAGTTATGCATCATAACAGAGCCTCAGTGTAAGGCAAGCTGCACTTCCAGAGTTCAAGAATGTGATACACAGGTATTCTGAGCTCATAGATCTCTCAGTATTTAACCTTTGTCCTGGCTAATCTTCAACTCTGTAAAATCAGTGATAAAATTACTATGGACTTGATTCAGATTTTGCCCACTGTGTTTGAAGATAGTAAGACTAAGTCTCGGTAAATTTTCATTTCTTAAAAAATAAAGTAATAGCAGAACCAGACAAAGTCCCCAGAAATACTGTCATTTCTTTAGAAGCCTTTATATGGTAGATGAAAATTCAAACCAGACCTATTCTGGTGAGTTACCAGGATATAGACACTGGAGACTTGCTCTGGGCAGACACAAGAGCCGTGTAACCTTGCACCTCTAGAATCATCTGCTTGCAAACCACACTGTATTTGATTTATTCCATGAGATTTCATAAGGAATTTAAAGCTTCTATCAGATCATCTAGAAGAAAGAATGAAACAATCACAAAAAAGTTATACCCGAGTATTTTTTGTTTCTCTAAACCAAAAATTTGCCTGGTACAAGGCTTACCTGTTTATTAATAATGGCCTTGAGAAACTGATTTGAATTCTACTTCAGAAAAAAAACAGTCTAAGGTATCAAAATCGCAAGACAACCATTTTAGGGACATATCTTGGATAGAAGGATATATGAGTAAAAAATAATTAAATATAAATTTAATCTTTGTTGGTTTATGTTCATGAAGCAACAGATGAGGCAGTATGAAACTATACTGGTGGGGTAGAAATCTTATTTAAATACATTTGAATAACTTATTTCCTAAAGTCTGCATAAAGATAGGACAGTGTGTGTGGGGGGGGCTGCATTAGTAAGATACATTCCCATTCAAAACAGACATATTTCATCAGTTTTTTCTTTCAATAATCCAATTGTCAGTTTTATAGCCCATAAAAAAATGTGCAGAAGTGATAGGAAATGACTTTCATACATATCCTGGCTTCTGAGCTGCTCTGTTTCATTACATTGCCCTGCAGATGACTGACAGCTCTGTAATCAAATTCAACCTGGATTTAGTGGTTTCACGTCCTTTTCTCTCATTAATTATTGAAGACATTTTTCTCTGCTGAGAACGGCTGCTGCACACTGGGTTGCTGTATTCATTGCGCTTATATTTGCGTTTCTTCAGCAGCAGCGGAGTTGTGTTGAACTGGGAGTCAGTCATTGCATTGCACGCACACAACAGAAGATGAAGAGGAAGAAAAGTAACATAAAAGAACTGTAGATCTGTTTTCAAGAGGCCTAGACCAGCTCCGCTGTTACCTGGAAGGTCTCAGCACACTGTGTTCAGAAGCCAACATATCTTTTACAAGAGACGTTCTTGTTTTACAAATGCTTTTTGTTTTATTCTAAAAAGAAAAGAGGTTATTTTACTGTTAACGGTGCTATTTGCCCTTTTGTTGCTGTCTGCTTAATTGGAGAGTGCAGAAGAAATGGAAATATTCCTAAGCGAATCCTGCATATACAAATAGTGTAACAGGAAAATAAATGCCCTCTAAATGCCATACATACTTAAGATTATATTTTTTTCTGAAATGCTAAAGTGAATGCTAAAGAATGCTGTGGTCAGAGTTCTTTCTTGGAACACCTGGGGACTGATCAATGAGTATGCTTATAGAAATAGGGCATCTCTTCCACCCCTTCTCTGAGGCAGCTCTGGGTTGGTGTTACTGAAACATGATGCTTAGCTAGTATATAGTCTTTGCTAGGCTATAGGTGCCTAGCTAATATATAAGCTAATATATAGCCTTCTTTGTCTTGTTCACATTATTATAGCATTACACTTGTACAGTTATTTGGATTGGATTCTATGTGTCCAGGAGAGCTGGAACATAAACTGAGAATCTTACATCTACCTACATTGTTTTTGTAAATGTAGTCTAGATGACCTACTCACTGAGTTCTCAATTCCTACTCCCAAGAACTCCAACTGTATCCCTCATAAGTATTCACCTGCCTGCATTGATACATTGATAATTTCTCTGTGCACCAGTATCCTGCCTATGAAATGGGAAAAAACACCAAATCCTGACCTCATGAACCTCTTTCATGAGCAACTGTCCCTGCTTGGCATAGAACAGACATTTCATCTTAAGGAGAATTCTGAGGTTTTGAGATTGTTATCCTTCTAAAGGGAATAAAGGTTAAAAAATACTGACAAAACAAAAGTCCAGGGAAAATGTCTGTTTGAAGGATTTGAATTTGATAAATATTGAGAAGTTTCTTTTTTTTTCCCAAATAAAACAATTACTTCATTAGAAAATGAAATGGAAATAAAAATAAAATATGTGCATTTCATGTTGAAAAATTGACACTGCCAGACTCTAATTTTTAGTGTGAAACAAAAAGGGGAATAAATATCAACATAATCTCCTAAAGCATAGTGTTTTGATAAATCTTTTTTTTTCTAATGGACTTTTTTCCAACCAATTTTAATAAATAAATAAGGACATAGTCCATAATTTATCAGGCTTTGATTCCACCTCTTGCATATTATTCTCTTCCCTATTGTCATGGGGACATAACTCTGGGAGGAAACTCTGATGTTACCAAATCCAGTTTCCTCATATCTTAGCCACAACAACGTGCAACTCTATAATAGGTAAATTAGATTACCAGCCTGGAAATTTCTCAGCTATTAAGAGAGGGAGAATGGCAATTGAAAACTTAAGATTGTTAATGCACATCTTCAGGGGCAGGACTGATGTCTAAAGAGATTCAGATCTGAACACACTGGAATGACTAATGTTTGGAAAGATAAATTATTCATCTCTAGAAGATTAATAAAAAGAACATTAAAAAAAATAGGTTTTTTTTCATGATGTGTGTGAGTGGCTGAATTTGTGTATAGGCAAATACTGAAGTGTTTTGAAGATATTGCAGAATTTGGTCTGTGACTAATAATTTGAATCAGATGAAAAAAACTTTCAGCAGCTTCTGGTGCTTGGACATAATAAAATATGTTATTAGAAAGGTACTGTGTTAGTGGGAGTAAACATGTGAACGTAAAAGTCATTCATGAGTTTAGTCGAAGTAAGGAAGAAATACATTTGCACTACTGCTGGAAAGAGGAACAGGATTTCTTGAAGTATACAAACTGTGGGAAAACAGCTATTACCTGTGAAAACATTTTAATGTATCTTGCTGCACAGTGTCAATACTGTTGCTAAAAGAAGGGCTAGTTTTACACATAAATATGTTTTTTACTTTAAGCATTTCAAATAGCAGACTGGCAAACACAGTTCTATATAATTCTTATTCAAGATGATGTCTTTAGCCATTTGTTGTTTAACCCCAGCCAGCACCTAAGCACCACGCAGCCACTCACTCACTGCCCCACCACCCAGTGGGATGGGGGAGAAAACCAGGAAAAGAAGTAAAACTCGTGGGTTGAGATAAGAACGGTTTAATCAAACAGAAAAGGAGAAACTCATAATGATAACGATAACACTAATGAAATGACAACAGTAATAATAAAAGGATTGGAATGTATAAACGAAGCCCAGTGTAGTTGCTCACCAGCCACCGTGTCCCCTCCCAACTTCTTGTGCCCCTCCAGCCTTCTCGCTGGCTGGGCATCAGGAGCTGAAACATCCTTGACTTCAGACTAAACGTGACTTAGCAGCAACTGAAAACATCAGAGTGTTATCAACATTCTTCTCATACTGAACTCAAAACACAGCACCGTACCAGCTACTAGGAAAACAATTAACTCTATCCCAGCTGAAACCAGGACACCATTAAATTGTTTCTCTTGGAATATATATGCAATATTTTCTCATCCTAGAAGCACAAATATTGAAGGTAATATCAAGAAAAACTTTTTTTCAATTTCTACATATTCAGTAAGATGTCAGTAATTGTTCAAAAATGAGTTTGAAGGAATAAAATATCCATTTTCTTTCCCTCTTAAAAAGAAACATTCTTACTAGAATGTGTAGGTTCTCTGGTCGCTAAGAGAAAGTCAGAAATTTTTGCTGAATATTTCTGTGACAGCATGGGGAATCCAGAAATGCTCTCTGGCATCACCTGTACTAACTGTTGCATCCAATACAAAAAACTCGTTCAGCATGAGAAAAAAATTACCATATTAACTTTACTCACATCACTGACAAACGATAATCTTCCTCATCTTAAAGCTAGTGACTCTGCCGGTCCTTTTTACTAATATTGAGAAACTCATCAAAAATAGCAATAATATTTTTCTAATTTCCTATTTAAATATAATTAATGTAAGATTATACATAATCACTGCTGTGCTAAAATAATATTTTTAGTTAAAATGATCCTTTTTTTTCCCCAGAATTGTGCACTATATTCTCGTTGAATGCTCTCTAGGAAGGCTGGAATTATCTCGTCTGAGGTGGCTCAGGATCACATCTGTCATATTTAAGGATGCACCGCACAGGTGGCCCATAGTCAACCTGTTTCCAGCTGATACACTGATTGCTTTCACCCTCACTGTTATTTCCAGCTTATAAACACAAAGTTGAAATCAGCTTTTTTGTGAAAGCCTAAATGCATAACCTTGCATTTTGCTTTGTTACAGCTCATCCCATTCCCACTGTTCAGCTTTCAATGTCATTGCATTCTCCTTCTATGCTATCCTAAGAGCTGACTGGTGCCAAGAATGAATAACAAAATGTCATTAATAATGTTGCTACAAAGATTATTTTTTTTTACAGACAAGTGTTGCAAATCACATAATCAAACCTTAAGGACCGATTTTCATGTCCTTACCTAAGCAGAGTAGTAGAGCGTCTAAGAGCAGGAGCTTCACACAACTCCTGTCAGAAGGGGAGGATTTAGAACTCTTTTTCTCTTTGAAATGGTAAGTTTATGGAGACCAGACTGAACTTACAAGAACGCTGTTCTCCACACAGATTTCCAAAATACAGTTATGTATGAAGCATGCATTCATAGACTCTTCTCCCATTCTTTCTGGTAAGCTCACAATTGCCTGCATATACATATTTCAGGATGCCAGGGATTTGGTATGTGGCTCCATCTCTCATTTCTGTGCTTCTAAATGTAAACCAGAGAAACTTGTAAGTGGCTGAAGGTCATCAAATATTTTTGGACCTGAAATAAATGTTTCTTTTGTCTCTCCTATTCTAATCCAAGCCTCTTTTCCATAAAGCTGGTACTACAGTTACAGTTACAGAGACAGAGAACCATCATATACTCATATTATGAGTAGAGGTTAGTTCCTGCATACAGACGTATGTAGAAACACTGGACTCAATAATCTTCTTTTCCACCTGTATGTACAGAGCATTTAAGAAAATTGCCTCTAAAAAGAGGTTGCCAATCTGTTTCATCAGCTGGCAATGGCAATTTTTAAGGTTTAGTCTAACTTAAGCTCTAAATCTTCTTCAGGTAATATTAAGAAAGCACAAAAGAAAAGGAACTTTGTCTTCATGTAACAAGATACAGCTGAATAATCTGGTTCTCCAGGTGACTAGGATATGAGACTGGGAATATAGCAACAACTGTATTTAGAAACTAGCATCTCTTTATTTAAGGCAATTATCTAGTTATAAGGACGAACTTTGGACAGGAGATCACAAATGGCAATAAAAAAGTCACTGTCTGGAAACTGAAATGTGTGCAAGAAAACTGTAGAGGTGAAACAACATGTGAAAGAGAACAATTTTGCATGTGTATGGTCTGGCTGAGATGGAGTTAATTCTCCCCATAGCAGCCCTCCTAGTGCTGTGTTCTGCATTGGTAGCTGGAAAGGTGTTGATAACACACCAGTGTTTTGGCTATAGCTGAGCAGTGCTGGCACAGCGTCAAGGCTGTCTTGCCAATATTTTTGCCCTCCCTCACCGGCAGGCTGGGGCTGGGCAAAGGGAGATGGAAGGGGGGACATTTTCCATCTTCCAGAGCAACCACTACGCGTGCTGGAGCCCTGCTTCCCGGGAAGTGGCCAGACATCGCCTGCTGATGGGAAGCAGAGAATAACATCATTTGTTTTCCTTTGCTTTCACATACAACCTTTGCTTTCACTTTGTTAAACTGTCCTTATCTTGACCCATGAGCCTGTTGTTATATTTTCTCTCCCCTGTCCAGCAGAGGAGGGGAGTGATAGAGCGGCTTCGGTCGGCACCTGGAGTCCAGCCAGGGCCAACCCACCACGGCATGACAGGCAGAGATATCATTCCATCTGCCTGTGCAGTCAGCAGCATTTTCTTAACCTCTCAGTGTGCAGAGCAATTCTTATCAGAAAACATTGAACTTTTTCCAAAATAATAATCAGTTATGCTATTTGAAACATCTGGGAAGTAAGTGGCATTATTGTTACTTTTTGTATATGGCAACTAAGTTAGAGAGACCTGTAATTGATGGGAGTGTCCTGGTTTCAGCTCGGACAGAGTTAATTGTCTTCCTAGTAGCTGGTACAGTGTTGTGTTTTGGATTCAGTATGAGAAGAATGTTGATAACACTCTGATGTTTTCAGTTGCTGCTAAGTCACGTTTAGTCTGAAGTCAAGGA
>JANZLQ010000005.1:8829937-8846396 GCA_026212715.1 Elanus axillaris
TTCTTTTCCTGGTTTTCTCCCCCATCCCACTGGGTGGTGGGGCAGTGAGTGAGTGGCTGCGTGGTGCTTAGGTGCTGACTGAGGTTAAACTATGACAAAAAGTAATGGGTTCATTAAACTATGAACTTCTTTGGGTCAGCTTTTCTCGTATTGAAGGCTAAAAATGAAGGATGGAGGGTTTTCCCATTACGAATAAATCTGGAATAATTACAAATCAATGAGGAAAGTCAGTTCCATGGTCAGCTCTTCCGTTGGATTCTGAAGGAGGACAGTAGGTGAGATGGTGGGTACCAACTTGAGGTGTTAGGTAGAATTAAGCTAATTGTCTAGACTTTTTCTTACCGCTTCTGGAGGAAACAAGACATTTGTAAAGCACAGTTAGTCTCATCCTAAAGCAGGTTTCTAAATTGATCAGATGAATCATGCATTATTTTGCATATTTCCTTTTATGGACTACAAAAGGTAGCCAGGGTGATAAACTCAGATATAAACACTGAAGTTGATGCAAGCTAAAATTAGTGAGCTGAAACACACCCATGAATACTAACCTACTCTCATAGAAGTGCCCTATTTAAAATAAATCCCAAACCAAAGCAATGTTTCTTTACACTCTGAATTTATTGTTATGGTATAAAACAAAGATACCCATATCCTTTCACTATCCTTGAAACATTTAAAGAAATACATACTGTGAGTATAATTTAATATACTTACCATCAGTGGACCAGTGAGTTGAAATTTCTTTTTCAGATTTCAACAGTTTTCTCACCTTTACCACCCTTACAACATTTCTATTTTTTTTTAAATACCATTGCTTCTATCAAATATCAAAAAAACCATGCAAACATAAATCTTGACAGGATCTCAATAGAACATGTCTTAATCTGTCCCCTAGATATGAGACAAGATGGGTATATCTTAACCATTTCTGTCAGATGCTTTTCTGAAAACATTTTCTTAAAAATTTCCAGTGGGATGGATTTTACATCTTCCTTGGATAGCCTGCTCCACTGCTTTACTCCCTGTTAATCTGAATGTGTTTCTTATTACATTTTTGCAAATTAAACTGATTTCTTTTTCTCTTATCCCCTGTGGATGTAGAAAGCAATTAATCATCACCTTTTTTCTAACAGCATTTTACACCTGGAAGATAGCCATCCTGTCTCAGTCTGTCTTCCCTTCTGTAGACAAAAGGAATCAAATTTTTTCAATCTTTCCCTGTAAGTCATGTCTTATAATCTTCTTTCTCTTATTGTTACTCCTTCAAACTTTTGGGGCTATGTATATCTTGCACTGTAGTGCTTAAAATTATATAGAGCTCACTGGAACAGTTAGTTGTAAGTGAACTTTAATCAGTATTTACGTATCTTACCTCTCACATGGTGTTAATGAATCAGAATGACATTCACCAGTTTTGAATTATCATCTCTCTGTTGACTTTCGTTCTTCTCAGAATGTACCATCATTCCCAGGTCTCTCTTGGCACATTGCTGCCTTGTGAAGTATTCCTCATTTTGTAGATACACATATGATCTCTTCTTCTGGGGTGCAGTGCCTTTTCCTTCTCATAATTGAATTTCATCTTGTTGGATTTTATCTCATTTCCCCAGTTTCTCAAGATCATTTTGAATTTTAATGCTGCCTTGTAGATTTCTTGTGACCTCCCTCCTGGCCCTGCTTGTATTCTTCAGTGCTTCACAGGTTAGAAAAGAAACTGATAATATTACTGAGCTAATCAGTGTGTGAAATGGAAAGTTTAAAGCAATGGCAGAGAGTGAAAAACATTGCTAAAATTATTTGGCAATAAATACCTTGTGGGTAGTTGTCAACTAGGAGATCAACTTCTTCAGTTGTGTGCTGTCTCAAAATATGCAGTATGTATTTAAGAAAATGATGATGTTGCAAACAAAGCATATTTTTAAACAGTCTCTACTTTCTTAATCTTATGCATGTGTGCTGAGAACCTGTGTCAGCCTCCTACTACTTTAGCAGGGTAACCGTTATGTTTGAGAAATTGATAACACTGGTGATAAGCACATAGACAATATACCAATGTCTGTAGCTCATCACAAAATTAGAGAAGATCTAGACAAGACACCTGCAGTATTTTATCAAGGATTATGCACAGACTGCAAATTTTCCTAGCCACAGCATTTTAAGATGTGGAACTTGAACTATAATGCAGCTAGGAACAAAGTGTCCATATAATCTTAAGATAAACTAATCAACTAAAGAGTGCATGCTGCCTGACTGAAGGAGATAACCAAAAAGAAAAAGCATGTTAAAAGGGATAAAGAATGTATAAAATATATGTAAATCTGTAGTTTACAACTTTGCATTTGGAAATTGTATTCTGGATTGGTAACAGTCAGTCAGGAATTCTGGAGCTCCTGAGAGCCAGTAGTCAGAAGGCTGGTATGGGAGAGCAATGATCAACAGATAGGAGATGCAGACTCTGGAAGCTGCATCCAATAATTTAAAAAAAACCAAAAAAACAAACAACTAAAAAATCAATAAATCTGTTTTTTACTCCTTTACCCAAGTCATTAATGAAAATACTGAACTGATCAGGAACCACTGTATAGGTATACAGGATACTACCTGAAATATCTACATAGTCTAGCAATGAAACATTAACTGTGTTGTGAGCATATCTTTTTTATTCAGCTGATAGTAACTTTATCTCGTCCTTTCATATGAAATACTTAAGCAGCTCCCCTCTACCTGTCAGAATTAAATCTACAATGGCTAGTCCTTCAATAACTTCTTTCATCCTCTAAAGAAAAGATTGGTCTGAATGACATTTTTTATGATATATTTCTGTGGTTTACCATTTTGTTTTTCAAAAAAATCTAGCTAATTCAGGTTCTTCATTGCCACTACATATGCCCTTTTTTTCTTGTAATTGTTTACATCTGTTCAATATTTCCCTCTTACTAGGCAGTTTCCAGCACATCCCATAGCTCTGTTTTTCTCCTTTCACATTTATTCAGAAATATTTACTGTCATTTACCTTTTACTATCACTTCTTCATAAATGAGAGTAAATATAAGATCTTTTAACATGCAGAAAAATACATCTTAAATTTGCCTCAGATATTAATTCCTTTTGCATGAACATTCCAAGTATATGAATTATTTTAATGTATCTCTTAAATGATAATACATAATTCTGATGGTGTTCCGAGATTTTGAATTTTTCCAATTTACTCCTCTTCTCTGGACATTCCTGTATAGATACCTGAACTGCTAGCTAGGCATTTCTCATTTTCTTACAGCAGTTTTCAACTAGCTTCTGTATTAATAGCATTCTCTTTGAATGTTCTGCAACAATCTTTACCAGGTTGCTTGATGATGTTCTTTGTTACTCTTCCCTTGCTTTGTCAGCTGCACATCCAACATTCTTTATGGACCTTCCTCAGTGAACACTGTCGAGGTAGCTCAGTGCCGGAAACTATCTGCTACGCAATAACTTCCATAAGAAAATCTTCCATAAGTAACTCTAAAAGGTTATTATCTGCCTGTATATACCTATACCCTTGCACTCATTTCGGAGAATAGACAAAAGCACCTCTTGTTATTCTGATGTCTTCACCTTTGTTCTCAGAATTTCATAGTTCTTTCTAATAGGCATAGGGTCACTGATACCAGTATGGACAAGCAACTTAGAGTAGCACTGATGTTTTGAAGGTGTTGCGAAGACCTTGAAGGTCATCAAATTCAGATGCTTGGGCACGTCACAGCAGATTCTATTTGCAATTAAAATAGTGAGAATAACAAGATTAATTGCTTTTTGTGGCGCTATTACAGATTCGTATCAATGTAATTGAGCTCATATTCTAGCCCATTGGCAGGTGAGTTCATTTATGAGAAGTGGTTTCATTGTTATTGTTTTGCCATAGTACTTTCAAAGAAAAGAAGTCCTTATTTTATTATTCTTTCATTTCAAATCCATTAAAAATATGCATAAAAGTAACATGATTCCTGCTAAAAGAAATGTTCGCTGAATTTCCTTTCATGTCAAACAAAAAGATTGCTTCTATCTCCTTCATCTACCTGTCAATATGCAGCTAATAGATAGAAATAAGCATTCTTACAGATGTCAGTACTGATACTTTGTATGTATGTATGAGTGTCTCCTAGCAGAGAAAGTGAACTTAGGCAAACTGCTTGTGTTCTGCAGCCACACTGCCTCTGGTACTGGATCCATTTCAGCTATCAATATCCTGTACCCTCAAGACATGCTGTGGAGGAAAAATTTAAAGTTACACGGTGCAAGGATTTTCAGCTTCTGCAACCTTTTTTGCCTTCAGTGTTCAATCTCAATGAGTAACAGGCATCATGAGCACTAGTTGGGATCACAGCATGAACCACCATAGTTACATAGGAATCCAATGCTAGATCAGAACCTCCCTTTATTTTGCAGTTATTGGTTCAACTCTGGCAGCAAGAGAAGCAAATAGAATAGCTAAAAGGCTATGTTAAACTTTTCATATATCAGCAACACTATCACTTGTGGTTTCAGCCCAGCCGGTAACAAAGGACCATGCAGCCGTTCGCTCACTCCCCCCGCCCCCCTCCGGTGGGATGGGGAGGAGAACCAGAAAGGGAAAAAAGAAAGAAACCCAAAACCTCGAGGGCTGAGATAAGGACAATTTACTGGGGCAACATAAAAAGAGAAGTTAGAACAATAACGATACAACTAAGAGAATACACAAAACAAGTGATGCACGGTGCAACTGCTCACCACCCAGAACCCGGTGCTCCGCCACTTCCCCACTGAAAGCCAAGAGCCACCCCCCAGCCCGCTCCCCGTTTATATACCGGGCATGATGGCATACAGTATGGAATAGCTCCTTGGCTAGTTCAGGTCAGCTGTCCCGGCTGTGCCCCCTCCCAGGCTCCTGTGAAAATTAACTCTATCCCAGCTGAACCCAGGGCATCACTCAAAGTCTAGAGAAAACTGGAATGTCACAAAAGGACATATTACTTAAAATCAAAATTGTTGGCCCAGGGTGAAGTGTTCTCAGATGAAGTATTCTGACCTGTACCCTTTCCCAGTTGTGTACCTGCTTAATAATTAAAAGAGTTAAACAACTGTAGACTGTGAGCTCTGCATGGACTAAGTGCAAGAGTTCTGGTATGGATATAGTAGATGAAGTTATATGCACTTAAACGGAGCCATCGCTGGAGAAATTACCCCACTTTCTCACCTAGGTTGCAGCAAAACACATGCATGTGTTATTGTTCTCACAGGACAATAATGCACATTGTATCAAGCACAAAAGAAGGTTACTCCCAGGTGCTGAAGAATCATCTGCCTCAATTACCATCTTTGACAGAAACCCCTTAACAGCACTTCTGATTGCTTTAATTGAAATTTGTGGAAATAATATACATTTGGCAGGAAAAAAACCATTGTTTTTTTTTAATACCTCTGTTGTGTCTAGAATAACCACAATTATACAATCTATTGGTAAATGAATGCTTCTTTCAGTGAGTTCTGGAGAACAGAGTATATGCTGTTAAAACAAACCTAAATGTAAAAGCACTCTTTATTATGCATAAGGGTTTTTAAAAACTGACATTTTCCCCTATCCCCCGCCCAAAAAAAACCACACTGCTACCAAATTCACTTTATAAGCAAAGTACATCAGTGGTAAGCTATTACGTATAAAAACAAATCTCCAACAAACTATAAAAGACGTTTAGATGACAGTGATATTAAAAATCAAGTATTTGCATAATTTTGAATCTTGGCCAGGAGATGATAAAATCTGACTCCAAGGTCACAAACTTTTCCAATGTGCCCAAGGGGAAATATGTAGCTTTAAGTCTTTCATAAATGAAATAGTAAATCTCTTTAGAACACCGATTCTGAGGAGGAATTGTATTCTTCTGGCCTTTTGTGCTTAGGAAGTTCATCTTTTGATTCCCTGTTTTCGTGATTTAGCCAAATATGCCTCTATTCACTGTATCGGGAAAGTTTCCAAATAAGGTTAGATAAATGTTTCACCTTTTATGTTATCCCTACAGCAAAATGATTTTATCCTGCATGTTTTAATTTTCTGTTCAAGTCTTTTAAAAAAAATCCAGGTCAGAATGATTTTATCAAGATTCAAATTTTAAGACAGAACCCTTAGTCCTATAAATGACTGCAAAAAACTGTATGTATGTGCAGCCAATTGCAATAATAAAAAGTAAAGTGGTAAGCTCTACATGACAAAACTTCCCACTTATATTTGTCATTAGTCTATATGATCTTAATGCTATTGAGAGCTCCTAGGCTTTATTTCAATTACAATATTTATAGCATAGTCTTTGGAAAATAGTTGGTATATATACTTTCATCTTTCGAGATCTGCACACTCTCTCACTCCCAGCTCCAGTCAATTTCTTAAAATCCTAACTCCTAACTGAATGTTTTCATAACGATTTATGTGTCTACAAAAAGATTAGAAGCAAAGATATTAATTGCATCTTGTCCTCTATGCTATCCTATATGCTGTCTCAAATGGCAAACATAGATATTTTGTGAATTTGACGTGTCCTAGGATATGCCCTACAGCTGCTGCTGTGGTCTTCCATAGATCCCTCTAACATTTTCAAAGCCTGTGAAGATGTTTTGGACACCATGAGGAGTCTCAGGACACCTTAGGTGGGTGGCTGATTTCAAAGTCTATTCAAAAAGTCAAGACATTTAAAAGAACTACTCAATTTTCTCTAAACTAGATGTATTTAGCCAGTTGCATTTTTTTACACGCTGAACTGATCATTCTAAGACATCTTCTTTAACTACAATCAGATGCTAAGCACTTAAAACACATTTGGATGAGTACAGAGAGATGCTTAAATGTGAGTGGCTTAATCCGACTCTGTAATTGTCAGATGCTGAGTTCAGCAATGTTTTTGATACTTTCTCCCACTAGTCTCAAAAGCAAGCTAATAAAATTTGGTCTACTTAAAAATACTGTATTTGAGTTTGGTATCAGAAACAATTGCATAGCTCAGTATTAATTGTGATGGTCACCTATGATTAACTATGGGGTTTATGACATGTCCATTACTAAACTGTTTTTAGGAAGAGGCTAGTAAAAGAGCTGCTAGAAGTACTATAGAAGTAGTGGTATTGCAGCCGTGTCAGTCTTATAACATAGCAGGACAAGGTTTTCTTCGGGAAGGTAACACCTTTCTTTAGACCTAAATATCTTTCATGCTTAGAAAAATGGAAGCCCTAGGAAGACATGTTTCTAGATGAAAAGCATTGTGACAATATTGTGCAGGACAGTGTAGTTTGGGTGTTTCTGTTTGGTTTGATTTTTTAACAAAGTTGTGACTAGACAACTACTGGTTGTGCCTCCAAGGGCCATTTTTTCAAGATTTGCACCATAAGTCCAGAGACCTTGGTGCCTGAGAAAGGTGGTTTGTTTGTTTTATCATTAAACTTTGTTTTTCTAGATCAGTTGAGTAATTTGACAACGCATACTTTTAAGAATCTAATTTCTGCTTAGGCTTCACTGAAAGCATGTAAATACTGTTTTGGAACTTGCCTTCAGCTCATTATACGTTTTAATGCAAATTTGCAATAGAGAAGGTTTTGGTTTTTCTTAATTAGGTTTATAGAACTTCAGTCTGATTTAAAAACTATCTTAAAATAAATGACATAGCACCCAAGCAATTTAAACCAATGGTTCAGTTCACTCTATAAATGCTGTACTCAGATGAACTACCCGCAGGAATTCTACCCTAAGAAGGAGCAGCTCACAGAGATGAAGAAATGGAAAAGCTGAGCTAGGGAAGCTTTAATGTATTCCTATTTATAAGTACTCTTTACATTATTATGGAGTCAGCTTTTGCACAGTTTGTGCAGTGTGATCCAGTGCAGTTTGATAAAATGCAAAGACAGGATTTGACCTCAGGCCCATATCCCCAGAGCCTTACCCTTTCTCTGCAGCATGGCTAAAGAAACTTCAGCCTTCTTCACACCCAACTTCAACCCTCTCAGTAGAGCAGCAGATTTTCACTTCCTTTGTGTCCTTCTGTCTTTAGAGAAAACTGCTCTTACCCTCACCAACAGCTGCCTGCACACCAGCTAAATGAGGTAGTAGTTATTGTTATGTCCCAGCATCTCCACTCCCCCATAGCAGCAGACTGTCTTCCTCTTCTGCCTTTCTTGCAATATCTTGCTCATAAATCTTCCTATTATTCCGTTGTATCAAAACCAATACTTTCCTTCCTGCCCTTAAATTCAAGCAAAGCCACACACCCACATCAGTCAAATATGCCTGCTTCTTCCAAGGGAAGCCAAGCTTCTGCCATGGGGAAGACGAAGAGGAAGGGAAAAGGGGTAGGACAGATCACAGCCAGGTAGCAGTGACACCAACACTTACTGTTGCTGCCAAGGGTCACCGCTTACCAGCAGAAGCTATCATCTCCATTTCTCACATGATCAGCAGAAGTAGTCTGGCTGTTTCTGGCTAGGCGAAACTGATACAGCAGAGAGAAATTATGTATTTGGGCAGAGGTTGTTGCTGCAATAGTCACTATCCTACGCCTACGAAGGAAAAAGCATTTGGCTCTACGGAAACATTTTGTAGGCCAAGTCAACCTGTAGAGTGCTATCTGGGTTGCACTTGGTTTTGGTATTACTTGCCCCAGAGAGCAGTATGAGTTGCTTGTCCTCATTCCCTGTCTTGATTAATATCCAAAGAAAACAGATCTGTATAGACAGAGATGGCAATGTGTGGGCTGAGTTAGTGACAACCACTCCCTGACTCATGGAATGGTACTTCAGAAGGGATTTCTGGGCACTTCATGAAGGCTGACAGAAGCCCTAGACCTAAGTGGTGCTTGGTAAAGAAGTGGTCGATTAGTGAATTCCTTAGGGAAGGAAGAAATTTAATTTATTTTTTTTTCTCTTAAGAAGGCATTCTCTGTCAGTAGTGATCCCAAATGCTCTTGTCACACTTAAATGGGTGTATGTTAAGTCTCAGGTTGTCAAAGAACGGTACATATTCATAGGAGTGTGTTGTGCTCTTAGTCCTGCTTTCTTCCTAGGGTCAACCAAAGTCATTCTGACTGCATAGCTATTTATGTTTTACTGACTCTATTTACTCATTGGAAATACTAAGCTGCTGGCTAATGTCTGTGGCAGAACTGGTAGAGAGATGTCTGTGTCCTGACTCTCAGCTGAAGCTGACACAATCTCTTCCGTTTGTTAAATGTTGAAGTGATACAGGACTGTTTGATCTGATGTACCCTGTCCAGTTGACATCATGAATTATCATTATCCATAGAAGCAAGAGTTTGGTATTGATCAAATGTGGCTTTTGTGCCTTAAGTTGTAAAATCCTATTTATCACTTTGCCCTTCACAATATCTTACTTAAAATCCCTTGCAAATTTGGCATTTAATAGCCTTTAAATGAAAACGCATTTAACCTGAAGAAGATGCATTGAACCATGAATCTACAAAAGAGCCCAATCTGGAAATTCCAAGATGTGGGCTTGCTGCCTAATTTCTTACCAGTGCCTGGAGAAATCAGCCCTAAACAGACCCCATATGTAAATATTTCTGCATCATTTTTTCTGTTTAGGAAACCAGCTACACAGGAGCTCATAAGGCATGCTAAAGAACTGATACGCTTCCTTTCTATATTACTTTTTTGAACACTTGATTTTGGGACAACCAAGCAGGGTGAGAAGTCATGAGCATGTTTTCTCCCTTTAGTGATGTGTGCACTCAACTTTCTATTCCTCCCGTTATTCCAGCCGTTCTGGGACATCAGGCAGAAAAGACCCTTCTTAAAGGGTTTGGTTCAATTCATGAGTGTTCATGCCAAGACTGTACAGGATTTTGTGATAAAATTTATTCTAGTGTCTTGTCTGGGGCTACTATGTCTGTGAGGCCTTTCAAAACATCAGAAGCATTGACCTGGGAGTTGTGTGATTCTAAATTCACAGCAGCCAAAATACTTTTTCTCTGTATTAAAGATTTCATCAGGATTATGCCCCAAACCAGAAATCTACCTACATTTGCACACCCTCACTTTTAGACAGTGAAAAGGTGAATTCCACTCATGGCAATCTGTAATCTGAGTTTTATATGCTTGTGTATTTCACGGCTCCTAAAATATCTCTGTTTCTATTTTGGTGGTATAGACCTTTCTTTTTAAGTTAAGCTTGAACCAACTGAAATAAACTGCAAAGCAGGGCAATTAATTTAATTGAGATCCCTTCCCCAAGTAATAATGAAATAATTTGTGATTTACTTAGCACTTTATGCAAGGAGTTAATTTCTTTGTGTCTGTATCTCTGCCCAAGCATAACAGCTCTTACCCCCAAGGGGCAGCAACTGTCTTTATTGCAGTCATTATATCCACCCTGTGCTCTTTTTGAGAGTACAAGTCTAGCTGAACCTTCCTGGAATGCAATATGCAGATTTTCTACTGCAGCCAGCCATCCTGTTAGGAGTACTGCAGATGATATTTGTAGCTGAAAGTGTTGTTTATTTTTTATTAAAAGACAAATATGGATGTTTGTCCCACAGTCTTCACTCTCGGATTTGTAACTAGATTGCTCTGAAGTGTCCCCAGTAAATGTGTGGGAAACATGTCCAGGCTTGAGTGCATGAGAAGACATCAGGTGCCCTGAACTACCTACCGTCTCTGAGACCCACACCTCCTCTGCCCATGTCCCCGGAGCAAGGTCGAACCTGTACCCTCAAGCCCTTGCCTGAGCCATGTTGCACATAGGCCTGTGCCTGGTCCTTGACTTGTTGACTGGATCAGCTGCGGACCTGACTCATTCCTTTGACTCTTTCTGATGCTCACTGGGCTGTCCCAGACCTGTTGCTGTCATCAGCCCTACTCGTCTCGGATGCCGCAGCACTGTGTCCTCTCAACAAGGTGGTCAGCACCCACAGCTCCTGGCTCATCTTCCTCTTCGAGCAGCCCTATTCTTGTGGCACCTGCCACCTGCCACGGTGGTATGTCTACCTTGACAAGACTTCTTAAATGACTACATTCTTCAGTTAGGGACCCTTTAGTTGCCCAGAGGAACATAAATCTTCTTGAGTTGATATCTCGATGATTCTACCTGAAATATGCTGGCTCTGGCAGACATTTCTTTTGTTCAAAACAGTCCAGTTAGCAAAAACCCTAGTCAAACAAATAAACAACAACAATCCCCTTTCATTTTATTTAGTATGAATCAAAGCAATATATTATTATTAGATGTGCATTAGTCAGATTCATAAAGTCTAAAGCACAAACAGAAAAAAGTTTATTTCATGATGAAATGAAAGCAGACAGACGTCTTAAGTGCCACAAACGTCAACAACCTTAAATTGCCAAGGTGAGGGAAAACATTTGATGGATGATTCCGGTTAAGAATTTACTTTTCCAGAATTTTGACAGCCCTAGCAAACAAGGCATAGTCCCATAGGAGACTGATCATCTGTAAAACATACGCAATGCAAGCCATATAACTTCCACTAATGGAAAATAACAGAAGGACTTGCTCAGGCTATTGACTCCAGATGTGCCTTGCTGGAAGGTCTAGAAAAGAGTAATTATAATGAGAAAAGGTGAAAGGCATCTGAACTATTCTATTCTGGAAAGAGGGATGGAATATGAGAGTGACCTATAAAGCTATGAATGGGATGGAATGGCTGCCTAGCGACTGCTGAGTGATTGTTTCTCCATAGCTCATAAAATGGGGAGATCCACTGAAATGACCAGGTAGCAGATTTGTAAAATACATTAGATCCACAACAAGTGAGGTGCCACTTTTAAGTTTTGCTGACTTTAGCAATGCGTTTCACTGAGGAAAGACCTCAGTATATTTGAACTAATTTTAATTCTTTTTTTCCTTAAGTTTGTGATATGGTTCATTCCAGAAACAAAGACTAGGTTAGGTAATCCTTAAATAGGAAATCATTTAATTTACTCCGCAAAAGGCAGAGAATAACACAAAAATTAAATATGAAAGATATATGAAAGGAACCAAGAGACTCCTTAAATAATTATTGCATCAGAAGCAGGGAATTAATAGACAGCTGAAGATAACCAAATGAACACATGGATGTTTGAATATTAAGTCACAGAGGGATTTAAACACTTACCAAAGGCCACGAAGAATACCCTCAGGAATGCCAGGTGTATCAAATCCTTTCTCACTGCTTTAAAGTCAAGTTCATCCCATCTCCAGATTTTGCCCCATGGTTATTCTATACTACTATTCAAGAAGCAGAAGACTTCAAGTTATAGACAGAGGAAATCTAAATTTTCAAAACATGTTTATATTCTTCTCACAGTGAACAGCAGGTCCATGAAAATCTTTGTCAAAAATAGTAGGGTTCAAACAAGGACTGGAGTTTCATGTAGATAATGAGAATTAAATTACATGGGATGGGTATAAGCCAACCACTGACAGAAAATCTTAGGAAGGAATTTTCCTCATGGGCTTTCTTTTATGTCTCTTTAAAACACCTGAAACCTGCTACCAGTTGAGAAAAAATATTCACCTGGCCCAGTAGGACAATTTCTAAGTTCTTAACAGTGATAAAGCTAACACTTTATGAGAGTTTTATCGACCCAATGTGTGGCTTGTTTTTCAAGGCCTTCTCTTGCTTTTATTGTCCCTGACAATGTAGCTACTTTTTTTTTTTTAGAAAAGCGAAGTGAAAGATGAGAAATTCACACATCTGACATGTTCTTCACACTCTCTCAACTTGATAGCTTCATCTTTTCTGAAGAATGTCAGTATGAGCATCTTGAGGTGGAAGCTTTCAATGCATGTTCTGATTTCAGTCAGTCAGCAGAGGATACAAAACCTACACATATCTGGAGATGAACATGACTATAATTAATGGAAGGAGAACATGATATTTAAACCTAGGTCTCCTTTCCTCATACATTCTCTCTTTTCTTTCAGCTCCCAAGCATTAGTCTGTTTCTTTTCTTCCCTTGTTTCTCTCAGTGGGATATAGATTTATGCCCATTTTGAGTGTTTAATCCTCTTCTCAAATTTTTACGTTTACCTGTACCTTTTGTAAATTTTGCTTAAATCACAGTAGCAGTGATCAACCACTCATTCTGCACATGGAGCTCAAGGGGCCACAGTACAATTCCCTCCACTCTGTCCTTTCCATGTGCTTCTCCTTTTAGATCCAATTTCTAAGAATTGGCTTTATGTTAGTCATCTGCTTGGCCACTCTGTCTGGTTTGACCTCCTTTCATGAGGTTAAACGTGTTCTGCAACAAATAATTAATTCTGCATCAAACACATGCACAGCTTTCTTGCTTCCTTAAACCTTTATTCCTGATTGGATATAATTAAGTACCTTGAAAACTGGCAAAGTCAAAGAGACTTAGAAATAGTTCAAAACAGGCAAGTCTTCTGCGCTTTTACAGATGCAAAGCACACTCTGGTGGTTTGCTCAGAAAGGAGAAGGAAAGGAGAGTCTGCTGTTCACACAGAGGCAACAGAAAAAATAAGCAAGAAACAAGAACACATTCTGAGATGTTGGCATCTGTTTTTTTAAGCCAGCAAAAGGTATTGAATTCTGGAAATGTTTCGGCTTCATCATGCATACATTAGAACAGCACAGGCTGCTGATGTTTAATCAGAGATGAGCATGTATTTCTGCTTTGTGATAAGTAGATTGGGAGTCAACATAAGGTGATACCAGTATGAACTTACAAGTCAGACTGAGGGCAGGGACTGCCATCTGTTATAAACCAGCGTTGTTCCATAGATGGCAGAGTTGTGAGAAAGGTAATTGCTAAAAATTATTAATTAATTACTGCTGAGTTATATCTGTTTCTGATACAGATGTTGTTTGCCATGGAAGATAGTCACAGACTGAAAAACAAAATTCAAAGGGGTGTATAAATATATCTTCTTTGATGTGCTGCACCTGCCCAGCCCTTATAATGACAAAGATTCATTCAAATTTAAAGACTGATTTTCAGGGAAATGTAAATAAGCAGTAAGGGTCTTTTCCCTTGGCTTTCTAATCTCAATGATTTATTGCTAAAACCTCTTCCCTTTTACAGAGGGCTCTAATTGTGTTTTTTTCTGATATGGACTTGGAAAGATACATTTAAAAGAAACTTAAGACTTCCAAGAAAGTTTCTATTGCACTTCAAATTACAAAATAGAAAGCACAAACTGCAGTATATAAAGAAAGGGAAGCAAATCAATATAAAAAATGCAACACAAGAGATGATTTCCTGGAGATGGGGAAATACCTTTTGTTTTGCAGACACAAATTTTGAGTTAGCTTCTGAGAGTTGGTGTTTCTGTTGTGGCTGGTTTGTGACTGTCATGTCTGAATTCATGTCTAAATGTGAGATAAGGAAAATATGATTGCTTTAAATATGGACATATTCAGGTCCTGCAGAAGGTCCTTGAATCATCAGTTTGAAGGCTCCGCATGAAGGATGCAGTTTGTATCTGACTGCTTGTCTTGATGCAACCTGAGATGTCACAGCTAAACCTGCACACATGCATGTTTTAATGTGTTTTTGGTATTGATCAGTAGACAACAGGAAACCACATAATTCTCCCAAGAGGAAAAAGGAAATGGGTGACCATATTTAAGCATTACATTAAGGTCTAGGCTTTCCTTAGCTCATAGAAACTCTGCTTTGCTCTATAGTAGGTCTTCAGTCACAGAACTCATTTGGCACACATTAGCAAAGACAGAAACTGTGTATTGCAAAATAGTGCTGCTGGGCATGTTCTGGTTTTGGTTTTTTTTCATTTCATTGTACTGGGCATGCATCTGCAGCAATAACATTTTCCCTATACCACTGTTTTTTCTTGGCTATCAATTGTTTCTTATTAATTGCGATCACTTTGTTACCAAGTGCCTCTTCTGTTCATATTTCTATATGCAACTCTGTCCTAACCGCCTGTAGTGTTATTCACTTTGTTTCTTTGTCTTGACAGAAAGAAAAAATTGATCTTACAAACAATCCAAGCTGTTCCTAAGGGCTCAAAATAATTATAATATTGTGTCCTTGGATAACAGTCACATTTAACAAACAGATACTGTGGATGCTAGCAATTGAACAGTGAGCTTTAGGGAGCATAGTGCAAATGGTATTAAAAACCACATTTTACAAAGAAGTTTTTTTTAAATTACAAATTCCTTTAAAAGACCTTTGGGTCTTTCTTTGTGTTTATGATTATTATTTTTATATTAACTCTTAAATAGTTGAAAAAGAAACCTATTCCCTTAAAACCTATACTCCAATATCCTTTGCTGATGGCAGCCCTGTAAGAGTTGATAGGTAAGCACATTGGCAAAACTCATTTCAGAGTGTGGCACCTGCATATTTCATGTTGATCCAGCTTTAAAACAATACATACTGCATACCACCTGCTTTAGGAATACAGAAGCAAATATAAAAAAAATCCAGCTTTTAGTATCTGTGGTGAAGGCAACTACCACTTTAGCTGTGCTTTTCAGATGTTCATATTCATACCTGGTATTTTTTCTTATCACTTATTATTTTATTAGTGGTGCTGGTGGTGGTGTTTCAAACACACAGGATCCTAAACTCAGTTGTGGTGTACATGAGTGCAATTCAACTATTCAACTATGCAAGGTGTGTAAACTATGTCTGGAAATGGGATTGACTTCTTGTCCAAACTCAAACACAAAAACAAATCGTTCTGAGGGTGGAAGTAAGGATGAAGCTAAGAAATCTAAAGCCCAAATTGAATTGAATCTGGCCCCGGATATCAAAGACAACAAGAAGGGCTTCTATAAGTGCCTAGGTGACAAAAGGAAGGCTAGGGAAAATGTGGGCCTATTGCTGAGGGAGATGGGGGACCTGGTTACACAGGACATGGAAAAGGCTGAGGTACTGAATGCCTTCTTTGCCTCCATCTTTACTAGCAAGACCTGCCTTCAGAACACCAGGTCCCAGAGACCAGAGAGAAAGGTTTGAACAAAGAAGATGTACCCTTGGTGAAAGAGAATCAGGTCAAGGAATACTTAAGCAAAGTGGACGTACATAATGTATGATTAATCATGGCAAGTGGGAGCAGTGCCCAAAGACTGGAGAAAAGTAAATGTCACTCCTGTCTTCAAGAAGGACAGAAGGAAGGCCCAGGGAATTACAGACCAATCAGCCTCACCTTGATCCCTGGGAAGGTTACAGAGCAGCTAATCCTGCAGACCATTTCCGGGCACAGTAAGGATGACAAAATCATCAGGAGTAGTCAGCATAGCTTCACCAAGTAGAAGCCATGCTTGAACCACCTTGATAAACACCTGTGGTGATGTGACTGGCCTGGTAGATGAAGGGAGGGTGCTGGGTATTGCCAACCTGCACTTCACTAAGGCCTCTGACAGTGTCTTCCATACGATCCTCATGGAGAAGCTGTGTACGGGCTGAATGAGCAGACTGTGAAGTGGATTGAAAACTGGCTGAATGGCCAGGC
>JANZLQ010000005.1:8892940-8903305 GCA_026212715.1 Elanus axillaris
TGTCACATGGTATGGAATAGCTCCTTGGCTAGTTCAGGTCAGCTGCCCCGGCTATGCCCCCTCCCAGGTCCCTGTGACAATTAACTCTATCCCAGCTGAACCCAGGACATACTTTTTTTTTTTCCACCTGAGCTCAATAAATCCGTAGTATTAACAAAGAGCTGCATCTTTTCAGCTCTTCTCACTTTTCTTTCATCCACACTCTTTACAAATTTATACAATTAAACAGACACATGGATCTTCCAGCTATGGCATCTCATAAGCTTTCCTACTACTTAACCTATCACCTTTCACAGGCTTCCTAGTGAGAGGCAGCAGTGCTTGCTTCTAAAAACCTACAGTATAGATGTGCCTGCATTTGTGTATCAAAAGTGATTATATATTATTTGTCTTGTTTTTTACCATGCAGAGTAAGGCTGAAAGGTGAATAACTGTAGTATACTTGGTCCCATCGTAACAGGTCTTCCTGAGGGAAAAGACACAAATGCAGGTGAAGAATGGTGGCAGAACTTGATCACACATGATTAACTTACTTATTTGAATTACTGTTGTTTAATGGTTTAATTGCAGCTAATAAAAATTGTTACTGACCTTAACTGGTATGTCTATTTAAGTTAGATATTATTCCTGTGATGACATAGCCTATAAAATCAATTATGGAATTAACACTTAAGATTCCCCTCTCCATTATTTACTGTAAATCTTAATGAAAATTAGAATTAAAAGGTATCTCATGTTCCTATTGCCTTATGACCACAAACAGTTTTATGTTTGTAGCTTGCTTGTGAAGGACCAGAAGAGATACACAAAGGAGCTATGTAATAAAGAAGCTGGTTTTCAAATATTAATTGCAGGTAACAGGAAATTCTCAATATTCCAACAAGGGAAATGTCTCTTGTAATTTAATAATTTCTTTTGAAAGGTCTACATCAGAATCCTTCTCTTTCACACAGGAAACAGTAGATGTGAAACTTTTCAAAGACTGATGACTGTTTCTTCTATGGAACTCCTCAAACCTAGTCCTGAAATCTGCACTTATGCTGACTGTTCATTTAAGTCAATGGAAGTCACATTCATGTTTAAGTGGACTTAGGCATCCACAGAGTAAGTGTGTGCGGATCACTACATCCTAGGATGCACAAGATCCACAAGAATGGTCATGGGATGGCTATCACTTCCTATTATGAAGCCCTCATACAATTTATGCTACTATTTAGTGGGCAGAATAGGGATTTTTATATTGTTTTATTTCAAATGACATGGAATTAGGGCAGGAGGTACTGAATCAAGCTGGATCACATTTGAACCGTTATTTCATGGTGTCTAGTCTTGTTCTTTGTCTTAATCTACTATTCCCCTCAGAAAACCATCAGAAGAATCTGTCAGAGATCCAGATGAGCACCTTACGTTGGTTTCCCGAAGTAAACCATAACAGCAAAAGATCTGCATTACCTTAGGGGAAAACACACCTCAAATATTTGAAAAGTATGAGGTAAATACTTACTACAGCAAAATTAAACCCCATGGAGTTAGGAATTGTAAACCTAGAGATCACGGCTTCCCTGAAGAGTTTGTCTCTTCCCTGGCCAGGCACAGGCAAAACAGAGGTGAAGAGACTAGAAGAAATAAAACTGAAACAGAGCCTAACATCTTTTTTGACATTTATGTGATCTATCTCAATTGCTTTCAGAAAGTCTAAGCCAGAATGAGCATAATTTTCTGAATTGGTGCACCAGAAAAACATATTTAGGCTTTAAGGCTGGTGTTTTTCTCTAATAAAAGCCAATGTCCCATGGCATTCTCATCACTTTCTCAACACTAAATTGTCACAGTGTAGAGCAGTGTATTAAAAATAAGTGTCTTTCTCAATTTAAATGTAAAGGGTCAGTTCTGAATAAGGGGGAAAAAAAAAGTTGTAAAACTGCACAGTACTGGAGGTAAAACTTTAAAAGGGCTCTCGGAAAGTTTAGCTCTGTATTCATGTGGAACAGATGAGCCAAATCTGAAGTTTCATTTAGCTGTGAATTTACTGGTACTTGAATTAAAATTACTTTTGTAACTTGAAATTACTGATATAGCTTTCAATAAAGTTGTGCGAAATCTAAAGTGTCCCTTGTCCTGAGGGCAAACATGAACAGTACTTTGCTGCTCTGGATTAGAATATTAGCTTTCTGAAGTTTTCATTTTTTTCCTCTGCGTCAGTGTGTCTGGCAGCTTTGGCTTTAGACTCCCGAGGTGGAGCTGACTCCAGGCTATACAACTGTCGCTGTTCCTGTATTACAATCCGGCCCTTCCGAAATCAGGTTCTGTGGAAGGGACACCTCCAGCAATCGGCATGCATGCAGCCAGGACAGGATGCCACCCTCTAGCTACACAGTTGGTCTTGAGATCCCCAGGCGCATTTAATAATGATTTGTGAAGGAAAGATATGGCTATTAACAGTAATAACTTGAATGAGTGAATTGCCAATGTTCATCAGCCTATGAAGTCTACCGGTATTTTTTAATTAAAAGACAGACAGAAGGCTCAACCAATTTAAATTGATTTGATCTGAATGACATAGCTGCCTTTTAAATCAAGGAACTTCATTCCTGAGATTGGTATTTTTTCACTCCTATACCAAAGTGAAGAAAGGCAACTAGGTTTAAAAGGTACTCTAAACCCCTCTCTAACTCTATTCCCTCTTAGACAGGATTTATCTACAGTATGGATTTATCTTTAAACTTCTAAGAGTTACTGATAAAATAATTTCTAGATGAAATGAGAGTCCCTGGAAGGTCATTAGCTAAATAGTTTGAAAAACATAAAGAAGCTTTCTCTTTCCTATTCTTACCACTTCTAATATATTCATCATTTAACACATGAATTATTTTGGCAATGATGTATAAACAGAAGCAGCCACTTTGAGGAGATGGAGGAGACTCTCATAAATTAATAAACTTATGAAAAATCCCTGTTGAATCAAATAAATAGACTAAGCTATTTTTTTAAAAAAAGAAGTGCTTAACATCACCTGTGAAAATCTGTGAGCATAGCCCTAGGTTACATGGTTTTTACTATGAATTGCAATATATCACCAAAGTGCCAAGCCTAACTTGGTCAGGTTAGCTGAAGCCCCAGATCCAGCATGAGAGCACAGTCCCTCCTCCCTTCCATGTGCAGGAGAGCCATGGGAACCGAGCTCTGAGTCCGGTAGAAGCTGGGAGCCCATGCCTTGCCCAGGGACAAGGAGTTGCGGCTCAGCCCCTTGCCTGGGGAAAGGGCTCCCAGCTCTGCCTGTGCCACCTTACCGCCCGCCGGGTGAGCCACATGGCCGCCCCTTTCCCCAGGGAGCCCAGGGGAATTCAGTGGGGCAGGAAGTGCTGCCTGGGAGAAGCTACGGCCTTTGGTGAGCTACTGTGTAAGGCAGCGACAATGTTGAATTCCTGCAGGTGTCCAAAATGTGCTGGTTTTCCTTAAAAATAGAGTAGTCCAGCCAGTGCAAGGAGTGCACAGTACTATATGGCTTTGAACACTGTACCAGTTTGAGTTACGCCCTTGAAGAGATGATACTCCTTACGGGAAATTCGTATGGCAGGGTGAATACACAATTTCTTCTAAAGAATTTTACAGCATGATTTAGATTAACTGCTATACATCATTAATATTTGTCCAAGCACATAGTTCTCATCCTTCAGCAGAAGGACACAAAGGCACCGTATAAGGGATCTGCCCAAGGTAGCAGACTGAGTCAAGAAAAAACCACAGACCTTTTGCTGTGGTTCTGGGCTATAAACTCTAAATTAAAAATCAGTAACTTACTAGACAGTATGCATTCAACAGGGCCAAGGAAAAGCCAAAAGCTGCAAGCACTGGCATCTCCTGTCTTCTGCAAATTTTTAAGTTTAAATTGGGAAAGAAAAATACACATCACCCTTGCAAGACTGATAATCTCCACACTGGTTTATATTCTTTCACTCTTTACAGCATCGTCTCAAAGAAATGTTGTAACCTTTAAATAATTTCTTTGTGCTTATCCTGAATGACCTTTCAGTCATTGTTTTTCTTAGGAGAATTTCTTCTCAGGCAAGCAAGTTCTGTAAAGAATACAGAATTCTATATAACTTGTGAAATGTAAAATATTTGTCTCTGCACTGAACTGTTACTCTAAGAATTATTTCTTACTGCAGAAAGAGGAACCTGCATGTGAACTGAAACTCTATTTGACAGTGGAGGGAAGGAAATACCCATCAACTGAATCACTCAGTTTGAGATTTTAAATTGTTCCCATCACCCAGAATATAACTCTAAAACTGGTGGAATGTTAGTAGAGTTCACTGTTGGAGCAGCAAATTGCTTTTGTCCTAGGAAGGCATTAAGCTCCTGGGTATCTACAATATTGCCTTTTTCCTTACTGTTGTGACAGTGCAGGCCAATGAATAGACCAGCATGACAAAGGGACAGGTGAATGTATATACTCAAATCCTGGTGGACTGTGATTTTAAGGTATGTGGAAGTTCAAAGAGTTAGGAGCAAATTCAGGATATTTATATAGGTGGCTTTCCTGCAGAGCCAAAGGTTGAAACACCACCCATCAGCTATGCAACTAGTAAAGTTGACTATCATTTACATTATTACTGAGCTTCGCTGGCTGACATTGTGAATAGGGAGTCTACATGAATACGAAGGACTAGGAAGTCATATACAAAAGAATAGTTGGAGTCATAACTAGGGTAAATAATTTTGAATGAGAATCTTTGCTGGATAAAAGCTCCATTACACAAGCTGTACACACATAGCTCATGGACTGTGGAAACACCTTTTTATCAAAAGGATATTGAGAGGGAAAAAGGAACAGAAAGAAAGGTATCTAAAAATAGATCAAAACAAGAAGCCACTCCTCTCTGTTACTTCCCTCCTGTCTTCAAGTGATACAATAACAAAAACTCCAAGACCACTTTTAAAGCACTCCACTATACCCCTATGGTCTTTGATTTGCCAGTCCTATGTTTTTCTGTAGCTGTAGTTTCTAGCTTTCTTGCATGCAATTAGCCAGAAATCAGTTTTGCATTTTAACTATTTAATGCTTCCTAAAGCAGTGTATTTTCCAGTAGTTAAAATGTGTTTGTAAACAAAGGAAGACATTTTCCCCAGTTTCCGTACATCATGGGAAACTCACCTGTAGGTGTCAGAACGTCTTTCCATACAGGTTGTATTACTTGTATTACATCATTTATAGGGATGAAAGTGGGCCTTGGCTCACTTTAAGATATACACAATTTTACTAATTGACTTCAGAAAGTCATCTGTGTTCTTTATGTCTATGATAAATAGTGAGGGAATCACAATACTGATGGAGTTAAAAATGTATCACTTTTTGGGGTGGTAGAGGAAAAAAATTATCAATTATGTCCTAGACACTTTTTGAAAACTTTTCTGTACAGATGTTGATAGATATCTTGGTGTTGGTTGTTTTTCTTTTTTAGTTGTTGTTTATGTTTAGTTTTTTTTAACAGAGACCATAAGCATGCTATAAGCTTTTTTCTATAACTTACTGAAAAATGGAGGAGCATTATATATACTTAGCAAAATGTAGCTATTAGGCTTGAGTGTCAAAAAAAAAATCATATTTGTTCTTCATACAGAACAATATTTGTTCTTAATACAGAACACATAAATAAATTTTGCCTTCCCATTCACAAAAATCTGGCTCTTTCTCTAACAGCTGCTCTGACTACACAAGGGAAAACCTATCAGTGTATCTCAGCAGGCTGGGATTATATGCCTTTATATCTTCATGCTAGCACATCTCTTATTTAACTGCTTAAATCTGTGGTACATTGCTATTAATAGGAAGAGTTTGAACAATGTAGAAAATCTCACATGTAAGGTTTGCCCTTTGAAACTGTAGACATGAACATTCAGCTCCAAAGATCATAAAACTAAAAAGAAACGTGTTAATATAAAAAAAAAAAAATCAGATAACCATTTGGACACTTTTTCAGATACTTAGAGAAAAGATAGACCAGGCTCTGAAGGAAGATACTGAATTTCTGTTCAATAATGAAGAAACTATTTTTCAGGTTTCTGTAGATGTGGTTCTCACCTAATCTGTAGCCATGAAACTTTTTCACTAAAGTAGAAGATATTACCAAGTGTATAGGTTACAATGTGAATTATCTGGTGCCCTCTTCCATAGGATAAAATTCTAACACTAATAATTTTTCACATTATTTTATACTATGCAGGATACTTTATTTCAAATAGCTCTTTTGAAACTTTTTCCTAACTGGATGCATAAAATTGTCATAAGGTAGCTATCCAGCCTGCAATTTCCTAGTACTTTAACACAAAGACAACCGTTCTAATTGTCAGAATTTGCTTTTGGGAATGTGTCCATGGACCCTATTGAATTAAACAGGAACTACATTGAAGAGAAAAATTTGTATTTTGCCATACTGTGAAATTAAGCTAAAACTATTCTATGAAATTCCAGGACTTCTTAAAATACACAGTCCTGTATTGTAGAAATTTTAAAATCTTTTCTCTTCAATTAAACTGCACAGATGGAAGGCAGACTTCTTAAAGACAAACTTTTATCCTAAGTACAAAATAGCATTATCAAATTTTATGTGTTTATATTTTCCAAATGTCCTTTGTATATTCCAAAATCACATCATCTAATCAAGTCTGATCTACCTAGTTCACGTTCTTCCACTATTCCTGGAGAGAAAATGGGAAAATACTTAGAAATTGCCTTTGTCTTTCAACCATTAAATGTTTCTCTGGAGAGTCTTTTTTTTTTGTTTGGTTGGGGTTTTTTTTATACTTTCACTATCTATCACTTTCGTTCTGCTCTGGTAGTTATTAATCGATCTCATCTTAATAAAAATTTATCTTTCCACATGGTTTCCTTAAAGCATTCACTTTTAAAATAACTTTTTAAAAGTTTATATCTTTTCAAAGGTTTATGATATAAAGTCTTTTCTTTTGCAGAGCAGAGATTAAATGTTCTGATAGAAACTCAGCAAAAGTCAGAAGATATTCTTTTCTGAGACAAAATGCAATTGATTACCTCACTGATCATATCACACCTCCCTGTGTGAAGCAGCAGCTCCTGTCTCAAATCAAGTTCAGTATTTAGTTGAGTTAAAAGCTGAAAGCAGCAGCTTCCCATATGTACCTGTCTTCAGTACTTCATCCTTCCAGCTTCTGAGCTTGTCCTGGCCCTGTGTACCATTTAATGTCTGCTCACATATATCTTTGGTACCTGTATTGTAACTTCTTGATTTGTGACTATATTGCGTCTATTTATCTTGACTATTTTCTACAGCGTCTGTGCAGATACTAAAGAGAAATATACTTAGCATTCTCCAGAAATGTCCCAAGCAAGTCAAAGAAAACTCCAGGACTTTTTTTCCCATGAATTAAATCTTGCTATGAACAATAATTTATCATATATCTCTTACTGGAAGATAATTTATTTTCAGCATAACTTGAGAAGTAACTTTGAGACTAACAGAATGAATTGCAAAATAAACTTTTTTACAAATATCTGAATTACATCAATATACAAAGGAGCTCCTGGCTTCTGTAAAATTGTTCATGTAATTGATCACTTGCCAAACAATGTCCGAGCTTAGTGATGTAACGCGCTATTTAACGCATGAAATCATCCTGCTTTTTACTATTCCTTGAAGGTTAATTAAGTTAATCTTGTTTGATATTTTATGCTAGCATTCTATCAATCTATCAGGATTGATTTTCATTTCAGGTATGTTACATCTTTATCCATTCCACCTAATTTATTGTGAGGTTGGTTGTCTGTCTGTAATGCAGTTTTTTAATGAGGACAACAATGTTGTATGTAGCTAGTATCATCAGTGCTAGAGTAGGCTGAGGTGATAAATACAATCTCCAGAAGAAAGAGAAACACAAAATCTCTTGGTCTGTTATTATCTGTCAGATTACTTACAAAATATTTGAAAATGTTAAAGATTTGATACTTTTGACTACATTTGCATTAAATCTATATTTGCTGTCTAATCCTTCATATATGCAGTGTTGGGGGTTTGCCTTTTTGGGTTTTTTGTTATGTATTGCAGTTTTTGTACACTATGTCTCTAGGACACACTTCATGAAGATAATGGCTAAGACAATCTCCTTCTTTCTTAGTCATTCTCAGCAAATTTAAATGTGAAATTGTTGATAGGTTTCAGAGACCTTATAAAGCTCAGGGAGAAATAGTTCGCAATAAATGGAGTGATAGAAAAAGTAAGAGCAAAAAGATTGTCTAGAAGAGCTCTAGAAAAACTGTTTGAAGTTTGGGTCATTTTAGTGACTGAATAGACTACAGAAAGAAGAGCCTCCTCTGGAGAAATAGTTACCTGGTCTAATTTTGGCTTCTGGGACTGGCACAGCAAAGAGAAACTCCTGTATATTGTGCAGTGCTACAATGCCTCTTCTGAGACAGCACTGTTGGAGCCCAATATCCTAAAGGGCCAGAACTTGACCTCTGGAGCCATCCATGGCATTTTTGTATCTGAGACTTGATTATTTTGTGTATATTAAGAAAAAAAATATTCTCTGTATGAAGAATAGCTTGATATTAAAAGAACAGAATACCGCTTATTTTATATTCCAGTACAGTATGTGCCACTCCAGCAGAAATCAAGTTGCTTTTACAAGTTGAGCACTTTCTTTGGGAATGGACTGGGCTTCATCTTCCCTTATTTCATGCTGTCGCAGAATGCAACGCGATATAACAGACAATTCAGATAAGTAACCTTAAGCATTTGCATTTGGGGGGAAGGTTTCCAAGCTCCCACAGCTCTAGTCAGTCACAGCTCATTGCTCCTAACCTTGTTTTCTCTTTCAGGGTGGATTTTATCAAGCCTCCCGCTTATTTCACAGCCCACATGCTTTGCCAGCTGTCCTTGCATAATGCAAAACTCAAGGCTGTTACCTATTCAAAAATCAAAGCATCCTTTGAATCTAGCCTCTATAGAAGCCACTTCTGCAAACTTTTAAGACGAATATTAACCATAAACAGTAGAGGAGATCATAAGAGATGAGCTAAGAGACTTCTCTTTTTTCCTTCTTTTTTTTTTTTTTTTTTTTTGTTTAAATGTTCAAACCAACCAAACAGAGTATACATATATATAGCTTTGATGGCAAATCACCTTCTGTCAATGGCATATTTCAATTGGAAGGAGCTCTTGACACTTGTCATGCTTGGGGTACCTAATAGTCTCTTCTGTCAGAAGAAAATTGGGCTCCTAGTAAAACGTTTGCTCTAAAACTGCATAAAAACTAATGACTGTATCAAGCTATGTACATTGCTGGAAGCTACAGTCTGCTAGGAGAATTGCTTTTTATTTGGAGGTTTGATATCATCATGCTGTCAAGGGCCTCACATTGGCGTTTGGCAGCCAGGACAATGAGTTCATTGTGCATTTTATTGCAGGAAACCTTAAAGCCAGCTTGTGGGTTGGTCCCCAGTGGAAGCTGATAATTTTAACAATGATGCTCATTCTGAAATTTTCTAATCAAAAAGTTTAGCTTCGTGAAGTTGCTGAATGCCCTTCAAACCTGGGAATGACCATTCAGAACAGACATGGCAGGTGGTTATTACTTGTGTTGCTTCTGAAATAATACAGTGATGGGCCACGTAGTGCATGTTGGGAAAAAAATGTAGCAAAACTGCCTTATAAGTCAAACCTTGGAAGGGAGCTGGAGAAAATTCCCACCAAAAAATAGACATATTAGCCAAACCATAAATCAAACCTTCAGCTCCAGCAACAAGAAAAAAAGAATGGTTATATTGAGGCATCCACTTCTTTCTTCATAAGAGAGTGGTCTACGAGAATAAATGCTGGTCTGCCAGGAGTGAGACCAAGGGAAGGCCAGAGTTTAAGCAGTGGAGGCACCTCTCTGATCTCTTTTATATTCGAAATAGGCTGTGAAACTAAGCTTCTTGCAAGAACCCACAAAAACTGCCTGTGGTCTGACACCTGTAAACCAGAAACGTTAGCTTGTAGCTGTTACACTTCTGTTTCTAAATCGACATGAGGTCTTTTCACAGGCATAGGGCGTCAGGGCTCGGGGCAGGGGGCTGACCGGTCCCTGCACTGGGGGGTGGCAGTGACTCCTGGGGGCAGCACAGCCAGGAGCAGGGCAGGCTGGGGGGAAGCCAGGGCAGCCTCATCCCTGGGTTTCAGTCACCTCCTTGGGGACGGGGATGGGACATCAGACTGCGGGTGAGCCCAGCTTGGCAAGGCCTGTGGCTGGGTAGGGTAGGGCAGCATAAATTTATGCAAAATTTTGATTGAAGAAAAGTCAGCAGTGTATGAGAAATGCAGCTAAAATAATATAAAAGTTTGGCTA
>JANZLQ010000005.1:8908487-8928262 GCA_026212715.1 Elanus axillaris
TAGCCAAACTTTTATATTATTTTAGCTGCATTTCTCATACACTGCTGACTTTTCTTCAATCAAAATTTTGCATAAATATTCACTTCTCTGAGATACCTTTGACCAATGACCTTGATCAATTTAAAAGACAGATTGTTTCTTAGAATATGGTCATATCCTGTCTAATTGTCCTCAAGCGTTCAAGTCAACTGGAGAAGGGAAAAAACAGAAAAATCAGTATGTATGCAGGTGAGTTATGGGGCTTCGCATTAATAATTTTAATAGGAAGTTCAACAATTAGAACATCATATTCTGCACACGGTGCAACATTAAATACCAGAAGCAAGCACCCTGGTTTTACCAAAGTGAAGCAATGCATCTGCCATTGTCCTAAGCACCACTAGGAAGCTATGTTTTTCATCTTCAGAAAACATTATATCCTCAATATGTAATTAAAACATGTGAAACTTGGATGATTCCCATGCTTTAACAAACATAAGAAGGTATGAAAACAAAAAGCAGATGGAGTTTTTCAATTTGGGACCAGATTTAAAAATAGAAGAAAGGAAATCTGAAATATGTCTGGAGAACAAGATCAAAAGTGAAGCCTTCAGGCTCTAGAAATCCTTGGTTTATGAATTAATATTTCACAACTTGAAGGTTCATCTATTATTAAAAGTCTTAGTGGAGAAGTAATATGAAATAATAGTAAAATAATATTTAATATTAGTAACATCTAATATGTAAACAATATCCGCCCTTGCTATAAAAAGGGGAGATTAGCTTGCTTGCTTGAAACACATGAACAAAACTTTTAACAATATGACAATTTCCATCCTGCATTTTGACAGTCTATCCCTGTCAGTAGCTTTTAAGCTTCACTCTTAGTTTTGTTTTTCCTACTGAAAAAACTGGGAAATTAAATATTGTGTATTCAAACCACCTAAGATTGCTAAATAAAAAAGAAAAGGAGAAAGAAAAAAAAAAGGAGGGGGGTGAAAATAAACATGAAGCCAGGTCTTCAGTGCTGAATCATTTAAAATTGTTCAGTACATGCACATTTAAGAAGGAAGATTGTAGGATGGCTCAACATGTGAATCATCAACCTGTCTTTAACAAAATGGGTTCATCTGTCTGCAAATATCACTAAGTATGTGGCTAAAAAGGACTTTATATATGGCACTTGCATCTGAGTTTAGGATTCTTTTCTGAGGCACACAGGGTTGGCAGGTTTGGACTTTGGATCCATTGTGCTGTGATACAAGGAAACAGGCAAGACAGGATTTACCATAAAAACTCCTGTACTCCTGTGGATGAAGAAATGCTCGATTTGAGGTGCTAAAACTGTTCCACTGACTTCTGCCAAATGTCACTATGGAGCAAAGTTTTCACCATTTACAGAAAAAGCAGAGGAAGTTTTCAACTCTATGGATGTCTGTGTTCTGCTGCTTTAAGTTGCCACAACTTGTAGTCATTAATCCTCACCTTTGCTTTCCAAGGAAGACATTCTGAATTAAGTTGTGTATTTTTCACAACAAAATATGTATTGCTGTTAGACAGTGTGACTCAGGCTTACTTCAGAATATGGTGATTCATTTGTTAAACTTAATGTAGGAAAATCTACAAACAACCCTCACGCTTTACTATTTCTTTATTCTCTGGATAGTGACATTTTGTAGTCTCTTCAAGGAGCAATCAGTAACCCAGTAGTCCTTGATAAATTAGAATAATGCAGCCAATATTTATCAGCAAGATACCTGGTGTTCCAGATTTCCAACTGTTTGACTGAGATCAGAGATTTGCCCAGTGGAATTATTTCCCACTTGAATTCATTTTAAAGAAAAGTTGGACTACTGTATTTCATGCTGTCATCTTTCACAAAACCATCCCTTGAGATCTCTGCTATGAAGATCAATCATTATCTTGTAGGTTAAATATGACATACAACTTTCTCGTGAACTCTCATAGGCTCCAGATGCAAAATGAGCTCTGTGCATACCTGCTGATGGAAATTATCTCCTTTACTGATGAATTTGGATGCTTTTGTGCTTTTAACAGCACATGCTCCGCTGAAAATTATGGTATGGATCTGCATTTGGCAGATAAATAGAAACAAAGCATTAAACTCAAGAGGAAGTGTCTCTCCCCTCTCTCTTCTTTCTATCAAACCTCCTGAGTCTTTCACATGAGAGCTGGTTCCTCCATGATTTGTTATGCAAGTCCCGCATTTCTTACCTGGGACCAAGTCTGATGGGGTATCACTTGACAGCACTATTAGCTGAGTCTGCACTAGAACATTAAGTCAACATGGGGCCATTCTCTAGAACTGTGGCCAGCTGCCATCAGGTGACTTGTACCTCTTTGGTTAAACTCTCAGCCTCCAGATCGTATAGGATGCTTGCAAACCATGTACTGGGAATTAGTCTTGATCTGTATTAACTTGCAAATCATGCCCAAATGGGACAGCTGGCTCAGACCAGTACCACGCTAGAGACCATTCTAATATTTTAGAATTATAAACAGGGATGTTCCCTGGCCCTAACTAGTACACATCTAGCCACAAAGTCTGACCGAAGATTCATACTTTAAACAAGAATTACCTGTGAAGATAGGATAACAGTAAGCACAAAGGAACTGAGACAAAAATAAAGTTAATGCACCTATTCCTAGCAACTGTGATTTTAAGAAAGTACAAATAAGTAATATGTATTTCACAAACAGTGGCTTGTCTATTCATTGAAAACAAATGTTTCTTAGCAGGAATTGGGTCATATTTGGACAAGATGTAATTAAATCTCAAATTTTCACTTGTTCTATAGTATAAGTTATTGTTGCTTCTACACTTTTCATCCTGGTACCAGACTTAAATTAATCCTTCTATCCCCTTCATTCTTCTTGTAGGACATCAAAAGTAGATCTATTTACACTGTGTTTATAATAAACAATAAATAATTCTACAAGGTCTGATCCTTTAACGCTTGCATGAGTTGGTCCGTCAACTTATATTGATGTTGGATCAGCATTCAAAGTCAGAAGAAGCCTTTCTATTAATTTCCATGGGCTTTGAAGTATATTCTTGTGTGCCAGCAATTCTTATTTGAGTGAGTTATCCAAAGGCATGTTAGTGACTTCAGGTATGTTTTAGCATCTGGATTAGCTCATGCTGCAAAGCATTCAACAGTGAAAAGCAGTAAAGTCTTACTGTCCTTTGCAAAAATCAATATCGAGTGTTCAACAAACTCATACGAAGTATATACAGACTTACATCAGTTGCCTAAGTGGGGTACAAATTTTGGATTCTAGCCCTTACAACAAACTCCAGTATATTGTAGATATAAAAATGTGCTTAGACTATAGGCAAATTAAAAGAAGAGAGGGGAAAAGGAGGAAAAAAGACGTAAAGCCAAGAAAGTTATTTCAGTTACCTTTAGAACAGAAGATACATTTTCTAGGGTATAATTCTTGGAATTCTTCAGCTTTACATGGGGATTCAATTAGAGTTTTGGGGTGGGTTTTTTTAGCTTTCTTTCTAATCAGTCAAAGCCTTACCTTCCTACTCTAAGCTTCATTCAAGATTTTCAGTATGAATTTGGCCCTTGTAAAGCTCAGTACTAAGAAGCACACCTCGTTTTAAACTAGAGGGCATAAGACTTTCACATTAAGGTTGAGGTACTGAAAGAGTTCTATATGATGAATCTCAGCTTGACTACCTAAGTCAACCTGGCCTTATTTTTCAGTAGGTAATGTATTCAGTAGCTTCCATGGATTTCAGTGAGTTCTCAAGCTCTTTGTGAAACTTTTTTTTTTAATGATATGGATGATTCTTTGTCTTGACTGAAAGAAAAATATTGAAAAAAGTTTAAAGGTATAAACCCCTAAAAACCCTGCTTTGATTTTGCACGTTACATATCAGCTCAGTGTTTGTTTACTGTTTTCACTCACAGGCTCTAACCATAGATCTCACACTCACTCATAGTTTAGAAGAGCAAATAATTTTCAAGTTAAAAAAAAAAAAAAGGAAATCTTCAGAATTAGAGTGCCCTTCTTTGTTCTGCAAAGAACTGTCACCAGTTTACATTTTGATACATATGAGATAATATGTTCTCTATCCTTCCTATGGTATAACTTTTTCTTTGCCATGTACTTTCCAATGTATAAGTTCTCAAACTCCTGCAGCATTGACAACAACTTTACACTTCACAGCTCTTTTTCTCTTCATTCATAATTTTTCAAAGCAGCTCAGCATCAGCCATAGAAATTCCTTACATGGAAAAAAGTATTAGTAGGGAAAAGTGTAATGTGTTTTCTGTGCAAGTCAGCATCTAGATATTCAAAATACATTCTGGAACCACTGACATCTCAGCAAAATACTGGGAAATCCTTCAGACTTGCTAGTGAATGACAGTCAGACAGTAGTGATCGAATTCTTTGGTTTGTCCCTATTTGATTTGATGACTAAAAGCTAATCTGAAGATCTGCCATTTAAAGGCATGGATTTTATTAATTATGCAGTCCTAAAGAACTCTGCTACATACTTTTAAGTTCCAGATATTTAACTATTTGCAGATTACAGTTGGTGCCAGTAGCACAGTTTATCAATTTGTGTTATGTTTTCTACTTTAAAATTCTATTTTCAGACACATTACCTGTCTAAACTTTAACTGGACGGCTTGCAATTAAACACCAGGTGTCTGCCTCAGGCTGAATTTCTCCAGAAAGTTTCAGCAAATCTGTTCAGTATTTTGCTGAGAAAAAGGTCAGAGGACAATGAAATTTTCATGGAAAAGTGCTGAATTAAATAAAATTTGTTTTCTTCAAGCTTTCAGATAAAAAGCTTTTGCTTTGTGAGTCAGCTCTCTCAAACACCACATACTGCCAAACTGGGAGAACAAGTAAACATTTCTCAAGCATCTCTTCTGTCAGACTAGAAGAATGATTTTTAACCATCATTTGGAGTAAAAGATGTGTCTATTTGTCTATATGAAAGGAGTTAATGGTTATTCTGTAAATGTGATTGGACAAAAAAAAAATATTTGATCAGTGACTATGTGCTTGAGATTGTTCCTCACACACAAAAATCCAGATACTCATATAAATCACTTATGTGATGTTAACAACATAAAGTAGCAGTCTTTTCCATATTTTTAATTATCTTTTTGGCATATTAAACCCAGAAATGTTTTCAATCTACCTTATTTGGGAAAATAATAGACATACAGTCCCACTGCAAAAATTCTGATTTCAACAGAAGATTTTTTTAAAGTCGACAGCTGTCAGCTATGCAACCATACCTCAGGTATACTCTTTCAGTACTACAGAAATTATGATCTTCTGGCTAAATCTTGGGATATTGGGTTAAAAAAATAGGAAACTGCCATGGTTTAGAAGTCTACTACATGTTGTTCAAAAGTTATATGAACTGGATGCTCATTTCGCTATGCCAAACAGAAGGTTTCAAGCTATTAAAAATCACGTGAAGTTGCATGTTGTACTAAACCCGGATAATTGCAGATGATACATTTTGCCCACTGAAAATCTGGTCTGTAGCTTGCACACAAGCTCCACCTTGAGGAGCTGAAAATTATTACAGCAGAAGAGAAGTACCTTATTTTTAACGCTGTATTACATTTGCCACAATTTGCCTATGCCAGAAGACAGCTCTGAATTCTCTCTTCTGACCTATTGCTACTGTTCCTGAGCCTTTGGCATTGGCCCCAAATGCCAAAATATTGGGTGCCATTTTTCAGTAACAGCATCATTCAGGGGAAGTTCAGAGACAGTCTGATGCAAAGTTCTTTGGAGTGAGCTGTGTATTCAGATAAGCCAACAGTTTTCTCTCTGAGTCCAAGGTGAAGAAACCAGAAAAAGTGAAGAACTGGTGTATCTGTACCTTCTTTCAGCATCCAGCTCCATGTGCAATGTTGGGGTTGGGTGAAAGGAGGCAAGGAAATTAAAGAAGAAGAGGTGTTTGAAATTGCACATCACTACCATCTGTCCATGTTTCTGCTATGTCCATCTGAAGAAAGACACTACAGGGAATGTAGCTTTTTATTGCTCAATTAATTATTTCAGTTTTTTAAATTGTTCCTAAGGTACAAAAAGAACAAAATAGAAAAGCAGGCAAAGTTCAATCACATAACCGATGACCAGCTATAGTTTATACTTTTCTTCATATTGATATGGTGTGTTCTTACCAGGCTGTGAAGATGCTGCCACACATGTTAAATTATCAGAATAAAATGAGGGTAACTGTTTTCCAGAACATGCTCAGAGCTACACCCTTCTACCCCAACAGAAATCAGATTTCATAGTACAAACAAGAGGTTTTTTTCTTTAGAAACAGTGTTTGAGGTATTGATGTCTGGGGGCAGTAGATCTGGAGCATGTCTGGCAGCCTGATAAAAATGGATTTTTCTGAGCCTTGGGGATCTTATGGAAAAAACCCTTTCAGCTGCAACCCCCTTTATTATATCAAGGGGAGTCTAAAATCAATGTTTCTGCTAATTTATCCACGTACCACACTGCCAGTTTAAAAAAAAAAAAAAGACAGTGTGTGAGAAGCTGGCATAGGGATGAGTGGGCTGGGAGACATGAGAAGTCCCTAGACTCAGAGAGGAGTGAAGACAGAGCAGTACTGGTTTTATAAAACTAAACTAAAACTGGGGCAGAGGTGGGGGGGTATAAGGGAAATTCTGTTCAGTTGTGTAAAATGGCCCTGCAAAAGAAACTCGTGTGTGTGCATGTGTGTATGCACGTGTACGTGCGTGCACGTGGACACATGTAAGGTAAGGATCTGAGGGGAGGACTTTGATTCCATCTGGAATTTTAAATACTCTTACTGTAAATTTCAACATGATTATTTAAAAAGCCCTATGAAATGGAATGGAAATCACTCTCTTAAATTTAAATTGAATTTGTAGGATTTTTTCAAGGGAGTGATGTTAATCTCTCTTTCTATGGCCATCTCCAGACAGATAAGTCATGGTTACTTTTTTAATTCAAATACAATTTTTTTTTTCTTTGAATTTTATAATCTAAAGCATTTCATAATTGGGCAAGGTGGATAAAATTGTAAAGAAAATTCAAGTAGAATTGAATATTTTTAAAATAATTACTCATTGCTTATTATCTCACGTCATTCTTGATTAGTGTGAAAACTTCCTGGCAGAAATAGTGAAATTGCAGATATTAAGCAAATGTTACAGAACAAAAGTTAAATGCTGATTTTACGTTTGTAATAATCCTAAACAAGCCTTAACAGTTTATCTGCTCAGAACAAACAGTAATATATGACCTGTGCTTAGTCATAACTTCCATATTGTTAAAAGCTAACAAATATTAGAAAGAAAGACATTTTTGGCAGATTTTTTTTGTGCTCTGCACAAGGGCTCCTTCTACCCTGATGAACCACGTCTTGCCAAACTGCAGGTCAGCCCAGGCTGGGAAGAGCCCAGCTTTGGTTAGTGGAGAGATGCAGGATAACCCCTGGGGAGGAAGAGCTCGGTCCCCCCGCAGGAGTTAGGGTGTGGGTAGAGACAGCAAAATCGTATGTGAGGGGAAGGAGAGCAAGGGAGATCTACCAGCATTAAAATACCAGCGTTATCTCTAGCGTTTACTTACAGACTCACTATACTGATCTTTCAATTAAGCTGAGCTTCTAGATAAGGATTCATTGTTAATACTGATAACATTCATTAGTTTGTAATATATCCCGTACTGCTTTCTGAAAGAAGATAAAGGATAGAAACACATCATCCAAGGGAGAAAATAACAAACAGAAGAGAATCCCAGATAGCAGTTATAATGACATACAATACAGAACTCTGAGTTAAAGTTGCCATGACAGCTGCAACCCAATTTCATTGCAGTTGGTATTGAATTCTCTAAATAGGGATATAAAGTATGGGTCTCAATACAATGACTATGCCATAGTATTCAGGCAAAGCAGGATGTGTTAGGTAATTTCATAAAATTAGTATTCTCCATTTCTCACTTTTCTAAGCATTGCCTGCCCTTTTCTCAGAAGGGAGTGAAAAAGAGTTTGTATCTCAAACACCACCTGTAAAAGAAGTTAATGCAAAACATTTTCCTTGAAGTGCAAGCCAGCAGTGGCAACACTTGTCCATACTTCTCTTCAGCTTTGAATTTGCAAGGTGCTCAATGCAGGCAATCCCCTTCGAGGGAGCAACACTGTGGCTAATGTTATATCAGTACCACAACACATAGATTACACTGGCAACTTCTGTATTGCCCCAGTTATGTGGTAACAGACACCTTGTAATTTTGAAATTTAGCAGCAAATTGGTGAGATTTCAGAACTGCCTTCCAAAAGGCCAAAAATACAACTTGTTATAAACTAGAGTTTTATAAATCTATTAGTAAGATCATATGGCAGGACTAATTCATATTACAACTCAAGAAGCCCCACTTTATCCCATGGTTTACCTTAGCACATACAGGATGCTTGCTCTTTGGTAGCTGACAACTGGCTGGTTGCCTGTCTGCTTGATTCTAAAATCACCTTGGAAACTATTATTCCCAAACTGAAGAAAACAGACACTACCATCAAGAGCTGAAGATGATGATAGCACCTCAGTCCCTGTGGAAAGGTGAAGCTGTCAAGGTGAAATGGACTTCTTAAGCTTCATACCTACAGGTTCTTGGTCTTAATAAAGAAAGAAGATAACCATCAGTGCAGTGTGCAAACAAATCCATCTCAAACAAAATGATTGTGAAAAATTTCAGCTCCATAACCCATACTGAAGACAAATTACTCTCTTCCACCTTAGTTACTTTGTATCCTGAAGGTAATTTGAGAATGGGAAAGCTGCCAAAGACTGACAACTGACCTAATAAATGGAATAAATCTGTCACTGCTGTTGTTAGTTTCCAATCTTGCCCAACAATGCATTTAGCTACCATATCAGGGGCAAAATGAAGCTTGCAGAGCATTGATTCCATTCAAATGAACAAAGGAAACTGCTTCTACAGAAACTCCTGTGTTGCCTGGACTGTAACTGTGGCATTTTAAAGAAAGGTGCCTGCATTTCTCAGGAATTCAGCCTTATCAATGCCTGATGGCCTTTCTTCAGATTCCCATCCAAACTACCTCTCTACCAGCATACATCTTGAAACGCTGGGTATGGATAAAAAGCAAGAGAGTTCTCATTGCACTAAATTCAATTAAGCATATTACTAGAATCACAACAGATTTAAATTCCAGAAACAATCAGCCTCTTCCTATTAAAATTTTGCATCACTGTAGGACGCGGAGCTGTTACAACTCAATGTAATACTTTGCAGGTCAGTAGAAATGTGTTGCCTTTTGCTCTTTTATTAGAACTGAAGCAATGAAGGACAGAGAGGCTGAGAACAGAGTACTTGTGTACTAACTAGCTTAAAAATATTTGAGACAAGAACTGACTTATACCTCATTTCCATGGAGCTGGGGAAGAGCTTTTCAATCACTGCCTGTACATGGCTGTGCAGACCTATGCAGACCCAAGGCCCAAACAGCTCTTGCTTTTATAAGTTAAAAAAAGAACAACAAAACAGCTGAAAGGGGTTGTAATAGTTGAAGAAGTATGAGCAACCATTAAAAAAATGGAAAAATGCCCCTGCATATTAGTGGCAATGCTGGCACAAGAGCAAATATGTCAGGGCTAAATTTTTGACTGAAATGAGAACAATTCTAAACATTATTTTTTTTAATTATAATCCAATTAATTTATTGAACTAAATTGCATTACATATTGCAGGAGAAAAAGAATCTAACATTTTTCAGGTAAAGTTAAAAGTAAGTTAGGTCTATTTGTGAGATCTCAGTTATGTGGTTATTTGCAAAAATGGATTTGATGCCATGACCTAGAGCTTTTAAACCCTTTTTTTGACTTTTTTTTTTTTTTAACACAAAAGAGTGAATGGTCATTTCTTCAAGACTGTTTCTATGTTTTGCTAATTCACATGGCTTTGACCTTCCAAGCAACATTACATTTGATATCATAAATTACCCATGTACTTTCCAACTTGTCTGAATCCTGATGTATTACCTGAGAAAGCCAGCTGAAACAGAACAATAAATAACTCCTGTGAGGGGAAATATTCCTTTCTGATACTTACACTACACACACACATCTATTGTGGGCTTCCACAATTGCTTAGCTTCACAGTGTTTCCTGCAGAGCACCATTTCCTCAGATATATTGAAAAACTGTGAGCTACAATAGCAGTGCCAGCAAATATAACTTCTTTCTCACAAGATGATAAGCTTAGTGTATCTTTCCTTCCAAAAATGCAATATCTTTATATTAAAGAATCAATACGAATCACATCAGAGCCCACTTTTGCCCTCTTATTTATAAGTAGCAACATACTATATTTTATATGAAGCTAAGACAATTACTATTGTTTTGATATATCCATATCAAGAATAAGGACACAGCTGGAGGCTTCCAAGCAATAACACAGTATTATTTCTGGATATTCCAAACCCAAGTTAATTGAAATACTGCCATTGTTGCTTCAAACATATTTTTTTTTTCAGAAAGCCATATAGGACCATTATTAAAAGGTAAGCTAAGTATCTCTGCCTTCAAAAAATAAACCAACAGCTTCCTCCTTTAAAGTGTGAAATCTATAATAGAAGAATACATTTTTAGTGGGTAAATTATCACAGTTCTGTTGATCTCAGCTGACAGTATCATATTGTCTCAGCTGAAGGCTTGTCCTACCTTGCTCCACAAGGGCAAGCATATTTCTTGTTCGAGGCAGTTGAAAGCAGTAGCCTCATAGATGTGAGCTTGCTGTGGCTTTGTATCCCAAGGTTCAGCCAGTAGCAAGGCTGAGTATGTATCACAAGACACACACGCACACACACACGCACATATACACACATGCACAGCTGGCCACAGGGATCAACACAAACAGCAGTGCATTGCCAGGACCCACATAAATGCATACAGCACTCACACAGATGTGAACACTGTGGATGGCCTGATCTTGTTTTCTGGCTATTGGGATGGAAATTCAGTGGTGGAAAAAATAGATATATATACAAAATATTAACCACTCTAAATGTGAGCCTCAGATGCTCAGCTTACCCAGTAGCTGGTCCCCAGATGCTCTGGTCCCCCCGGTTGCTGGTACCCAGACATACGAGCTCCAGAGATTTGCAGCTGCACTCCAGTAACTGCTATCTTTTATCCAGTAGCTGGTACTTTTTATCCTACTTGCTGTCTAGTTCAGTTTGAAGTTCACAAATACCCACTCAGAATAGAGAGAACACCCATACTAAAAATAATTAGAAAGAGCATTTAATGAGAAGACAAGGCATATTGGAATTATGAAACTCAGCTCTGTCTGGCAAGTGTACCAACAAAAGACATTTATACCAGACCAGCTTGTTTTATGCCCTTTACTCTCCATTTTTTTGTGCTTTTTCCTTCCTAATCCATCTTGACAGCTCCCTTTCCCATTTTTGCCCCCCCCCCCGAACATCCTGCAATGTCTCACATGTTCCCACAATTCCTTTAAAATAGCCTGTACTAAGTTTTATGTGGTCTCCAAGTCTGCTTCCTCTGGTATGCCATAACAAAGCCTCTACCTGCGCAGACAGTAACACCTCCAGTCTGCAAGGTGCTCTGGGAGAGGCTGTCCTTCATTTGTGGTGGGCTTCCCACTGGGGACAATGGTCCCACCATTCTCCTTGGATTGTCACAGCAGCTCGTCCAGGGGACACCTTTCACATTGTAGGGTTCCTCAGTCTGGCATTGTCCTGCTGATCTTCTGGGGCCTTTGTATTCTTGCTGATTAGTTTTTAATCACATTACTGTAACTTGCAGCTAATGATTCACATGAGACAAAGGTCATTCTCCAAAGCCATGAGATATCATGCTCCTCAGCATCTCCACGTTGCTTTGGATCCTTGTCTCAGTCTTTATCCACTTACATGGTTGTTGCTTATTCCTGTTACTAATGTGTATGAACAAGGCATGGATGTATGAACTACTATTACCAGTCAGATGCTTAGTACAGTCCATCTCTCCCCAGGGGGACCTGGAGAAATGTCTGCCACATTTTCTTTCCCTCTCTTCTTCCTCTTTCCCATCTCCTCAAGTAGTGGTAGTAGTTTTCCCGTTTCTTTTCCCACTACTTTCTCCACAGCTCCTATCTAGCTTTTTCTTCATTCTTTTATCTTTAGAAAGTAGATGTAATAACATAATGGTATTTAATAAATATGGCTGCAGCAACTTATTTTCATTCCCTCTGTTTTCTGAATTTGGGCACTGAGGTATAAAATGAAAATTACAGAAAGTGTGAGTTCCTCCTTTCAGATGTTTCTTTCCCTTTCTACATTCGCCCTATTTTTAATTAGGTTGAGGGACACTCTATTTCCAAAAAAAGTGACTTTATTTAATGAATTATGAAGTGTTATTCTACCTATTCTAACTCTGACTTATGATAATAAACTTGTCATTTACCAATGACTAATTTATCACTTTGTGTGGGATTCATTTCAAGATTAAGACACCTACATTTAGCTGTCTATATAAGCTAAATGTCTAAGATCTTATAGTTAATGCCATTCTAGCCAATACAGTCAGTGGAGTCTGCCAGAGCAACCATATCTGAGATACCAGCACAGGGCTGGCAAACATGCCACACTGGACCTGTGGGAGAGCTGTGCTCTTTCTGGAGTGGTGCGTGGGGGCCAGTTCAGTTGCAAAAACCTAACAGCATTTGAGATACTTTTGGATTTCAAAAACTTTCTTATAGGCCTGGCAGAAATGATGAAGGATGTAGAGTAGTCTCACATTTTCTGAATATTAATTTAAAAGGAAAAATAAAAAGCAAGGAATCCCTTTATTGCTAGCAACAAGAGATAGCATAAAATAAGCAATTAACAAGAAACTCTTAGAGCACAATAATTTATCTGCCCTGGAGGTTAAATGAAACCTAGACACAAAATTACAGTGTTTAGGCAACTGAATTGAATCCCAGACTCACAATGACTATCATGGGACCTTTGGCATCTAGGTAAAGTCTTAAATTCAGGTACCGCTACTTTGAGGTTTGAGATTTTTCTTAAGAACTTCTACCATTATAAGCCATAAAAACCTGTAAGATCATAACAATAATGACTTGTCCCCAAAATAACCACACCTGAATTAATTAACTGGCTTGTTTTCTTACTGAATTACCCACGATCAAGTACATATCTTCAAATTAAGTATCACTGAACTAAAAGTGAATGCCTTCTGACTTCAAGCGGATGTGGAGATCTGAGGATGAGGCAGACGCAACGTGATCTGACTTCTAACTTGAAACTTTAGAAACATTTTTTTAAAGTTTCCAAAGTCTTCGAGAAGAAGGGCTGATTTTTTTTTTTCTGTCTACAGTCTTGCTTCCAATCAGGAGATGGAAATTGAAAATGCTCAGGTAGATTAAAGGGCTCCAGGAGTGAACTGTTTCTTATTGATTGCTCATTGTTAGCAACCCTTTGATTTTGGCGATAAAGTGACTCCATACTTTTTATTCCTTTTTGTCAAAGAACATCATTATTTTTTTATGTGAGATTTTCTTTTTTTAATATGCAGTTAAAAAGAGAGAGGGAAAAGAAACATTAAGTGAACTCAAGGAAAAGGCTTGAGATCAAATTTTCCATTCAACGCAATCACTAGAAATACAGCTGAGTCACTCTGATGTACATCATGAAAAGCCACAGCTTAACTAGGGCTCTCAGGTCTTACTCTAGAATCTAGGTGTAGCTGTTCCAGACTTATAAAACTGATACCAGTATTTGGAACTTTATTTCACTTTGGATAAGTCAATTATTCTGTCTGACTTCTGTAGCTGCAAATTCTACCTATTTGGTGTGGCAGCTGTGAGACTAGTATTGAAAATAAGAAAGAAAAAAAATAGGGATGGGTGATTACTAGGAAAAAAACACCTTTTTTACATCTATAACCTTTGTTGCAAGAATCCTGTTGTACTTGCAAAACATCTTTTGTAAAACAGAGAAGTGATGCTGTAGATTCTGTAGAGATACTCACATGGGATGTAAGCTCCACAGAGTAATAAAAGGATGTTATCAGAACAGCAAAAATCATTAATATTGACTTCGGGATCTGCTATTACTGCAGCTGTCATCAAAAAGTCATAAATGAAAATGTTCTCTTTGTCTTGAATACAAAATCAAAAATTCTTCAAGCACAAATATCTAAATAAGAAAGCAGGTTCTGACAAAATTTTTCATGTTTTCTTCTGCTATCACTCGTGTGATTTCAGATGGGAACAGTAACAAAATATGGTCAATGCAGACCCACCCCAAAAAAACCCAGAAGACTGCACAGTCAGTTTTAGTGAGAGAGCACTGAGCAAAGCAGAACTACACAGACATGAATAAAGAAAAGCAAACACAGAGAAGTTTTGATACTTTTCTTGTACCTGATGTCTGTTTGATACAGCGTGATACCTGACAGTGCAAGAACAGCTCCTCACCTAACGTAGATTGGATTAGCTCCAGTAGCTTCAATGGGCTCACACCTTCTTCTTCTGGCTTATGAACTTTTCTTCCACCTCAAGTTGTAGCTATACGTTTCAGAAAGCTGTCTCTTCAGAAGTTTTGTTTTGCTTTGTTTTGTTTCCCAGTTTATTTATTTATTTTCTATTACCTGATACTTATGTCCTGTATGGAATTTGATAAAATTAAGCTGGGAGCAGAAAGATCTGATAAATGTGGAGGTTTTTCTGCATCCAGTTTTCATACGGGCCATATGAATGTAGTGGCCTAGGGTTCAAACCAGTACCGTGGTGAGCCACCCTGGCAGTGAGGGAAGCCTTACACCTCCATGGCAGAACTAGTCCACATTGCCCCCGTGTTTCCTCCATCAGTTGTTTGTTTTGGGGAGACTAGGAGTTGTTATTAAAGCAATAATACTAGGCAAACACTACATTAGGCTTCTCTGACTATGCACTTTGAGATTTTGCCAAATTATTGTCCTAATTATCCTATTAAGCCTACTAAATTTTGCTCATCTGTGCAGAGATTTATTGATCTTCATTATCTAAAAAGATAATGTCCATGAATGAATGAAACCTGCTAGGATCCAAGGTGCCTCACTTTGAAAAGATACCACCAGCTTTCAAGGTCCCGTTCTTTGGTATATATTAATGATTTTTGGACCAAAAAAAAGGGTGGGAAATGGCCAGTCCATAGAATGAAAAATCAAAGAATGATCCTGGTAAGATGACAAAAGAGTAGAATGCCAGATCCTGGAATGCAAATTACTTTTTATTTCAGTATCAGATTTTCTTTATTTGCTTACTTCTTTTAATCTACCAGTCTTTATATAATGTGTCTGTAATCTTTCATGAATAGAGCATCTTTGAACAGAGAAAGGTTGTCTTATTTTAATTATTGGAAATGTGCAAAAGCTAAATATTATGTGTAATTTTGGCTCAATCTAAATTCATCCATCATGTCTCTCCCACCTGCTAATCATCCTTCATCTCTCTCCCACCTGCTAATCAAAGGTACAAAAAGGGTCTAGTCCCTTCCCACAGATCTCTTAAGTTGTATTGTCTCTTGGCATAATCTCACTTTAAATTGCAGAGATGCATGATAGGTGAATATATTATAAAAGGAAAAATCTTTGCTGAAGAGCATTGTGTTCTCATTGAGCAAACGTTAACTGGAAACCTGAGATTTTAACCCAGTTCCTTTTGCCAGCTTGAGTCCATCAGTTGTCTTTCTGAAAAAAATCATCATAGCAATTACAAATTAAAGAAAACTAAATATTTGCCCACTATAAATGATCCTGGAACTTCAGGAATTTTAAGGGGAAAATTGTTCCTCTCTGTAATTTTTCTGGACAGAGCTGATGTTTTCCTTCAGCTGAACAGACAGATGTATAAAAGATATTTAAGGGCTCAGCCCTCATCAATTTCAACTTTATGCCTAAATACCCTTCACATCTACCCCTTAATCTTACCACTTTATGCTCTTGACAACAGAAAAATACTGTTGCTCTTTAGAAATGTTTGTGTTTAAATACATTAAAGACAAATAGATGCTGAAGAGTCCTATTTTAACACTAAAGACACTCAAGAATTTTGCTCTAGTCCCCGACTCTGTGTTTGGAGATAGTGTGGTGGTGCAGCCCCCACCCCAATTACTAATTACTAAATTACTAATTTTTGTTACATTATGTTTGTTATTGAACAGTGTTCTCTATCTTAGAGTGTGGAGGATAGCTAGATGAGCGTTACTGTTATGAAACCTTCCTCGAGTATAGAATGCTGTTTAACCATGTCTAACAAAACATTAGTAGTTAAGTAAACCAAAATTTCCCTCAGATTATAATTGGAATACAGCATCAATCTGTTTATAGGCACAGAGGCAAACGCGACCACACTGCTACTCTGTGAGATAGATTGACTTTAGTCATGGGGTGGACCGTGGTGGTACAGCTTCACACCCCCCCATCCCGGGCCACACTGGGCTATCAGGACCAGCCAACATTGTGTTCTCGCACAGTGAGTTGGGACAGCTTGATTCTTTCTTATCCTGGCTATGGCACAGTGAGTCAGGACAATGAGGCACCCCTTAACAGCACCTGAAGCTCCTGTCACCTGCAACCATACCCGAGACTCCTGTTGCTCAGACCATGACTCACTATTGTCGTTACCTGACAAGAATTATGGCTGGAATGAAATCATAATGACCAAAGTCAGTCATGTTGTGTACCTATAAACAGCAGTCCCAAGCAAGGCCCTCTGAGCTCTCCTGGACCGCAGAGGTCTGCTACCAGCATCTCCATCTGAGGAGATGCCTCTCGGAGCTCACAAACTCTCCAGTTTGTGAAAATCAGAGGACCATTGCAAAAAGCTGATGACAGGACCTGGGCTGATACCTTTCACTCCTTGAGGCTCAACACTTTGCCCACTGAGAAATGCTGAGACATTTGATGTGAATATTTCACTGAGCTAACAGGTATACCTCTCATATATCTCTCTGTATCAGTTTGTGTGCATGTGTGAATTAACCTAGGCATAGTCTATTGAATCACTTTGTAAATGTTAAATTAATCAATGATTAAATATTACTTAATCTTGTAATTTACCTCGAACTGTAAATGAACCTCAGACTTCTGCTACACACATAATCCCTTAGACATAAACTGTTGACCAAGTCTGGGACTAGGAGTAGATTCAGCCACACCTAAGCTCCAACAGGAGTTCAGAAAGCAAGGGGGTCTTGTCTGAACCTTGTGACTCAATGGGACGGTCCCCCTTACCCTTTGTATTCCTTCCATTAAACATAAATGTTTGCCAAGTCTGGGACTAAGAGTAGATCCAGCTGCACCAAAGCTCCAAAAGGAGTTTGGAAAGTAAGGGGGTCTTTTTTTTGTATGTTTATCCCTCACACTTTAGTGTTTTCAGTCTCTGTATAAATCCTTCTAGTTTGATTCTAACTTGATTTTCCTTTGTACACTTCATAAGTAATAGAATAAACCTTGCCATCAAGCTTTCTGAAGTCACACTTTTATAAATTCCTAGTAAATCATTTTTGCTAATACCTTTGTTGGTGAATTCTTTAAGCTGTCCAAACTACCCATTTGCAACAGATGGTAAATCTATGTATCTTACAATTCTTTCTTGACAAAAGTTTGAATAATGCCTTGAAGATCTGTGGATATTTTGTGTCTGTGAAGAGCATTAGCAAGAACTGAAAAACTTGAATTTCTTTGAGCCTATAATCATCGTATTACTCCAGTGACACTTCTATCATATAATCCAGAGAGAGAAAGCCTGCTTTGTTTTCTTCTCCATCCCCATAACTTAGGTAAGATTCTAAAAAAATATCTCTGGCAATGGAAAAGACAAGCTGTCAATGAAAGATACAGACAACTTTACCACTTTAGTAAGATTCTGTGCAAGCCTGAAACCATGATATGCTGCTATAAATTAAAAAAAGAACTACAATGGAGGATTAATAAAAGAAATGCCATCTGTCAGTGATTTTGTTCAAAAAATATATGATATTAGAGGAGCAGGAGCAGCTGGAACAATCTGAAGGAAGAAAAGCAGTGCAGTGGTACAACAGCACCATCCATGAAGTAGCAGAGAGTTACAGACTCAACCTGGCCTGGGAAGGTAGCATCAAAGGACAGGCAATGCTGTATTTTCTGCTGAGATTCAGAGAGGGGACTTCACTTTTACAGAGGCATAGTGTCATGGGGCAGGCACAGGAAGGACGTTCAGTCTGTTTTGAAGCCTCTGCTTTGCTTGTATGAGCACCAAACACAGAAGTCAGCCCTGCAAGGTGTGGAATTTTGGGGAATGCAGCTGGCTGACCTGTAAGTTCACATGGTGGGTGAGGGTGCTGCCATCGGAGCTCTGCTCAGAGTTGAACTGAGGACTTCTACAAATTCAGGCTTGTAGAGCAGCTCATGAGTTCTGTAGTGCAGCTTGTCACAGTAAGCACTGAGACTAGACCAACATGCTAGAAGGATGGATTTGTCTACAGGGTGGTGTAAAAGGGGTTTTTGTGTTTGAACATGAAAGCCACACCTGGAACTCACTGCAAAGGCAGTACAAAACTATATCAGTTTCTGAGCTGAAATAGCTTCTCTAAACTCCTACAACCTGGGCACAAAACATAGCCATTCTCTTGGAAGTCCAAATTAAACATAGGAACTTGAGAACTGAGATAAATGCAGACTCAGACAAATTTAGAGGTGAGTTTAAGTGACTCAGTTTATATCAGCTGAGGTGGAAACTCCTAATAATAGAGGCTTGTTGAGATGGAAAGGTAAAAATTATATATATATTCATGTTCACCTATGTTTATATCAGAATTTCTCAATTTCTCGTAATTAATATGTACTCACATAAATATATGTCTTCATAACGTTAAAATGATTTACTATGTTTTGGGTTACTGTGGTAGCTTTGGGAACAAGCAACTTCATAGAGCTCTGCAGACTTCTTTCTATCAGCAAGGAACACAGCCAAGGTATGACTAGCTTCACTAGAAATATGTCAGCTAGAGTTTCATATTTTTAACAATCGACAACTGTTCCTCTCCAGAATTAAGACCAATCAGGTCTTTGCATCCCAGTATGCCTTTAGACCTTGATTAGACAAAGAAGGGAATGGATTTTTGTTTTTCCTACAAAAGTCACATATTTAGTTGGGGTTGCTTAGTCAGCAAAGAGAAAATTACAGGGTGACTTACTGTTTTGGGTGTGTGTGGCAGGGTTTTGATAGCGGGGCTGCAGGGGTGGCTCCTGTGAGAAGCTTCTTGAAGTTTCCCTGGCTCCAAGTCAGACCCATTGCTGGCCCAGGCTGAGGCCATCAGTGACGGTGGTAGCACCTCTGAGAAAACAGATTTAAGAAGAGGAACCTACAGTGGAGAGAGGAGTGGGATGTGAGACAAACCCCTCTGCAGACACCAAGGTCGGTGAGGAAGGAGGGGAGGAGGAGGAAGAGCAGGGGAGGAGGAGATGCCCCTGCAGCCCGTGGGCAGACGGCAGGTTGTCCCCCCCCAGCCCATGGAGGGGAGCAGACACCCACCTGCAGCCCAGGGAGAAAGGAGCCCACGCCAGAGCGGGGGAGGCCCCCCAAGATGGCCAGGACTCCATGGGAAGCGCACACTGGAGCAGTCTGTGCCTGAAGGACTGCAGCCCGTGGGAAGGACCCACGCTGGAGGAGTTCGTGAAGAACTGTCTGCTGTGTGAGGGACCCCACGGTGGAGCAGGGGAGGAGTGAGGAGTCCTCCCCCTGAGGAGGAA
>JANZLQ010000005.1:8928333-8972177 GCA_026212715.1 Elanus axillaris
TGGGGGGAGAAGGGAGAGAAAATCGTGAGTGAGATTAAGCCTGGGAAGGAGGGGAGGGTGGGAGGAAGATGTTTCAAGATTTGGGGTTATTCCCATTACCCTTGTTTTGATTTGATTGGTAGTAACTTAAATTGATTTTGTTTCTTCCCCAAGTTGAGCCTGTCTCTTGCCTGTGACCATAAGTGGGGAGTAATCATTCCCTGTCCTGGTCTCAGCCCACAACCGTTCCTTTATATTTTCTCCTCTTCATCCCATGGGGGCAGGGGGAGAGGAGTAAGTGAGCAACTTTATGGTGCTTTGTTGCCAGCTGGACTTAAACCACGACACTTACTTATATCCAAACATTAGAAAACGTGCAGAGAAGAAAAAAAAAAAAGAAAAGGAAGGATCTCCTTTCTTTGTTAATACTGACTGAGATTAGATTACAAGAAAGCCTTGCAATGTAAAACACCAGAAGAAGTTTCTTGTGGAGAAATGAGTTCTTTGTTATGGAAGCTTCTGTGAAGGTCAACACAAGCATCTGTAACAGATAACAAAGTTGAAGTTGATCCTGTCAGCAAGCAAAGCACAGATTAATATGGAGATCCCTTCCAGCACAGCTTTCTATCATTATTACACCAGGTTCTCTGCCAAATCCAGTGTTGTTCATTTATTGACCTATGCCAGCCCACCTAACGCAGATGTGAGATATCTGTGCTGTTCTACTGAAGCCTGACTCTTGGCTACTTTAATATGAAGGCTTTCACAGAAAAAATCAAGTGCTCACTGAGGCTGCTGGATTTACAGTGGCAATCTGTTTAACCTCAAAGCAGCTTCCACACAATGGACAGCCAAATTGCCTTGATGTTTCTAGTTTGGAGGATTGCCTCTTTAAAAATATGTTCATCTATAGTGCATGCTTCAAACATTAGTAGGCCTAAAACTCTCCAGCTTTGAGACAGTCCTGCAACTTTATTAGCTTCTAGATGAAACTAATGTTTACGTTCACTGTCTAGATAGATACTAGCTGTCCTCAGTTCATAGAAGCATACTGTACATGTTGGGGTTATAAGGCAGGAGAAGCCCTGAGCCTGCAGCTATGGCGTGGGCTTTCTAGTTCAGAACCATTACACTCTGAATTGTGGTGTGTGATACATACCCTGGCAGAAGTACAGCTCCACAGTGTCTCTCGTTTTATCACTTCAGATGGTGGCCATTGCCTCAGGTACTGGCTCAGCAACAGAAAAGGCTGTAGGAAGACTAAACGTGTACAGGTTGTGTATCTTGGCCTGCCAAGAGTTACAGATGTGATTGATCTTACTTCCATGTTTCCATTTTAGTCATAATTTCTAGCCCATTCTTTTATTGTGAGCTGAAAGCAACACTCGCATAAGGTCAAATGTTTAATACTAGGAAGAAAAAGATGAATTCCCACACTTTTCTGGAGCATTCCTCATCCTATGTACTATATTAGTTTGCAGTTGATTCTCCTCCATCTGCTTCTATGGTATTTCTTAATGTACCATTTCTTTTATTTACAGTGTTTACTTCAACCTACTAATTACCTTTAGGCTAGACTTTTCCCTAAGGTCAGGGGAAGAAGCAAAGTCTTCAAAGTCTGGAACAAATAAGAAAATAAGCACTAACTGTTGTAGTTTTTAGGGATCCCAAAAGATAGTAGAAACAGTTTTGAAATAAATATTTTGGCATCCGGATCACATTAAATAATAAGAATTTATCCTAAAACACCTTTACTAACACAAGAAATCACCTTTGAAACTAGCTATAGTGTATGAGCCTGTGGTGAAGACGAGGTTGTGGAAATTACCAGTATTATTCCCTATGCTGGGTTGAATCGAGACTTTCTGTAAAATATTATGTGCTTTGATTTCCCTGCTGATGAAACTAGAAATAACTTTAACTATTGCCAAACTTTCCTTTGGCTTGCTTAGAGAACTTGCTTTAAAAAGCTTCTAATCCTTCACTAAGGAAAGCTTCAGTGGGGCTCTGATCATGAGCATGCCCTTGAGATACTACAAAAACACCATTTTGACTTGTATAAAAACCTGAGTGAATAATGTTTTCCACATCATGGATGCTTCTCAAAAATAATATGATGTCCAAAATATGTAAGTACTCACTATGTTCAGTTTTAAGTGTACAGATATTAATTCAGAAGACCAAATTGAAAGATTAATTTAATAACTGGACTCTTTTCCTGGAGTTACCAGCAGCTCCAAGCCATTCGGCATTCTTGAATTCAACTTTCATTCTTTATTTGTATGTCTGCCACTAGATGGCAGAGTCAGTATCGTAGCTGTTAGTAAAAATCCACAAGAAAAACTTCTCCCCATCATGGAATAAGAAACAGATCTATTTGTCGACCAGGGACGATGAGTCTGACCATGCAGAAGCAACAAGATTGATGAGAGATATGAGCAGTGATTAATCAGTTTATTTGTTGTTTTGGTGCTGTCTACTACAGTATCATTGTGTCCTGAGTGGATCCCTCTGGTTTTATTCCACTGATTGCATCTATCTGTTAAACTCAGGATGCAGCAAAGAATCTCTAGACAAAATCTATCTTCAGGTCTAAGGTCCAGTATAACAGTATTTTTGCCATTAGGTATCGGTTCTCATTATCCATATCAGAGCAAGTCACTATGCCTGTCTTTGAAGATCGAGAGTGAGATCTGCCAGGCTGGTACTTGCATGTTAGAAAGAGTCAATATAAAATACTTCCCACACTTCTCTTTTGAAATCAGTAAACTTCTAAAATCTTGCAATACAATTATGCAATATATCTGTGTTGTAAAGAAATCTTGCCTTCCTACTAGTCTGAAAAAAAAAACCCTTTTTGGTCTCCATTCTTGACATCATTCTGTAATTTTCTCACCTGTCGTGTCTTTGCTGATGAAAGTAAGATCATCAAGAATTTTTTTTAGGGCAGATACAGATACTTGTAGCACCTGAATACCCGCGTGGAAAGAATAGTGCAAAGATTTCTTTTAGCCACTAGATGGTAGCAAGACCGCACACCTGGAGAAAAACAGCCTGGATTTCTGCTCGAGTTAATACCAAACATAACCAGAACTAAACGGGTGGCAGGCGATCGTCAATATGCTACTCAGCCTTCAGATGAGTTTTGCTAGCTTTAGTATTTCACCTCTATATAAAACAAGTTTTCATGCTCTGAATCTGTGTCAGCAACCTCTGAAATTCAGACTTTTAATTCAGGTATTTTTTATTTGTTAGTTGGGGGGGGGTTGTTTGTTTTATGAAAAGAGAGAAAGGAGAGAGGGAGATAGGCCAACAACTGGATATTAAATGAATCTCTGAAAGGATCATAACAAACACAAAATTTAGAACCTTAGAAATGGCCACTGTTATCTTTCTCATTGGCTGCCTCCTTCAAAATCATACAGTTTGGAAATATAGTAGTAAAAAAAAATAAAAATCAAAAGACTATATTAAATATGACATTGTAAACTTCTATATCATCTTTGAGAGACACAGGGTTTCACTGGTAAAAGCAAATATCCATAAACATTATTAAGCTCCTCAGATAATTTTTTTGGATGTTTCACATATATGTCTGTTGAAAGTGACTATTCCATACTCAAAGGACATGGTATTGGCTGCTCATGGTAAAGTGAAACATACTGTACCTTATGCAACTTAAAGATTGGTTGTAGTCTGGATCTCTGATAGATCTCAGAGCTTGTACTTCAGGGCTGGTTCAGACAGCTGAAACTTCTGCAATGCAAGCCTGGGAAAATCTGGACCAGCCTCAGACAGAATGATGCAGGGAGCTAGGGATATCATACACTCTGCTCACCACTTTTCAGGGACAGACCTTAAGTGTATCAAGAAGTGGCTGCCTTAATTTTTTAGGACCATTTATAAAGTACTTCAACATCTGTCAGATTTTAAGAACTGGCTTGTAGAGACAGGCATGATGTCCTAGCAGAAGGGAAGGCTGAGAAAAAAATGTATGCAAATACCTTGGCTTGAAAGGCCAGAACAGAATGTGCCAGTACCTCTGGAGTAAAGTCCTTGGCTGTTCCTTACATCAATGATACCATATCTGAACTCCTAGAAAGCATGGCTTCAGTGTACCAAAACTTTGAGCTTTTTATAAAAATAAAGCTATGAACTTCACCTCCTCCCAATCTTCTGTCGTTAGGATCGTATTTTAAAAATCTGTTTACAGTATAAAGTATTTCGGAAGTTTGTATGTGTCCGTGTGCTATAATAATAACCACAATACTGGATCAAATGAAGGATTTATAAGCATTCTTAGACCTCCTTAGCTTTTTTTATATATCTCTGAATAGAACATGTCAAGAATCCTTTGGTAATGTTTGTGAAAACCAGTATTTGATAAACCCCAAAATGAAGTCATTATGAAAAAGGATTAAAATAGCAAAGTATTTTAAGACTGTAAAATAATAGATCAGTCTTGTCCTCCTAAACTTTAATCATTCTATTCAAAACTTTGCTTGCTAATCCTTTATGTTGTCCTTAAGTTCAGAAGCAAATAAAAGCTTTTCATCGGGATGAAAGCAGCATGTTCCAAGTTTTATTTACTGTATCATGAAAATTTTGGGATGGATTTTGTCCCCAGTCAAAAAAAAAAAAAAAAAAAAGATGCTTTCCCTTGAAGCATGGATCCCTTTCTGGCTTTTGTCTTGTCTTGCCCAGGACAAGGCACAGCAGTGGATCTCCCAGCTTTCCTGCTAGCTTTTGGTCTGCTCTCTGAACAGGTATTTGTGGGTGCTATTCTGAACAGGAACAGCAACATCATCCCTGCTGCTGGTCTCTGTAGCCAGTTTGGAAAATGCCTGTTGTTTTATCCTTTTAAGCAAAACATTAAACACTTCTTTTTGCTATAACCGTGGCCTCTAAAAATGAGATCTTGTATTTACATAGTTTGATAACATAGACACGCAGGGACCTAAATAAAGACCTGTTTTAAAGACTTAATGCCATCCACAAGACAGTTTTGGAGAGGTAGCGATGTGGGAACTTCGCAGCAACGTTTAGGGGGGGACATTTGCTGAAGGGTCAGGTGGCTGGCTCTTTTGAGCAAACTTAACAGGTCTGGTAAAAATCCAGAGTCCCCAGGACTAGTAACACGGTTGCCAAGCCTTCTATTTAGAGACCAAACCAGCTTCAGATCAGAAGTGAACATGTGGAACTCACGTGTGTTTACAAGTTAGCTGGGGCCTATGAGAGCCTCTGGCTATTTATTCATGTGTTCATCAGTACCCTGCCCTCCTGCTCACTGGACATCAGGGTGCTATCCTCCTCTTGAGCATCTGAGTGCTTGGATTTTTCTTGGGTTTTTTTGTATTTTTGCAGGGAGAAAATAATAAAAATAATTTTTAAAAAAAGCTCTCAACACCATCTTAACTGTGGTTGCTGTATGTGCTATGATTATTGGTACCACTTCATTTCTATCACTGTTAGTGTTTTTACTGTCATATAAGGTCACATAAGAAAGAACATTTGTTTCACATAGACCCACTTTCATCTAAACTTTAGCCATCATCATATCAGGAGTCAGAGGTAGGGATAGTGGCTTATGTGGATGACAGAAAGAAATCAAAGGTGTTGATGTGGATAAGCTAATCTGCCTTTAGGACTGCAAACTCTGCCTGCATGGCACAGTAAGATGCTGTGAAGACATGCCTTTTCTGGGCAATTTGACCTTTTTATAGTGCTACACCATCATGTAGTAATAAGTGTGTACTCAGTGACTGACAACACTCAGTTTTGTACAGACAACCTGTGCCTGGGAGTGCTCCATGTAGGAGACGTCAACAGGGCACAGGCAAGAAGCTGGGCTCACTGACATGATTGTGATCATCAAGGTAAGATTCCTCACACATTTAGTGCACTAATTTGAAAGTGATGGCATGAGCTGCTAGAGCCTGTCCCTTCTGTGGCTTAGTGAGTGCCTTTAAACATCCTCTCTATAAATGCTTTACCTAAAGACTCCTGCTGGCTGAAGCACGATCCGAAGGAGAAGGAAATGGGGCTTGTGAACAGCTTTTGGATAATGGGATCAGAGACTCGTAATAACATCCCTTTAAAAAAAATTTAAAAAAAATAATCTGGTGCTTCTAAATGAATTAAGATTAGATAGGGCTCATGTATTTGTTTTGGCATTCAAGCCAGGCAGGCTTGATTCTGATTCCTCGCACTGTGAAGTTAGACCAGGCTTCAGCTGAATTAGTCTGTTAGACTCATGTGATCCCTCTTCTAGAATCAGCAATTCCTTCTCTTGTTTCCTCAAACTCCTCACAAAGTATCTTTGTTATTTGGACTCTTAGATTAAAGAATATCAAAGATCAAAGGTGGAAGAGGCAAGGCAAATAACTTGCTTTCTTTACAGTGCTTTATTCCTGTGGGGAATTCTACTATGGGAGTCCTTTAGGCTGATAATTGAAGAAAGAGTGCATATTTACATTTCATGTCCCAATTCTGTAGTTACCAAAGGTTATTATAATTAGGGAATATTCAACATGAAAGAACTGGCAGAATTGGTGGCCTTTTCCTATCATAAAGCTGTGACCTTTGGATCTTTTGGGATGCAGGTAAGCACATAGGTAGCAGAAGAGAGAGTTAGAGTTTGTATTATTATGTGGCATTAATCTCCATTCCAAATAAGTAATGCCATGAAGGAGAAAGAAAAATAAAATTATGGTCAATTACATCTGAGGTCTCATCACACAAGTACATCTTTTTAATTTCTTTTTACTTCAATTTTTACTGGCTTTTTTTCTTCTTTCAGCAATGGTTGTGGCACATTTTGAACTCTAAACTCACAAGTAAAATCCTTTATTTTAATAATGTCTTTGCTTTAGCATCCAGCTGAACATCATTTGCAATGTTCCCAAGTCTTGCTAACTACAGCAACATTACAGCAATGATTTAATTGTTTCCTTCTCAGTATTTATTTGAAATAAAAATACCCTGAAAAATCTCAGATCCTCTACCTTTTTTTTTAGAAAAGGACCATATGTAATGAATAATAAGCAGTCAGGTACTCTTGCTGAAGCAGTCCCTAACCACTATTTAATCATGTTAGCAACCTGTGAAGATTTCTGTCCAGTCTTGCTGCACTATCAGCAAATAATGTCTTTGAAGTTCCTTCATTTTAGATATCCCAAACCCTGTTCTTTGTGATGAAATGGAAATAGCCATCATGCACTACAGATGTACTTGCAAGGGACTTCCACAAAGCTTTGTCCTATAGCACACAATAATCCTTATATCAGGAGACAGAGGGTCTGCAATGTACAGTTTATAAGGCTTTTTAAAATGCAAAAATAATCAGGAAAGTCTGCTTTAACTGGAACACTTAAATAAACCTCTTCAGGGAAAAGATTTTTCTTTGCAAAAGTAACAGGTCTATTCTGAGTGATTGAGTTTCCTAACAGTGTCTTCTCCTGAAGATGGTATAAAGGATATTTAAAATCACAGGATATTCATCTCATGCAACCTGAGCATTGGGAAAGGGAGGAGATGTTTCAGAACACTAATGAGGAAGAGCCTTTCCTGCCAAACATTAATTTAGTAAGTCTGAAAACTCTGATGTTTTCCAAGTTATCGGGGCTGGGCAGGGGGCAGGGGGGAGCAGGGGCATGGTACCACCACAGTCTCAAACTATCAAAAAAAACCCCAGCTTCTATGGAGTGGCCACAGAAAAAACAATCTGAAATCCCCCTCTATTATTGTAGTATCTTAGCAACTCACAGAATTTTTCAGGTATGTATCTTGAGGGCACCCTGCTAACCATAGAAGGGAATGAGACATACAAAAATGTGACCATGAAAGCAGGAGAAATCATAGCAGGAAAGGAAAGTGAACCCAGGCTTTTGGTCTCTGTACTTCCTGTCCTCATTAACTAAACCATTTGTGCCTGCTGGAGGAATGAAACATAGAACAAGAGAGGATGACCTATGAAGAAATGGAAAACTTTTCTCTTCAACTTGGAGAATTCCAACATGATGATGGAGGAATATACTGATCAAACAAGTAAGATAGATATACAAACTTTCATAAATTGGTAAGACTGAATATACTTCAGTAGCATAGCTGCAGCTGTCTCTGCAGCATGGGAGATTGCCTCATCTCTCAAAACCCTAGAGTCAAGCTTCCATAAGAAGCAGAAGACCATATTAGGTGATTACAGAGATGAAAATATTCATAGCAGATGATGAGACAATCAACCACAGCAATACTAATGTGTTTTATGATGGAAGGGCACCACCCTAGGTCCCCTTGAAGTATATATTAATATTTTTCAACATCTGCTACCCATCTTCTCGATGGCAGGATATAAATGGACTGGTTTTAGCTTCTTTTTGTACTGGCTAGACCTACATCTCAAGGGCCACCGTGAACTGTGTTTTTTTTGCACTACTTTCACCATAATTATTCTTGGGTATCTGTAAGTAAAACCATCTGAGAAAGCTACAAACTAGAGGCATCTCAGAAACACAGACAATTAAAATAGTGATTATGAAAGATAAACCACAGTGATGACTACAGAATTTTGTCAAACAAATCTGCACCTTAAAAATTCAGACCCTCCTCCTCTTTTTTTTCCTAGTAATTTTTCAATAGACCTCTAGTGAGTTAATCACTGAAGGAAAGATCTTCCTATATTCTGTTCTTGACTTTCATGTGAATACATCCCAAAACATTGGAGTGACTTTCCCATGTCAGCGTTAAAGTAATTTTAGAGGGTGCTACAGTGTTCAGACTTCAAGTTTTGTTAGGAACCAGCAGGATGCATGGGACCAGATTTGGCACCTGCAGATGCAGATAGATACTCATTACAATTTCTTTAAGTAACTGTGTGCTCAACTCCCACAGTTTCTCCTGAATTAATTATCTGATTATCAAAGAAAATCTCAGTAGTTACTCACCATTAAGGCCTTCCCAAGCCTGCTATTCCAGACATAAGTCTTGATGACAGAAGGTCTACAGTTGTCATGTATTGTGGAAAAAAGAGGTTTTGGACTTGAGAAATGTAATGTTCTGCTGCCAATTATATACCCAGTCTGAGTTGCTGACAGTTTCCTTTTCCTTTCACACTTAGGCAACATCTCTGGTCACAGAAAATGAAGCAAAGGTCTCAGAAAAGAAACAGAAAAATGTGGTTTTCGGGAAAAAAGAAGTGAAGCTCTGAGCCAACTCTCTGATGCCTTGTTTGTTGAGAAGATTTAGACAGAATCTCCTGGGTCTGATTTATGAGGGCATTTTCTGGGCCAGAATGAATTTCTGGAGATCATAATCTACACAAAATATAACAAACAAAAGAAAGCAAGAATCATGAGTATAAAATAGTGCATTTACTTTCTTCTTCTTCTGAAACTACTTTTCAGAGTAGTGATGGTGATTCTTTATCATACAGGAGGGCTGTAGCACTGCTGGAAAGAACAGCTGGAGACAACAGGGAGAAAAAATAGGCAGAGAACTGAAACCACAAGAAAATTCAGAGCTATAAAATATAGTAGAGGGAAAAACACTGGAAGGTAGAAGAAGACTAAGACACATAATTAATTAGTAATGCCCTATGAAATGAAAACATCATGGGATTTAAAAAACAGTGGTAGGTCTGTGATGTTGGGTTTCTGTGCTTACTAAGCATATTTTGAGGAGAAAAAGAGCTTGCCTATAGGTTATTTGTGTGTGGATATGTGGGGTATTGCTTGGAGGAGGGAGGCTTCCCTCCTTCAGAAGACTTTACTCCTTCAGTCTTGGATTTAATGAGAGCCAAATGGTTCCTGGATGTAATTATTCCATAAGGTCTGTTGAACAGACATTAGAACTTTCACCTGCTGTAATCTTAGCTCAAATACAGCTTGCAATGAGGAGGAAGAGTGCAGCGTCCTAGAGCCTTCTGGAATGAAATCTTTCAACTTATAGATAATAAATCACTTAAAGCTGAAAACCACATTTAAGTAACACCTCATTGAGCCTTTTTAAAAACACTTTTTCCTGGTCTACCACATGTATAAATAGAGTTGAATAAAAATGATTTACCTTGTTAATAATGAGACTAAAAGCACCAGTAGCAGGATAATAATATATGCTTTTAGAAAAATCCCGTTAATGTTCTTTAAAATACTTCCCATTGTTCAGACAATGGAAAGCCATGTCTTTTGTTTGTTATACTGGAGGAAGGAAATATTAAAAGAGAAAATCGTCTATGTTTTTTAAAGGACAGATTTATTGGCTATTAGGGGTAAAGGACCTTGTGTTTGCAGGAGCAGGGAGGAACACATTCAGGAAAGTTCTGTCACAGTGATAGGAGCTAATGTTTTACTCATTGGGAATTACTGATTTAGATATCCCAGGATGAAACCCTTAATGTTATAATTAAACACAGAGGGCTATGACAAATATGCCAGAGGATAGAAAGTCCTCTCTTTTTATTTTTCTCCTTATTTTTTTTGTCCCACCTAGACTATTCTGCTCTTAATTTTTCTTCCAGAGTAGCATTCTAGAAGTGTTCAGAGCCAGACTCACCTGTCCAGAAAAGGGTGGGACTAGGGATTTTTAAAGTGCAGAACTGTAAATTCCAAGAAGAAAGAAAGAGCTAGTAAATCAGTTACAACTGTGAGACACACGGAAGAAAAAGCTGTCTCTTCCAAGAATGAGGCAAACTGTTTTGATAGAAGTGTCTGCGACCATAAAAGATTCTCATCTATACGTGGTTCCCCTGAAAAAGCACTGATATTTGAAAACAAAACCTCTGACAAATTACAAAATATTAGAGAAAAGAGAAGAAATCATATTATGAGAGACAACAGATGGGAAGACTTTTAAGAAGTATCTCTGAGGAAAACCTTTCCTCCACTGTCCCACACTGTGGCCAAGCGGCATGATAGTATTTTGGTTGCTTTCTTATACAGACATCCCAAAGTTTATTCATAAGAAAATTTCTCTAGACAGTTAACTACAACCCCATGCCTCAGAGATGCCCTTATATCCTGCGAATATGTTGAGAGAAAAGTCCAATTCTTCTTTCAAATTATCTTGCACAGTTTTCTGGTCTTCAAAATGGAAAGACCATACTGCAAACCAAAAAAAAGTACCACAAAAAATCTTTCAGCAAGGATATCTTTCTGCATTTACCTCTAGGGTAAACTCTGAGAGATGTGGTATCATACCAGGGTTGAAGAGCCAAAGTATTGCTCATGCATTTCTGAGAATGCACGTCTCCCACAGAACTTGCTTCAGAAATTTAAGAAATAGTCATGGTTATTTTTCCATGTCAGGGTATAATAAGGTATTTTACTCAGCCAAGACTTCTAGGAAATGAGACTGAAAAGCAATGAACCATTTTTAAGACACAAGGCACATTGGCAATGTTCATTAGAAGGAAGTCAGACCTTTTCCTGGTAGATTCAAGGTACACAAGAGATCAAAACAACAACTTCGTCCAGCTGCCATCTTTCTGCAGTTTTCAAGCTGCTTCATCATGCACTAAATCTAACATTAATTGTGTGTAAGTCCATGCAAGAATGCTAATTAAAACAATGTACCTATCACATACTCTTATGCCTTGCAGGCAGCATGAACACAAGAGACAGCTGCTGTTCCCAGTCAGCGTATGGGAGGATAAGAGGTAATTGACCCCACAGTTGTTAGGTTAATTCACAAAGGGAAATCTCTTGCACAACTGGTGTTTCATCTGCTCTTGCGTAAAAAACTGTACCAGAAGCATTCTCTTTATATAAGCTATTTGTATACAGTCATGAAGACTAATTACTTAAATGAAGAGTTCCACAAGCATAGGAAATAAAGAAATCTTGTGCTCCATATATTTCTGTTGCATGCCTGACTGACTTCAGAGTCTAAGAAAGCACAAGCTCCATTTGAAACTTTTCCTGTGTCTGGGACCTGCTTAAAAACTCTTCCTATGTAGGAGAAGCATGAGCACAAACATCTCCTTTTTTCCCCCATTAGGCATAACACACAGGTTCTCTTGCTGTAGCTGGTCATCCATTTTCACAAAACAGGTAGAAGCTTATTTATCTTTGGTACTTCTACTACCCTGCTGAATTCCTTTAATAAAGTATTGGTTTCACTGGGAGGAGAATGGAAGTGCAAAATTAGGAATACACACGGACAGGCACACTTACAGCAAAAGCAGCATGTTGCCATAGTCAAGTTAAAACCCCACATGCAGATGTCAGATAAGATAATTTTCTTTACATATATGAGGCTGTTGATTTTACTTCAATGGTTCCAAAAAATTATGGTTTTCTGTAACAAGCAAACCCACAAATTCCTGCAGGAACCCACAAAAACTTAATTGTACTCACTGCACAGAAGAAAACATATAAGCCTTCATATGCTGGTTGGGTCGCTTTTAACATCCATTATTCCCTGATGCAGGAAGAAGTTATGTTACACCTCTGAAAGGTTCCCTCCAAGCAGCATGAGGTGATTTCCAACTACTGCATGTGTATCTGTTGAAGAGAGCCTAAGCCACAGCATTTGGATTCAAATATGAATCTGAACTGCCTAAAGGTGCTCATGCCTGAGGTTTTGGTTTGATTTGTTACAGAGATAAAATGACCACCTATGTGTATTTATTTAGATCCCAGTCTAAATTTTATGTGCAAAAGTGGGCAGAATTTTGGGTTATGATAACCAAGAAAAAAAAAAGTCTTGGTCAAATCAAAGTTGAAGTTTTTCAATATTTCTCATTTAGCTTAAGGGAAAAATTCAGAGGAATCTCTGGAATGTAGACAGGGATGGTTTAACAAAATTAGTAGAAGAATTGAGCCTAACCCTTTGGATGAAAGTCTCAATCAAAGCTTGCTAAAAAAATGATGCTTTCCTTTTTTCTTATACTTAAAAAACACCCAAAACCTCCTCATAAAATTAGGGCTATATCCCAAAACAACTTAACATCGATCCCTGCCCACCAGCATCCCTTGCCTCTTCTGCACCTTGAAAAGGCAAGAAAGTATTAAAAAACTCAGGCTTATGTATGCAAATATTTGCAGCTGATAAGTAGTATATTTTGTCTGAACACTATATAACTTCTAGAATACTTGAACTTAATTTGGTTTAATAATCAGGTAATTGGTAAGGAACATAATTTAAGTTCATTAACACAGTTCTGTTTAGACATTTCCAAATTATATGCTCAATGATACAAATTCATGCAACACTTGCCTACTTTATCTATTATTCCCCCAAAGGTAGTTTACACTCTTATGTTAGGGAATGAATGGAAAAACATATCAGTTATACCATCTGACATACACAGTAATACTATCTGCAGCTGTTCATTCTTCAGCTGCTGTTAGGAGCACTTTCCTCCTAACTGGGCAGTAGCCTCTAGTGACCGAGTCATCTACCCACTGTGAGTAAGAGCTGAATATCTTTCATATTATCCCAAAGGACAGTGGTTTAGATAGGAAGAAAAAAGTTAGATTAGGTAATGCATTTCTAACTTACATGGCTCCCATAATTTTACTGAAGATTCATGAAATTAAATGGTGTTTCCCCCCTTTTCTTTAAAGCATTGGATCTCAGATTTACAAGAAATTTCAGCTTTCATCTTCCTAGAAAGTTGTTTTATGCCTGATTTGTTTAAAAGTTCAGAATTGTAGTGTAGAAACAGAGTCATTACAATCTACTACATGCTAGAAGATTTATCATCTTTATTTTACACTGATTTTGTAATATGCTTGAGGTTCAGAAATAAGTCATTATTTCGTGCTTCTGGGTGACTTGATACAGTTACATACTTACACAGAGGAAGAACAGAGTAGCTTAGCGGGGTGTGACTGAATTGCTGATAGACTAAACTTAATTCAATTTAGGCATCAGAAAGCTCTTGAGCCTGAACCCTTGTGTTTTTATGGTAGAGCTCAGGTATTCTGTCGTCTTGTGTGCCATGCATTAGAAACACAGAGGAACAAAAGAAGGTTCCTGATAAACAAAGGGAGGAAAGGAATCAGTTCAATTTGGGCAGATTTGCAGTCTCATTACTGCTGAATAGTAGAGTATTTCTTATACTATGAACCTAGAAAATGGTGAAGGCTGAGTTAACATGTGCATTACTTATTCCTGATTTTCAAAATAGGTGCAGCAAGTGAAAACCATCTTAAGGCTCCTGTAACCTTACCTAGGAAGCTAGTCTGGCAGAGAAACAGAGATTAGTCAAGTTAAAGCCACCTATTTTCCCCTCCTTTTCCAATTGCATTAATCGTTTCTTCGATGGAGCAGAGAGGGGGGCTTGTATCTGCATTCTAAAGGAAATAAAAACCTACAAGTGGAAGAGGAGAGACTCAGTCTTGGCATGACTATATCTGCCCATAAAGTGAAATGAAACAGGACAATATGTCAATATAGCTTCCAAGTACAAGCAAAAAATAAGCAATCCAAATGGTATATACATTCAGATAGGGGGAGGAGGCAAGAAAGATCTCTCATAAGAAAAGACTGTAGAGACCTCTACCTTTGAGAAACAGCTGTGTGGTCTGATTTATCTCTCATTCAAAACAGAAATGGAAGATTTCCTAAGTACATGGAGAAAAAGTCATCCAGAGGACTATGTTTTATGACATCCCAAAATGAGCTAGCATATTACATGCTACAAAAACACTCAATGATTTGTCATAGAACTCTCTGCCACTTCGAAGTAACTACATGAATTGCTCTTTACTTTTTGGACAGCTTTCCAGCTGTCCTTTATGGCTTAGTATTAAAAACTTGATGGAAAACACAACACGTGCAGCTGAGGAAAACCCTTTCCAATGAAGTACTGCTCTTCTTTTTTGAGAATATCTACATGTGAAAAAGAGTTAGCTACTTTCTTATGTAGCTGGTGTGAGGAGACTAATCTGTTAGGAGAGTAAGGACCTGCTGACAATTACTAATCAGCCTAAGCCACATGCATTTCTCTTTCACATCTACCTTACACCTCAGAGCCTGTACCAAAGCAGTGAAACACATCTAAAACAAAACGTTTACCTGGATGTGATCTGTGGGCCAAAAGAAACTTCTAGGCAAAACTGAATCTACATTTGGCAGAGATTAGAGTGAAGACAAGACAGCCTGAAGCTGGAGTTATTAAATCAAGTAAATCCTGGCATAGCCATAAACTAGTTTAGCCTGTTAACTCAAAAATTGTCTGGCCTAATTAAGAATTGGTTTTTCTTCCCGGTTAGTAGCTAATTAAAAGAAAAGTATTTCAGGTGACTTAAAACTCTTTAAATGACTGCCCAGGTTGAGACAACAGCAACAGGGGAATCAAAAATGTAGGGGAAAGGAGAGGGTCTGTGGAATAATTTATCCAGCTAAGGTAGGGGCAGCAATAGTTTCCAGATACACTTGCTCCCTCTCCAGAGGACTTCTCTGGGATATGGTGGGCCAAGCTTCAGACGCCCTTTCCTCTCAGTCGGCATCTCACAGCAAATTTTATGTCTCTTACATTTCAGATTTATGTCCAAAACACTCCTTTTTAGGCCTTCTTATAAACTATTTGACTAGCGAATGGCCCGGAAGGAAGAAGTAGATTCTGCTGTCTAACAGTTAGATACCCAGGATAGCTGTAGCTGTAGCTCCAAGTTAAGTAAGAAGGGGTTTGGATCATTGTTTCTAGCATCCTATTTGAATACATATAAGTCTACTAAAGCTGTTCTTTCTGCATAAAATGACTGGAAAAGAACAGAAAATAATTCTACAGTATTTTTATTTCTGCTTGACTCAATCCAATTTTCCAATGTTTATTTGTTGTTTCACCAGCAAACTGAAATATCAGCTACTTGTAATACCTTGGTCTTTGCTGGTAGTCCAACCATAATCACTGATCCTAAGAAAAAAAGCTTTTCTCTTAATAAGACTGCACCTGTATGCATGAAAGACTTTGCCTTTAGTTACTTAGCTGTCAACAGCCTATATAAATTATATGAATTCTAAAGCTGATGTGAACAAAGCTCAAATTCTTTCCTGGCTGCAGATATCAGCAGTGTACTTCAGTTACTTAAACTGAGAGATTGCTTAAATAAAAAAAAAAAAAAAAATTTGGGGTGGTTTGGGGGTTTTTTTTGGTTCCTATAAAGGAAGGTCCATGTTTTAAAGACTATTGTTTTGAACTACGGACTTCGATTTTGGAAAATGATTGTAATAAGACATGATTTGTGACAACAGGCCTATTCATTCATAGTTTTTAAAAGCACATTTGCCACAAGGTGGCAAACTATGTCTACAGGTTTAAACTGAAAACAAGATCATAGAGGTGTCAAAACATCTCTGAAAACCTTTTATTTCCTGTGCTCAAGTAGAAAACAGTGTCATATCAATACCTGATCTATCTGTCCCTACTATGTGTGGAGAGGAGGAAATTTTGTTCTGATAAAACAAGACAGCATGCAGAGGGGGAAGAGGCACTCATCATGTTAATGCTTTTAACTCACCACTTAATTCACAGAATATGTATTTAAACAAACTTTCCAGATAGCACTTAGACGGTACTCTATACAGCATAAGAAAAAAAGTATGAGTCTATGGAAGCAGCTGCTAAACTTGTGAATAATAATTAACATAATTATAGGACTTGACTTGGTGGAACTAAGTTTTGCTCTGGGGACAAAACTTTTCCAACCTAATAGGACATTTTGAATGGTCTTCCACGAGGACTGGACTTGTATGACATACAAAAGCACATGGAGACTTTTAAAAATCTCTTTTAAAGAAATAAACAAATGAACAAACAAACTTCCATAGCTAGATGATGCTAAAATATGCATGTTGCAAAGATAAGTGTAAAGGTACAAGTGAATTTCATTTGTGTGTGTGTGTGTGTTAAATGGAACAGAGAGAAGGCAAATGGCACTATTATTGGAGTATTAAGGAGAAAAAAAACCAAAAAGCAACAAGAAAAAGCAACCTTTTTGGTCTTTAACAAAAGGCTTTTACAACAATAATGAATGTTTACTATGTGTAGAGTTCCTTATGGAGAAATCTGTAAGAAAGGAAGAATTCTAGACAGGTTCCACTTCTGCCTTTTATTGTTTCACTGCAGCTGCATTTAGTAGCCTGGTGTTTGATAACTTTCTGATTGTAACCATCTAGATTAACTCATGCAACTGTAAATCACAATGCATATAAGCCACAGTTCTGAACCAGGGAGCATGTGCAGTTTGAAGAAAACTTTCTGGTATTTTATCAAGAGATAACTAAAATGCTTCAGGTGACCCGTTGGGTGTTTAATGAAAACAAGCCAACCAAAAAGGAGGGGAAAAAAAAAAGCAGCACATTTTCAGTCACTTCTGGGAGGGCAAATGCTTTGTAGTAGGATTGTTAGGACGTGAATAAGGAAAACTAGAATGTGGATGGAAAGGAAGAAATTGACTTCTGGAGCCTAACTTTTAGGTGAGGGTTTTACAGTACCTCTAGAGGTACTGAAAAAAATAGTCTGAGATTATTATTCCTTCCCCTCCTGAGATTCTACATTTAGCTTTTTTTCCTATCAGATCCCCTCACATTGTATGCAAATGCCTTTTGAGCAATCCAAAGTGCACACTTAAGCGAGCAAACCCTGAACTAGTAGGAGTCATTAGGCTGCCCTCTCAATATGGAGTTAAGTGACAGACCTGCCCTAATGGTTCTACAAATGATCCATGCAGAAGGAGTCTTTACATAGTTGTTGACAGTTAGCAGATCTTTCCTTCCCATTTTTGAGGCATTCCAGTGCTAATGGAAAAAACAGGAGAAAAAAAAATCTGTATCCATTCCACAGAGACTCTTCCTTTATCTGCCATGTCAAAACTTCATAAAATGTACAAACCCTCACTGTCACTGAGGAGTTAATGTCTAGGATGATATCCAGCTTTGGGTCTTTCAGACTTTGTGCTTATAAGAAGACTTAAAACTTAAAAATTATGAACTCAGCAATGGATTAGTGTCGTCATGCTGTTGATAAAGATTCACAGTCCTCCTTGGAAAGACAAGTTTGGTTTACTACATGACTGTACTTTTTGTAAGGAAGACTTTATCCTGTGACACAGATTTTCAGATTGAGGTACCTGAAACCCTTGCCTCTGCCTCTGGAGTTTGGTGGCTAAAAACCCAGTGTCTTAATAGTTGATAGATACTGAATTATTGCTCTAAACAGCTGTGCAACACATCTGCAAACAAGAACAGCTGAGTGCAGGTATCCTTCACTGCTGATGAGCAGCTCAGTGGTGCCAGCAGGCATGGACTGCTGTGATAGACTGTAATCACAATAAAGTCAATAAAGTCTGAAACCGGTACAGGACCTCTGCTCAAGATCAGTAAGGCATCAATGCAGAGCATGGGGCTCATGGCTGGAATGTGATTTTATCTCTAAATATGAATTGCAGAGTTCAAGTCAACAGGTAACGAACACCTACGTTAGAGGGAATGTAATGTCCTGGCCAACTGCAGATGGAAGTTTTCCACTTTCATGTGTCATTAGACTTACATAGTCAACAATGTGACCTGACTCTAGGTTCAAAACATTCAGCTGGTGATCTAGGTGCAGCTAGCACTGAGCAGCAGCTGTTGCCATTAATCTGTAAGAAAGCACATAGGACAATAAGTTGTGCATAATAAGAAGTCAGAAACAAAGAAGTGAGATTGCTATGTTAATAAGTTAATAATTAATTATTCAGAAGAAAAACACCAGCTGGAAAAAGTGTAAATCCTGAGGAACAAAGGTAGATTCAGGTGATGGTAAAGCAGCAATACTGAGGATCAGTTTATTTCAAAAAATGGCAGAACTTAACACTTTGGCACTTCACTGATGGCAATATGGCCGGCAGACACTCATCAAGTGACTATACTGTTATGTGTGAATATATCTTAGCCTATATCTTGCCATATTTCTTTATCTATCCCAGGGCAAGCCATAGCTTTTCCTCACAACATATTTGTCCCAGACCATGCATATATGCACTAGCTAATAAATAATTGTGGTGTGGCTGTAAGTGCTGTGCCTGATCCTGCCCTCAAGTCTCCACGCTCAACAAAAGAAGCCAAAATAAAAGTGACCCAAAGATTTTGGAACTCCAAAAGTTACTTGAAAGTTATGGCTCAAAAATTACTGTGATCTTGATTGAATTAAACAGACAGATAGATGTTTCGAGCCCTTGCTTCTTGTAAAACTTTGGGTTTGCTTTTCTTTAGGTTTAAATACTCTCTATTTATTTTTTTGGCTGCATATATATATATTGATAGATATAAAGTTACATCTTTTCAATTCTATTTCTCGCTGATTACCATTAAAGAGATTTTCTTGGACAGCATGTGATACTTGTCCTTTTGTGGAAATATAACTTATTGTTGAAATATAACACAGCTGATTGCATTGTTTTAATGAAATTTGTTTAATTAAGAACCTACTCCCAAACCTTCCAGTCACCACTTTCATTAGTTTACTCTGGAGTTACCTGAGCAATGTATAAAGGTTAATATGGACCAACATCCATGTGACTGACATTGAGGTTTAAATTGCAGTTCTAAAATTCTTGATGTTCCACCTCATTCTAACTGGTTTTGTCATCTTCAAATGTTATTGTTACCAAAGAGCATTAAGCTGAGGCTCCAAAAATTTTACAAGTTATTCTTTCTTTTCAGCTGACTGACTTACTCATGCCAAATAACTGTCCCAGAGCAAGTACATGTTGAAAGAGGAGAATGTGTACTGGGAGGAGTATCTGCCTCATGTTCAATTCATTATGGGCGGCAACCCATCAATCAGGCACAGCCCTTGAGAAGGCCTTCAAAGTAGATAAACTAAGTACCAGACACACTCAAGACCTGGATTTCCAGCACAGAATTTCTTTTTCTATATAAAATAATATAGTGTACATATCTGCAAAAAAAAAAAAAAAAAGAAATTCAAACAGTTGCATTTTAAATTTGTTGGCAAGAATTTTGCATGGAGCTTTGCTAAACTCAAGTGCAAAGGTCAAACAGCAGAATGAAGTCATATTTTCTGGTTATAGGTGCAATTTAGCCAAGAAATATGTCTATTAGAACATATAAAGTATAATGTCTACTACAAAGAAGTCCAGCTGGGTCCAGTTATTGGAAACTTTTTCCTATTTTTATTCTTTGTATTTCTGTCCATTATTTTCTCCTCTGTATCTGTAACATGGATGTGCTATTAGTTCTGCATTCATAATAATAATATTCTGTTCTCATACACTGTTTTCCCTTGTTAGAGCTACATAGAACAGCTTACAGAAGGTACCACTTCACATGGATGAAAAATTCTGGCATTACATTTCTTAGAAAAAATTCCTAGAAAATACATCTTATACATATGAATTTATGGTCACCTCTGCTCTTCACAATTGCTCTGCCAAGTCCATTGACCAAATCTGTAGGGAAATGTAACACCTTCTGTTAAAGCAACTGGTACACCTGTGGAGAAAAACCTCAAACTAGTTTAGAGAAGTCTTTCTTTAGGTTGACAGTGAACAACTTGACAGATGTTTGTTTAGAGAAAATGAGTTTGGTTTGCATTTAGCTGAATTTATGTAACAGGAATATAAATTATTTTAAATGCCTATATCCACAATCTTAGAAAGAATTGGAGCCTGTGATAAAGAATAAAAAAAGTTAAGGCATGTGTACACATGTTCTAAAAGATCTTCAGACATTTAGGTCTTAAATAATATTTAATGTCTATGAAATACACTTATGCAAGGCTCATATTCAGAGCTGCCTGAGATCACGTAAGTTATTTTGCTGGGTAATCCATAGAAAAACTTGGAGTTAATTCCATATGCTCAAAGTCTGTATTTAATCCTTCACCTCAAAACTACTTGAAAATTCTTCCTTGGGGATGATTTTGAGGGGATAATTGATTAATAAATCAAGGTGCTAAGCACTACCAGCTCCTACAAAGGTTAGAAGTGCCTAGGTGCTGTACCTCCTAGCTGAAAGTGTCAATTATTCCACTTCAAGGCTTCTGCTTTATTTCTGTTTTTTAAACAATAATGGACTTCTATTGCTTTTGGCAAGCAGTGAATATGTCTTTGATGTAACACAGTCCCTAATATTGCACACAAAAAGGTTTTTGACATGAAAATTTTAGTATCTTTGGATCAGTCCTTGGGAAAACCAGAGGAGTATTACACTTTCTTTTTTTCTCTACCAATTATATATCTAAATTCTTCCATGAAGACTGTCTTGGTAGAAAGGAACAGATAATAAAGATTCTTTCTCTGTACGGTGGTAGGAGATTATAAAATACCTTAGTAACAGAGTTTAGAACCACAAAAACAGTGGGGAAGTAGTATTTTCCCCTTCATTCAAAAACTGATGATCTTCAAGAAACAGACTTTTGAGAAATGCAGAAGAAAAGTGAAATACTCTTAAAAATTCTGCAGAGCCAGTTCCTGACAAAGTTCAAACACTGATGGGTAGCACTGTCTGAGCTGTGGCCCAAGATTCATTGTTCTGTGGTCTAGAGAATAGTGTTCATGAGATTGTAAATAATATTTTCAGTTAAGGGAGCAGATAAGAGAATATGATGATGTAGGGAAAAAAAATTTTAGTTGACAACCCATTGATTTAACATTTGGTGAAATCCTGTTTTGAAGCACATCTTAGTCTTTTTCAAATCTATTAGATTAAAAGTTTTGTTTTATTTTATTATAAATAGGGACTCTAGTAATACCACTGCTCTGCAGCTAGTCTTATAAATAAGATCAGAAGCCTATTATGCTTATTACAATATTATCAATGCTTATTACAATATAATCAAAATAAATAGAGATAACTCTTGCCCCAAAAAGTTTAGAGTGGGACATGACAGAAATATTTTGGTACAATACTGGAGAACATGTGTTTTGGTGTTCAGGCACATGACTATAAGACAAACCATGCACAATTGTCTTGCATTTACTGGGGGTTAAGGATGTATAAATGTTTGGGCACTGCACCTAAGTAATCCTTTAAGTCTCCATATCAGGAAGCACCGGTTGGTGACTTTAGTTAGGGACGTATCTGTTCTTCAGCATACTTGTGGACCCAAATAAAACCAAAGGACATCACTGTGTAGAGAGAAATTATGAAGCCTGTACTATTTAATACAGTTTAGAAAATTGAGTTTCTCCATGTTCTTCCAAACTAGATGAGTGAAATAAGAACAAGGAGGAAAACTAAACTGCACAAAACACAGCTGTGCTTCTGAAGAAAGAAACATGTTGCATCTCAGCAGTTGGAGATCATATTTTGTGGAACAAATCTCATGTTGTTCCTTGATGTAGAAAGGAGACTGTTGCTGTGCCCTTCCCTTTGTATAAAGCCAAGTGTGCCTAAAGAGGTGCTAACCAAAGCTAAGGAGGGACTGATCAACTGCAGAAAGGTAGGTAACAGATGGCTGAGAAATAGTAACATGATGAAGAGGTGTATGCAGGTTTCTCCTCCCCCAAGCAATCTGAAGACATGTTCTATTAGGTCTGTGACTTGTTCAAGCATCATTTTTAGTGGAACGGTAATCATACATTGTATCAGCTAAGAATGCCAATGGAGATGGGAAATGTGTACCAATAAGGGCCAGATAGGTGTACCTAAGCAGAGAGAGGAAGAATGCAAACCTGAAATGGGGTCATCGTTGAACAGCTGTCAGAAGTATGAACAAATGTTCCAATATTATTCCTGTTACACACACATTTAAAAAGGAAGTTAATATATTTTGAAATATTATATCCAGAGTGGTTGGGGGGGGGGGGACGTGGGAGAAAAGGGCAGGCAATATTGTCTCATTCAGACTAATATCAGAAATATCAAGTTAGGGGTATGCATAGTCATGCACCTTTATTGGTTTCATATATGTTAAAGCGTGTGTCTTTTGACTTCCCTGCTTGAAGGAATTAAACATTTGGTTTGAACTCACATAGCCATTTACAGCTTACTTATGATTTGAGCCTGCAAATATTATGTTGCCATGGATGCTAGCCTCAGATACTCCAAGAACTTTTTCAGTACAAATTTCAACAAAAGCATGAAAGATAATTGTTTCTTTTAGTTATTATTTTTCTCAAAGAAGAGTTTGTCTGCAGCAGGTACAGACCTGGTCACTCAGCTCTTTTCTCCAGCAACAGGAGCAGTGTTATACTGTTGAGATGAGGTATAAATTCCACAGAGGTGTGACTCAAGACTGACATCTGGTTTTTAAAACTTCAGGTCAGTAATGGGAAACAAATTAAGTATGCTAAGCCCCTTTCTAAATGATTTAATATATTAATAAATCAACAACAACATTAAAAAAAAAAAAGATGGAAAGAGAAGCAGCAAGCCACCCAGCTCTGTAAACATCTTATAAGGTACTGGACTTAGATGCAGAAAAGATATGCAAAGGCCCAAACAACTTTTCAAAATCATTGTCTATATTCCAAAGACAGAAGATGGTGAAGGGCCATATCCAAATTCCACTGAGGTCACTGGAAAGTCTTGTGTTTACTTTCATGAGGTTGGATCTAGCCTTAAAAGCCAAGCTGTTTTCCTCATATTGCATGACAAATGTTGCTCAAGAGAAAGGGAAAGTACAGATAGACTGAGGTGTGTAGGCTATGCTTGGCCAGCTGGCATGGAATACATTGCCGATGATGGTCCTGGGCAGATGGTTGGTTTGGATGTCTGAAAGTTATTAGATTTCCACTACACCACAAAAAATCGAAAGATATCTGAGGTAACAGTTTAGGGCCAGCACAGACTGATGCTCCTGGATCATTGTGGTTCTTGCCCCAAGCATTAGAGGATCTGTCTTTTAAAAAATTCTGGATAGTAAAAACCTGTTCTTCCGGAGAACATCTGAAACAAACATGATCTGGGATCTTTCTAACCTGCTGCATTTGCCCCAGAGGTACTCTGACCTAAAGCCTGACCTCTAGCTCAGAGCCTAGCTAAGAAGCTTACTTAGAATTCTGGAGAGCAGCTGCGGCTTCTCTGCCTACTTTGAGTATGCAAGTGTCCCCAAAAGTTATAACTGGGTTCAGGAGGCTTCATATGCCAGCTGTTGCTGATGTTTGTCCCTCCCAAGTCTGATATAACCTGCCTCTCCCTCTGCCAGAAAGCCTGCTTTCCCTCTCTTCCAGGTTTCTTATTCAGCTCCACCCATTTCTGCACAAGCTTTCCTTTCCCATGACCAAAGCAATCTAACTTAATGCTTCTTCTGTTGAACAGTAGAATCAAATATTTTCAAATTTGGCTTTATCTGGAGCCACAGCAATTGAAGTTTGATTAAAAAATGAATTTAAAAAAAAAAAGAACAACCTTTTTAAAGCATATCTGGCCAGTATAATAGTAATTTATTTTTTTTTAATTTAGTGCCTTTCTTATTGTTGAGTGAAGCATGAAAAAAACTTAACATTCTTTCACAATTGAAAGTTATAATGAAAAAGACAGCATTTTCTTTTTATTTAGGATTGTATCTTCCCCAGATAGTCCCCAGTTCAGGGAAGTAGGATGTTTATGTTTTCTAACATGAGCTATTGGATGAGTAGACGGACCATGACCATGGTTAGGACTAATTGACAGGAAAGCAGATAGTCTTGAAAAAGGGATAATCTGGAAGAAAAGTCCCAAATTAATAGGCAAGAGGAGTTCTAGCAGCAGGAAAGGAGAAAATCTAATGACCAACGAGCAGAGGAATAGTTGAAAAATATATTTAAGAGATTACAAGAAGGGTGGGTTTGGGTAAACTGGTGGGAGAAAAAACTTATTTTATCAGCCAAACAGAAAACTTTGAAGTTACCTTCAAAAGCTATTTCTAGTATTTCATTTTTCTTATTATCAGCAAGTCTTGGTAGAAAAGAAACATGAACTTTTTAATTGAGAGAGAGTAAAATAGATAGCCTGATATCAATTTTACAAAAGATGACTGCAGCATAATACTGCTACAGGCAACAGTAAAGCTAATGTCTTTAAGCCAGCTAAATCATGAAATGTTTATCTAACTTTCAAGACCCCTACAACTATCATAATTTCTTCTTGAGATTTCTCTCTTACCATTCCTTTTCCTTAGATGTCCTGTTGATGTTTCAGGGCTGACTTTAATGTTCTCCCAAAGGAAATAGCTGAAAGATCCAATATGGTTTCTTCTTTAGAAGCCAAGAATGTTTTAACTCTTTCAACATTTTTTGCATGGAAGTAGGAATAAATGACATGTGGAGACTGCTTCATATCACTGTTAACAATTTGACGTTACTTTCCTGAAATACTTTATTTATATAAGAATCAAATTTTAAATAAAGATACATCTCTTACAAAGGGTATTTATGTGTGATATTCACTATTTGCCAACAGCTGTAGATTGTGAACCTTGGAACATATTTAGATCATGCTACTAGAGCCATAGGTATTATTTGCTTTCTCTAAGCTTGCTTTGCATGTGATTGGCAATGTTCCAGTCTTTTTCAAAAGCAGAAGCCTAATAAAAATAATGTAAAGAACATTGTTTTGACTTCACTTCCTTCTGATGTTCTAGGGGCAGTTACACACACTGGTGTTCAGAAACAGTTGCATAGATGCACAAGAGTAAGTTGGTGACAAAATAGGTAAGAAGTTTGCTTTCCTGATCCCTCAGCAGTCAGTAATATACCCAGAGGACAGGTTCATTACATGTGAATTTGATCAAGCTGCTGTTAAAGTTGGATTCTGGACAAACTGAACTGCTTGTTGAGTGAACTGCTCAACATCAAAGAGAAGCTTACATATTATGCTGTTTTCTCAGCTCTACCCAATCTCTTTGTTCTGAGGTATAGCCTTATTTACATGTATTCAAAACCAAATGGGAAAATGAAATTGCCAGCAACAAAACTTTAATGTTTTCCCAGTTAAAATGTGTTAAAATGGCTACTTTATTTCTTTGCTGAAATCTTCTGCCCATTATTCTAAATCTTGAAGTGGTATTTCCTTCTTTATTACTTTTTTTATCATTATTATTTTCCTGCCATCTTGCCAGCAGAATATTTGATGGCTTGGACCTGGATAATTATTGTTCCGGGGCAGCCTAGATCACTGTGATTGTACCATGTTTCACTAATAATTAGTCTACCAATATTAACAGATAGAATGGACAGAGCCCTGCACATTGCAAAATATCTTCAAGAAGCAAGGCAAATTACTGCAACCTGAGTTTCACATTTGTAAAAGCAGACATTTGCAAAGACCTGAGCTGGTTATCTCAGTCATGTTGCTCTCCCTGTGGTGAGTGTAATGTAGATGTATCCTGAAAGTTCAATGTCTTTACTGGCATTATAAAGATCTATCTTTCTAGGACCCTGGTGTGAGAGATTGGAAGAGTTAATGTCTCAAACATCGTGGCTGGGCAAGTTCTGCATAACAATGAACCCTGCAGGAAGGAACCCCAGGTGAGAAGAAGCCGGTCAGCACCCATCAGCACAGGATCAGCACCCATCATCAGCACAGGATGGGAGACCGGGCCTGGCCGCACATGCGCAGTTCCGTGTTCCGATGTACTGAGCAGGGCAGCTCACCGTGCATGGCCAAAGATCAAACAAGAGTCAGGACTGCAGGGAAGGGGAAGTTGTTCCCCAAACGACCCCCCAAGCCCACCAACCCATTTCCAGAAGGCTCTGAAAACACAAACTGCACATGACACCTAATTAACCTAATGAGTTTGAGTGCCTGCCTGAAGGAGGGACAAGGAGATCATAAAAGGGTGTGAACTGAAACCCCATGTGTGCACGCCCACCCGAATAGGACCCCTCGGCTGACTAGAGAAACGCTGGACCCAGAACTGGTGAAATCTTTATTTTTTTTCTCTATCACTCTTTCTTCTTTCTCCCCATAATCCATACACCTCATCCTTTTATACATAAACCATTAACCAAGTCTGGAGCTAGAAGCAGATCCAGCTGCCCCCGGGGTGGTCTCTGAGGAGTCTAGAAAGCAAGGGGTTCTGCTCTGAACCTCGTGACCCAACAGGAGGGATATCCTTATTTTCTTCCCTGAATTAATCCCCAAACAGGCAAGGCCTGTAGTATGTATTTGGTGACGTATGGTTACCATAAATTACAGGTTTTACTGAGGTAGTTTCATGCCAATTCTTGTTGTGAGAGACCCCACCACCTGCTGTTACACCTTCCAAGTTCTGGCTGCTTCTACTGTGAATAAAACATTCAACTGGTTGTTTGGTGTCACTTCACTTTAATTTAGCCAGAGGCAATTCCGAACTCACTAGGACCCCACCCTGGTGTGTCCAGCCCAGGTCATGACACCCAGTGATATGGTTCCTTGCACAGCAGTAAATTTAGCCTTTGCTTTGTTTTTGTCAAATCTGGGGAGAACTTGTTTATTCTTCTGACCATTCTTCAGAGAAGCTATGGGAAAGCACAGGATGTTTTCAGTAGTTAACTGCTTTAGCCCTTCTCTTTGCTTACAATGAGCAAGTTGCAGTCTTGAATGCGCATAACCATGTTTTAGCTTACAGATTCAATCAAGGCAGCAACCTGGTTTTGTCCCTCCAAACCCTCAAGGTTGTGTTGGGCTGATTCTTACCCTTGTACTATCTGTGAGTGAAAGGACTTCTGTATGTGGATAGGAAAACTGGATTTTTATAGTATCATTGAAGTTAACTCTAAATAGAAATGTTTTATACAGCTTCTGTGGTGATTTGTCAAACTACGGGCTTTTTTCTAATAGGAAAAATGCTTCATTGTCCGCTTTAAGATGCGTTGGTTATTTCAGTTATGCAGTGCTACAGCACACTACTATAACAAACTTGAAGCTTTAATGGTGGTTGTGCTGATGCATAACAGCTTGGTATTGCCCATCCAGCTCACTGCTGTAGGTGACTGTATAAGAAGTAGAGAAAAGAAAGTAAATATTTGCTTTTGAAACATTGCACTGGAATGAATTCTTTGACCTCAGGTTTTCTAAATAGTTTGCATTTATAAATGGACCTATATTGTCCCCCACTATAGCCATCGTCTTTTCTGTTTTGTGGAGGATTAAAACTCAATGACCTGTGAGTAGTATGACCATAAGCAAAAAGAAGAGTCATGTTCAGCTAGAAAACATAAAAGAATATAAGACTTTGTCACTGAGCGCACTGAAAGGATTTGGGTGATATGGTGCTTTAACCCATTTCAGTTCTCCTCATTTCAGGGAATAAGAAGCAGTAGAAATGTATAAGAAATGCATAGGAAGCTGCTTCTACTTTAAGCACTGATTCTTTAAGAATTAAAGTATGGATTTTTGAAGGCATTCAATAGACTCATCAAAAACATTATTTTTACAAGAAATCAATACAACTTATACAAAAGAGCTTTTGAAATCTCACTGGGTGATTGGACACATAAATATCTTGAAATTCAGTGAGTTCCCAAGTGGTGAGTCTTAAGTTTGCATTGAACTAAGGCTTGAAAAAAAAAAAGTCAAATTTTAAGCTGTCTTTTCCATCTTTTAAGGGAGATTTCTTTCTTTCTTTCTTTTTCTGTTGGAACTGTATATAACTGCACTGAAACTGATTAGCTAAAAAGAATACAATAATGCACTTTGATAACATGAAATTCTGTTTGCAAACAGGAAATTTTTTTAAAATCCCTATATACAGTTCTAGAGTACTTACTAGATTTCAAAGTTTGGAGACCAATGGTTAACTTACTAAATCCTAGCTAAATTAATAAATCCTTGAACTTATCTCATGATGATGATTAAACCCTATTTCATGTACATTTCCAGGACAAATTGGCATAGGGCTGCTCTGCCTCACTGTTTGCATCTTTGAAAAGGCTATGTAAGATTTACTGTATGCTTTAACACTCTTAGGAAATCAACCATCACGTGGTGAAGTAGTTACTGTCACAGCCTGAAAATTAAATAGAGAAAGAAATTAAGGAAATAGCCTTGCTTAAGCTGAAGGCTTTTAATATAATTGAGCTTTGTGGTATTCACAAAATATGTTATTACTCTGCAATATATTGAGCTGTTACTGGAAAGCCACAGTGCTCAGTCCTTCATTTGGAAGTGCTGAACATCAAATGCCTAATTGACTCAGTCCAAAGGCTGGATTTATATCTGAGGTGCAAATGACTTCTTAAGTTTCCTAAGGCCAAATTAATTGCATCCAGATTTCACTGCTCAGATGTAGCAGCCGGTGAGTAGCCCTAGGTTTCTTCAACACATAAACGAGAGAAATGCCTGGAGGGGTAATGCAGATCTTGGGTGAGCTGTCTCAAGGCTCCTGTGTGAGTAAAGATCCTAAGGGGACCACACTTCTAAAACAGCTGCCTGAAAATAAGTCGAATGAAACTGATACAGACTCCCAAGATTATCCAAAGCAGTGAAAACATGCAGTGAAACAGAATGTTTTGTAAGGAATTGGAAAGAGGGTTTGAACTTACTTAAAAATTCCGGTTTGCTAAAATGCACCTGATGTTGTCTACAGAGCTTAGATTGAAGTTATATACTCCTGTAGCTAATTAAAACTGTAGATGGGACTTTTGCTATATTTAGTAACACATAAGGTTTTATGTTTTGTGCTTGCACACTAGAGTTTGGCTAAATATGTGAAATGCAGAACTATTTAAGTTAGGCTACAAGGATACCTGGGAGAGGAAATGGTGGCTGAATAGGTTCAGCAATGCCCATGATAAAATTTGATGACTTTTCCCTAACACTTGCCCCACATCTCCAACATTGCAAGCTAGGTGATCACAACAGAGTTCTTTGCTTCCACTTACCTGAGGGAGGGGTAATGCATCTAAGCAGAGGAGGGAGTTTTGCTGTTGTTCCAGCCAGCAGGAGCAGACTCACATGCTGCAGACAGAGCAGAGCTGGCATTCACCACTCTCCACCTTACAGACCCGAGTGGAAAGAGCAGTTTTGTCACACATGTAACACATACAGGAAAACTGAGACTCCTTGAGGCATTTTTATTGAGCATTAAAGACTCAGGTTATGCTGCTTTTTCACTTAGGAGTCATGCTACTATTCATGGTCTGATTTAAGCAGCTGAGGAGCAATGTTAGTTTCTAGCCTTTACTGTAACTTTTGCATAGAGCCGTAGCACACATAAAGAAGTAAGGGAAATATTATTCCAGACTTATGCATATTGTGTGTACTGTGTTGTTGTAAGGTAATTTGTCAAGGTTCAGTAACAGTCTTGAAAGCTTTGGCCTACACCTGGCATCTTCCCATATCTCAGAGCTATGGGTTGACCTCCTATAATATTTGAATACAAAGTCAAATTGCTTGGGTTTAGGGGAGTGCTTCCTACTTAGGCCTTGGCAGGGTTACATCTTCATTTGCTGCTAAAGATGAATTATCCTTAGTGGTGTTAAGTAAGCCCATGAAAAACACAAACACATTTTCACGATGGAGATTCAAATCAATATGGGTAAAATATGATGTTATACTTGGTGGTGAAAAATGAAAGTACTTGATGATGTCTCTGTCTGACAATGATATAGTAGATTTTCTTCAAAGAATGTGTACTCCCAAGATGGCAGTGCTTGCTGTTTATGTTTTATTTTTCATCATTCCTATTACCTATGCATGTGTTTGCAATTTAAAAGTGCAAGTCTTAGGACGTGATTCTGTTTGTCTTATTTAGGCAAAACTTCACTCTTTTTCTACTTCACTGGTCAATTTGCATAAAAATTACAAGGGTTTGTATATCTATTCAAACATACATTTTTCTGACTTAGTTTTCTACAATTAGAAGGAGTTGACCAGCCAACAGTTGAAAGAAAAGAGAAATCCTTGGTTGTTTTATGTTGTTTATTTCCAGATAGGTTGAATCTGATCTTCCACATCTGTCAGGCTCTTTGCCTTCATACATTCAGTGTGATTCAATTATATTTAATAGGCAACTGACACCATTTTAGGCGCTGCAGGACACTTTTACTAACCTGCAGTTGCTGCTTCAGAAGGCTTTGTATCTGCCGTAGGTTCTGCTCTACGCTTGCTTGTCCTGTGGAAATAAGTATCTCCAATACCACAGGATACTCCATTGGTGTTGGATGCCTTATGTTTAGCAGCAGAATTGAGACCTGCTCCAGATGTAGAACAGACGAATTAATTTATATTGCATGTTTGGTCCTCAAAGGAAGAAGACCTGAGGCACTCAGAATGAGAACTTAGAGACATTTTTCTTAAGCCCAAACCATGACTTAAGAAATCCTGCACTGGCAAAAAAGGGACTTGGCTGAGTTTGCCTATTTATACCTTCCTGCCATTAAGGCTGGCTGAGGGTACCAGGATTGTGAATGGAGATTCCAAGGGAATTTGGAGTTACAACAGCTGCAAGATCAATGTTGCAAGGTAACCACCTTGCAGTGTGGAAGTGAGCATTTTTGCTTCCAGTCTGTCCTGGTCCTCAGCTATAAGCAAACAAAATGTGCATTGTTGGATGACAAGCAGCAAGTGCATTAAATATACCACAGGACACTTCAAAATTACTCAGCAGAATCTTTTGGTTTTTTTAATTTTTAATAAGAGCAATGTGGGCTTTTTTCCTAATAAATCCCCTGCAGCCAGTTCTGCAAGAGCTTGTCAGGAAGACAAAAGGTGCATGACTTCTGTCATTATTTACCAGTGCCTAGTTGTTTTCCTCTTCAGCTGTATAGAATAGGTTAAAATTGTAATAGGAAGAGTCTGCTAAGAAGTAACAGCACAACTTTCAATAGAAAGCTTGTGCATTTCTTCTTAAAGATCTGAAGGATTGTTTTATCACTCATTTTTTTAGATAATGCTTCATATGCAGATACCAGGGATGGATTCTTTTTGCATGTATTCAATTTGTACCTAACCTATCTGAATAGATTTTAGACATGACATAATTGTGGGTTGTTTTTTTTCCTATTGGGACCAAAATACAGAAGTCCAATCTTTTTATTTCTGAATGATGGGAAGAAATATGTGTTTTTTTGTTAAATTATATTTAATTTCCAAAGCATTGCAACTTCGGAGTATAACAAGTATATCTTATTTTTTAAAAAAGCTAAAAAATTAAGATACCTTCCTATTATCTCCCCTTGCATTCTCATAGTCAGCTGTTGAGTTTAGGAAGAAACTTTCAAGGCAAATTTCAATCTCTTTTCCCCATGTTTAAAATTACAATTTTCTGAAAAGTTACTTAATTTTGAAAAAAAAGCTTAGAAAATAACAAATCAAAATTGGAGTACAAAAAGTGACAACAGATAGCTGAGTGTGGCATCCAAAATTTAAAATTATGTGTTTTAGAATGCATGCGTGCATGCAAGTTAATGACAAAGGTTTTTCAGGAAGGTTCTCACTTTGTGAAGAGTCCTTCCTCAGTCTACAAGTTAATCAGCATGAAGTATTTCGACATATCCTTTTGGGGGAATAAACAGAAAACAAGCAGCAATTGAATTACCTGAATATGCCCCAAACAGAGGGACGTAGATTTGACCATGGTTTGTTAAAGTTTCCCATCCACAGTGAGTGTATGGAAGGCTTTTTCCTCCAAATGACAAAACTGCTACCAGAATCCCAAACATTACATGTTGCACCTACGTCCTTCAGTTTCCACAGGTGAAGTCTTTAGCCTCCCTTAATAATTTGCCAAGCACATGTCCTCAGCGCCAGAGCTAGGAGGCTTTTTGACTCTCGCCGAATTCCCCTCAGGATTCACAGAGAGGCAGGAGAACACGTACCTTGTTCTCCGGCTGCAGCGAGGCATAGCCTCGGAGCACACTTAGCCTCTTTTTTCTCTCCCCGCTCCCTCAGGATGAGCGGCGTAAGGAAGAGGAGCTCTGCTCTTCCTTGGGAGCCTTGTAATTGAAGTGTGCCTCTGGGAGAGGGGAGGCCTGTCTTCAAAGCCCTTCACTGCCCCATATTTACTACATTCCAAGGAAGTGCCAGAATTTTCTGGGCTGGAAGCCCTCTAAATCCTTTCTGTGCCATCTCTCACACTTAGCATAAGACGATTAAATATGCATTGGAGCAGGGCCTGGAGTCAGAGTTTTGGGCTTGTCTTACCTGGGTGCTGCAGAGTCCTGGGTACGTTCCTCTCCAACTCTCTCTTGCTCTCTCTTTTCCTTTATACTAAATTAGGCTAAGCAAAGTTGGTGATCTTTCAGAGGAGAAGCTGTTAAGACATCAATAGCAGAATACTTTATATCTCCCAGCTAGGATCCCATTAGACATGTGGACTCAAGTCCAAGAAGCTTTGAACAGGCATGGGGGGAATCAGTTGTTTCTATGTTAAACCAAACAACAAAAAGCTTCCTGATACAATGAAATCTCTATTATTAATGGGAGGCCACAATATCTAGGTAATAGAAAACCTGGATAATATCATTCTAAAGAAGACTTCAGGCATAAAACCAGAACAAGACACAAATAAATTAACTGTGGGAAATCCTGTGCAGACATCTTCATGGTTTGGGAAGAGTCACTGGAGTAAAACTGGACTTACTTATATTCAGCTTAGTGCTGGCCATGCCAGAGGTGTATGGCTCCAGCCAGAGCCACAAAGCATCTGCACTGGTCCTTAATGTGCTTTGGGAGAGCTGAAGTTCCTCCACTCATGACCAGCTCACGCCATACAGGGATTTTTACCTCAGGCTCATTTCTGTACTGAGTCTGATGTCAGCAGTTTCTGGAGCAGAGTAACTACCATGGAGAAGTTGTTTATGTTAATAAAGCTTATTTTGACCTAAAATGGCTTTATAGTGAGACAGCTTCAGTCTCTACATCCAGGACATGGTTAATCCATCATCTGGGCAAGCAAACTACAGAGAACTGAAAGCTGACTGCAGGCAAGCTGGGAACTAACGCGTAGGGTAGACAGATGCAGCGGCACAATTGGAAGAAATGGTTACATATGAAGAATGGTGGAGGGGATATGGTGTTCACCTTTCAGTCTCGGGTCTCGTAAAGATGCTGCATATTTGTAGATTTTAGCACTATTTATTTAAAGATGTAATCTGTTGTCTTCAAAAGATAGATTTCCTAAGACATTGAAAAATGAGCAAATCTCATTTCAGGAGACAAGGGAGTTTTTTTAGCTACCTCTTTACTTTGCAAGCCAATTTGAAACAAGGAAGAAGAAGTTCTAAATATTGCCTTTATCACAGCTCTGTCTGTTGATTTGTGCTGTCATACATTGCACGCAAAGGGTTTATTTAGTGCAACCATATCAAGTCTTTTCTCTGACTTTTTTTTTTATTACTTTCAATTTTTTCCAGTGCGAGTAAAATAACTGTAGATGTTAAGACAGTGATGTTGTTGTGTAGCAGCAATTTTGCAGTAACGCATAAATTTAAACACCCTAATTCCTGCTCAGTAATTTCCAGCTCAGGATGTGTGTGGTAGAATTCCCAGATGCAAAGTTCATCTGTGGTTTCCTTAATAAAAATATGAACTGCTGTTTATGAAGAGAAATTTCAGGGAACTCCTAGGTTGTGAGGCTGCAAGAACCCAAATTCCTTTAAAATGCAGGGGAGGGTGGGTGCCTAAGTCTCTCAGGGTCTCTTAAATAAAGAGACTTAGGCACCCGTATCTCAGTGATTATTAATCCCCCCCTCCCCGCCTTCCACCTCCTGGCAGTGTAGACCTCGCCTGAGCATAGTGTGTTGGTCATATATCCCTGCCTGAAGGAACAGTTATTGCAGCCAGATAAGGAATATTCCTTTGGCTCTGATTCAGATGGATTTGAAAAGTATGCTTTTTCTTGGAAGAAAACTGAATCCCTTAACTGTTTTCTCCTGCCACCACAGCACAACTACTGATTTACAGCAGCATGAGGTCTGCTTTTCCATCTACATAAGATTTGGGGAAAGCTTATGGCAACATAACGTGTAAATGAGTATAAGCAGAATATGTTTGCTTTTCCTTCCTGCTTGTCTACACAGAGATGATCTTGACAGTATCTGTTTTGTGTTGAATGCTGCACGTTAGGGGCTCTTTACACTGATGTTTGTACTGCAGGTGACAGCTCCTATTTGCCTACTGGGAATAAGCTTCACAGTTTGCACCATCTGGGAGCAAGAAAACCCAGCAAATCCGCTCCCTCCTGGAGTAAAGCAGGCACCAGAATTGGTACCATCACCTCACTGGATGTTTACCAGAGGAAGCCAACTTTAAAACCTGGATGAATCTCTTGAAAAACGGTGCCAGGGAGATGCTGTGAACCAATGTGTTTGGGTAGCCTAACCTTACCTCTTCCCTAGCTGGCACTGGATGTTTTTTTCCTGGGCTGCTCTAAAGATTTCTCTGCCTTGTGGCCAGTTATATGTCTGGGCTTCCCAGAAAATGGTGTGGGTCAGTATCTTGTCAAGTCACTTCTCTTCTTTTAGACTTTCCCCAATCACTGCTCATTTCTGTAATGACATATATAGACCCAGAGGTCAAAGCGATACAGGAAACAGCAACAACAGAAAAAAATATTAATGAGCTTCAAGATCAATGGCTGTTCACTTATTCTATTTTTTTCTTTTCCCAAAGCTCTGCTACCTTTCTGTTATTTGCCCATTTCTTTTCCTTTCCATGCCAGTGGTCAGGGATTGAGAACATGATCTCCTGCTCAGAGCAAAGAGCTTTCCAATTTTTATATGTTTTCAATTTGAAACATTCTTAACTTTCACAGGAGAAGAATGATAAGGCTCCCTTTCAACTTCTTGCAATTTATTACTTCTTTCATGAAAGGATTAAGCATTTGCTATGAGCCCTCTTGCATTGAGTATGACCCCCAAACCTCTATCAACTGTAATGTGAATTTTTGTGAACATACTTTTCATGCCATGCAGTTTGATGGGTCTTTGGGACAGCACTTAGATACTTCACCATAATTCAGCTTAACCATACAGTTTGTGAACAAAACATGGCCATCAACATGAATGTTATTGTTTTTCTTAGATATGCTGAAATCTGTTGCAGCATAAGTTGGTCTCCAGCATAAGTCCTTCTGCAACAAGCAATAGCACCCAATTAACTGGTATTAACATTATAGATATATTAAACTTTTCATCCCAACAAACCATATCATTAGATAAACACATACCCTTAATTAAGTATATTTTACTGATGGAGAAAATTATTATTATTCTAGATAGATTGTATCAGATTGTGGTTTAACCCCAGCCGGCAACTAAGCACCATGCAACCGCTCACTCACTCCTCCCTCCCCGGTGGGATGGGGAGGAGAATTGGAACAAAAGTAAAACTCATGGGTTGAGATAAGAACAATTTAATAATTGAAATAAAATATTATAATTATAATAATAATTGTAATGAAAAGGAAGGTAACAAAAAGAGAAAAGCCAAGAAAAACAAGTGATGCACAATGCAAGTGCTCCCCAATCGCGGACTGATGCCCACCTAGTCCCTGAGCAGTGATTAGACCCACCTGGCCAACTCCTCCCAGTTTATATACTGAGCATGACATCCTGTGGTATGGAATATCCTTTGGCTAGTGCGGGTCAGCTGTCCTGGCCATTCTCCCTCCCAGCTTCTTGTGCACCTCTTTGCTTGCAGAGCATGGGAAACTGAAAAATCCTTGACTTTGGATAAGCGCTACTTAACAACAACTAAAACTGCTATCGTCAGCATTATTCTCATACTAAATCCCAAATACAGCACACTACTGGCTACTAGGAAGAAATCAACTCTCTCCCAGCTGAAACCAGGACATATCAGCAGTTAATATCTCTCACTCAATGTGGTAGCAGTTTTCTACCTGAAATATCTGTTCCCTCAGTATCCAGCTCATACATATATGATTTTGTCTGCTAGATTGAAAAACAAACCAAAACAAAACACACCCCAAACCCCTACAAAATAAACCATAAAATCCGTATCACATTTCTGTGCTTTTTGTCAGTGTTCCAGACTGCAGACAATTCTTCTGTCTCTTTTGGGTTTTTTTTGTTTTTCCTCAGGCAAGCTAAGTTTCTTTAGCTGTTTGATCCTGTCACTCTCTGGCATATTTCTCAAACTTTCAATTACACTTCTGACTTTTTTCTGAACTCTTTCTACTTGTTTAAACCTGTGTCTTAGAGCAGAGGTATTCTAATGAGACACAATACCCCCAGAGCCGTAAATGTGACAAATACAGAGCTAATGCAAGCTTCACACTCACTTCACTTGGTTTTCATTATATTCATTTTTGATGGGCATGAATCAGACTGCAATCATGATAAGCTGCATATCCACAGTGTCAGCCCTCCATTTTCATGGTCTCTGTATCCCAGGAAGCATTAACATATTCTAAATGCATTGCCTGCATTTTTATTATAATGTGTTTCAAGACTGTTGATAAAAATATTGGATGGCAATGTAGTCTGAACCAGAAAAAAATTCAGAAACACACCCACTTGGTAATTCCCCATTGATGAGTATATCTGGAGACTTGAATGACTAGCAAGGTTTTAATCTTCATAAAATGTCATGTGTTGATTGTATAATGTACCCTTTTGATAGAATGTTGTGTGATAACAGTAAAATAACTTACAGTGTTTAAGTATATTGCATCATTTACCTTTATCAATGGGAATGTGTAATCTCATTGAAAGACAGTTTGAAAAGAATTGTTTTTATAAACCCATGTTGACTGACTTCAATTAAATTACCCTACTTTACATTTTGAGTAGTAAAGTCCTATATCAGCCATTCTATTATTTTGCCCTGTGTCAATGTCAAACTGTCAGGAATATAATTACCAGATTGTCCCACTTACCCTGTTAAAATATTGGCACAGCATTCACTTTTTACCAGTTGTACGGAATCTTCAGTATGCCAAGACTCATGCAAACAAAATACTTATATTATTTAAAAAGCAAAACAAAACCACTATTATCTAGAGATTTCCTCACCTTGCTCTTTTAAAATTCTGGAACTTTATCCTGACCTAGATGCTAAATTAATCTTCCCAAACTGCCTTCTGTCTGTAGGTAATCTTGGACTGGAAAGTGTAACTTATACTATTTTTACACTGTTTTAAACATCTATTAAGATTTCCTTTTAATGAAATATGCAATTAATTCTGCCAATTCACACCCCAACACAAGAGATGTAAGACCTGTAGTATATGTTTGTTTGGCTATAAAATCATCAGTTCTTCTACGATCTGAAAAAAATAAACCCAGGTATTCCTAATAATACTTTCAACACACCAGCTGGATCTAAGCTGTAGGTCAGATATAATCCAGTGTACCCCACCATTGTCATTTTTTCATGCAGGTTGTCTGAAGCCATTGAAACACACTATTCCCTTTCTGCCTGTGGAAAAGCATGTTTCCTTCCACAGAAAATCCTGCTTGGCTTTCAGGGAAGCAAGGCACACCCAGTTCTCACCAAACAACGTGAAGATGACACATGATTAGCATGTGTACTCTCCCTGAGGAACTGGGAAATTCTCCTTGGTTTCCTTGTTTAATGAGCTAAAAAGCAGCCAAATGAATAGACTGTAGATTGTATGTGTGAGAGGAACTGGCTACCAAGCACAAGACTTCAGCAGGTTTTAGGTGTGGTGTTCCTCCAATTTGCTGTAGAAATCTACTTGTGTAGGCGGTCCCACTGGAGCTAGTTGCCAGTGCGAAGGAGTTCATCTCACTCCAGCTAGCTATGTCATATCGATGAGATGAACTGCACCCTAAACACTTTGTTTCTCTCCTTGGGTAAAAAGGAGCTCCTTTGCTGTGCACGTGCACTTTGCAGATGTCTAGAATTAGTTTGGATGATTCAGCTTGTGTGCCCAGTTCCAACACTGTCAGACACTTCTTTGGCGAGTACTGATCAGTATATGACACTTACCATATAAAACAGAGATGCTGGCACTGCTACCACCAATTTCATGTTTAGAAAAAAATGGGTCTGTTTAGACATTGCAAGGAATACATGAACGTGACTGTACATCTTAACTTCCCAAACTAGACCATGTGAGTATGTCTGTGGCTTGAGCAACTTTTTCTGTGGATTTACTTTAGGTTTATAGTCACTCCTTTTACTGAGGTTTTGCATCACTGCTGATGGCTGCTCGTCTGCACTATAGAAGAAGCTCTAAGCTTTGGATTTGAGGTTCATATTTAACGGCAGGACAGTCAACAATTGAGCACAGTTATGTACTAGCAGGTACCTAATTTAGATTTGCCTCATATTCTTCAAAAGAGAAGAGAATCAGTCTGATATATCCAATGATTTTTCAGAGTAAGATTTTTCTTTACCATTTAGTGCTTTGTTATTCTATTCAAATGCTTTTTAAGCACATCATGAACTTGAGAATATTAAGTGATATTGTGAAAATTAAAGTTTGCAAATACTTGCAGCCTTCATGTTTTTTAAATGACATCACTCTTTCTTTAAAAAGAAACAGGACTGCAAATGATCTCATGTGTAAAATTAAAACAATGATTAAACTTTCCAAGTGAGTCTCATTCATTCAAAAAATATTTGTACAGTCCCTATTCACAAGCTTGCTTTGTTATTTTTTAAGTTATCTAAAAATTGTGTTTGATTCTTGGTATGCTTATTTATATGACAATCAAAATTCCTGTCTCACCTACCTCCACAGGATTTTTCTTTATACTCACTTCAGACCTTCTTGTGAAAAAATCACTAATTACTTGTCTGTCTTTGTTTATTGAAAGAACTTTTGTTAGTTAACTCTGCAGAGGAAGGAAGTGTTTTCTAGTAATTGAGGACCATTTCCAAATCTAGCTAAAATGGATAGTAGAGCTAGTTCAGGAATTTTTTGGTGGAATGTTTTCATCAGGAAATTCCAATTCATTAACGCTTTTCAAAGGAGCATGCTGGTTTTGATAAAACCTTCATTAGGAAAATCTTCTCAAATGCAGTGCACAATTTTTGGTCAAAACCAGAAACAGACATGTTTGAATCCAAGTTACCAAGATGCCAGTGGCTAGAGCAAACACCAGTTGTTTGCAAGAACCAGATTCAAATTCTTCCTCTGCAGGAGACAGGGCAGCCATTTGAGCTTGAATTTCTCTCATCCTTCAGGAGGGCATAGAGGTCAGCTGCTATTTACTAGTCCTTACTTTCCTTCCAGTGTGAAGAGGATTATGTCCAACATCTCTGATTTCTTAGAAAGAACCACACTTTGGCCTTGCTCCAGAAGAGAAGGTCCTTCCTTGGTATCTGGCTCACATTCTAGTTTCAGTAGTTGCAGGCAGATCTATGATCTACCTGATCCAGGTCTAGATTCTGTCTAGAATCAGAGCTGCTGCTGTGACTTTGTGTATTTATACTTGAAAATAATTTTAATGTCCTCATTTTCAGTGTAAAAAACCACATCAGATGGAAAGAGCTTCCTGTAAAAGATTCCCTCTGGTGCATTGTCTTCTGGCCTGTCTATCCGTCCATAACTCATCATCATTTTTACAGAGAGATTTGAAGGAGATTTTAGAAAAACACCAAACAGAAGTTCACTGAGAGTAATTCAGCAATGGAAGATTAACAGTTCATAGGAAGGAATTGCAAGAGAAGCATCATGTGTGGGAGGAAAAGAGCACAGAAAAGGAATGTAGAGATCAGATGGCATGGGCAAGAAGGTTAACAGGAGCACTCATGCAGTATAGGAAACAAATCTGAATATGATGAAGCGTGCCAGAACAGGCTGGGATTTTTTAATGACATAAAAGTAGATTATTTTCCTATGGTTTTCCTGATAAAAGTTTCAATTTCCAAAGAAACTTTTTGGTCACAAAACAAGTGAATTTGTGGTAAAGATTTCATGTTACCCTTCCTCTCTACTTCCCTCATCCCTCCCCTATAAAAGTCTCCACCCTGTAGACCTGTAGGCTTAAAAGACATGTTTAATCGTCCCCTCTACTATCTCAGAAGTCTGCCTGTCAAAGGTGCTCCCTTTTGCAGTTGACATCTGCTAGAAGCTTCAGGTGTACCCTGAGACTGGTTTTATGGAAGCGCAGATGAGGGGGATTTACTCACAAAAGACAGACACAAACTTTAGCATAACTTAGTGCTTATTGGGAATACTGGGGCTTTGTTCAGAACTTAAGCCTCGCCTCTTTAAAATATGGCTCTTGCCCTTTCCCTTTCTCTTCTTTCTTCTGAAGATATCTCTTCAGAAATTCCTTCAAAGCAGCACAGAGACAGGAATGCATATTTCTTTATTGTATTTGCTTCAAAGAGTCTCATTAAACTTATGAAGTTACAATGTTGACTCTACAACATAATGGCAAGGTGCCTTGTTATTCTGCCACACAATTAAGCTCTCAGTCAACTGATTCTCCCAACCCCCAAGGGCTGTGCTCAGGAAAACCTTAACCATCGAGAAAGTGAAGCAGGTCTGTGTGCAGCATTGGAGTGAAGGATTTTAACATAAAGCTAAGGTAAAGCAAAGTAGATGAGAGGCTGGCAGATGAATGAAGGGCTGAATCACTGTTTTTGTGAACCCTTAGGGCTTTCTTGCTGTTTTGAATCTCTGCTGATCAACGTTTTTCTGGCTCCTGTCTTTTCTGCTGTCTGTTAGGTGGGAGGCAGTTCCAGATGATCAAGCCCCTTTCCCGTGTTTAGGTCAGGTTTAGATGCAGTGGATTTAAGCCAATTTGCACCAGTCCAACACAATGGCCCTACTGACCTTTCAGGTAATAAATCCAAAATTTAGATGAAGTGTTGTCTTAAACTTGCCAATTCTCTCTATATGGAAGTTAAAATATGGTTTTCCTATTCATTTACTTAGCTTGAATTCACTTAAGACGAAGGGCTGGATGTTTTGATTATTACAACATCCTTTCCTTTGGCCTCCAGACATGCAACTTGCTGTGCTCAGACCCGTTCAGAGCACTGCACATCATTCCTGTGCTTTTACCATGTAACATTTCCTTTTTGCCCTGTTGCTGCCTCTCTCTTCTCTATGAAGTCTAACAGAAGCTGCTTGTCTTCAATTTTAAAGTCTTTTCCAGTTTTCCAGTTTTCTTTCTCTTTTATTACTTAAATGTTAATTCTGTTCCCATCCAGTGTTGGGGTTTTTTTTCACTACTTGCTCACTTTCAGACAAGAACCTTCATGTTTTTTCTCATTTTCCATGAGCCTCACCTGATTTCCAAACTTATTTTAAATGCAATGCTCTATGGCAGTAGAATGATTTTTATTACAGTGGGTTGTCTGAGAACCAAATGTCTAAATACTTCACCTGCAACATGACTGCAAGTACAGTTATTGTGAAACCATGATACAGTCATCTTTTTTGTCATAATAGGTTATTAAGACATAATGTATCATGTGATACATTAAGGGCTTGTGATGGCCACAAATGCATTAAGATGGTTAGTGGGCATGACAGGTGATTAAAATGCTGCTTTTTCTTTCAAGTGACTGGCTTTATATTCCTCACCCAAACAGAGAAGCCAGCATTTCGATCCAATGCTACAGAAAAATTTGGTGTGATACTATGTTAAAGAGCAGCTGAGAATAGACTTCCAGAACAATTTGTATGTCCTGTAGCACTTTCTTTATCTACATCTCAGAGTGGACTTGGAAAAAAGAAAACAGAGCATGCTGGTGACTGAATGGCTGGTTCAGATAGCTCAGACAGACCCTTCAAGCCTTAGGGTCAGAGATTGTCTCTATTTTTTGCCTGTAGAGCACTTAATAAAGTGGAGTTGTAGTTTGTGATGGCAATGGAATATTGTAAAAGTAAAAATCATCATACTTTGAAACCTTCATATGTCACAAATACTTCCTTTCCTAATATATTGCCTTTCAAAGAACTTGTGCCAGAGCTCACCAGAAGCAGAAGATATGTTAACTTGTACCTTTACAGGGGTAATAATGTGCATTATAATTTATAATAATAAATAAATTTATTATTCTTAATAAATGTGCACAAAGCTCTTTATAAAGTTACTGGGTCATGCAAGGTGAGCTATCCTAATTTTTCCTGAAAAATCTCCCTTTTAAGAACTACATTCTTTCACGTTATGCAATTTTATTTACTTAAAATTTAGGTGTTCTGTGTGTGCTGTTCACTTACACTTCCACCATAGTCAGTGGAGAGGGGTCCTCATCTCTTAACAGCAACTGTTCACATTTCAACATTGGTGGGATAAATACCTCTAAAAATGTCAATGCCTCTCTACTAACTTTTAAGCAATTAATTTAAACAAGGTGCTTAGATGAAGTCAGGTGAAACAGTGTACTTATGTGTTTTGACCAATACAACTCATTCTCTTCGTACAGTTCAGCAGCATGAGTGAAAGATTAGGCTCATGTATGAGGCTGTGTGATTCTCCTAACTATGACCAAGATTCATACAGTGAAATCCTGGCTCCCCTAATGTTAATATTAAACTAACCATTTCCTTCAGTGAGAACAGAACTGAAACCCAATTTTAGTTATGGTATATCACACTACATGTCTCCAAATGATTCATAGAATAGAGCACAGTTTTAAAAAGATAGCATCATAAAAATAGTTCAATACAGTAGGAGGGTCCCAAGAACCAGAGTTAAAGGCAGTTAGAGATGTTCCAAATTCTGTTACCTGAGCAGGTGTGAGCTTCCCCATTTTAGTAATAAGACATCAGTTGTTAACCAGCATTTTAGTTTACACTATGACTAGAAATGGTAAAAAACCACCACCAACAACAAAAAAAAGTAAATGTGGGCTTGATAATTTTACATGTCCAATTTTACATTGTCCAAGCGTAAAGTACAATACATAAATGTCTGCAAGGAGCCTAGAAAAGTTGAAATAGTAGCTAGACTGCTTAAGCTAAAGAATTATGCCAAATCCAACAGTAATACATAAACCTTAGATTATCCCACTGTGATGGGTTGACCCTGGCTGGATGCCAGGTGCCCACCAAAGCCACTCTATCACTCCCCCTCCTCAGTTGGACAGGGGGGAGAAAATATAACAACAGGCTC